>CM074197.1:31445115-31509364 GCA_037179385.1 Holothuria scabra
GAGAGAGAGAGAGAGTTTGCACATCATGTGCATTTGGTGTGTGTGTGGTTTGAAAAACCCCACACGGACCGCATTTTGGTATATATGGGGTTTTTCAAAGTGCAAATGGTTTGTGAGGGGTTTGGTGTTTGTGGGGCATTGGTCTATGTGTGGTTTTCTTACGTCACAGGCTGAAAGCGCATGTGCACAAACTTTCCGATGCTTTCATTTGTCAAGACGACGTGTATTGGATTCATTTGAAATTTGCTACCAAGGCCATAACAAGGACTCCAAAGAGGTAGAAAATTATTTTAAGACTGAAGCTTCAAACACTCAACTTTGAAACGTGCAAGGCCGGCTGCCTCAGTGAGTACTGAGACTTTTCCTTTCTATATAACCAATTTTTAGAAACAAATCGGGAATTCAGACATGTCAGCGCTTCTATCTAGCCTACCCTAAGTCTAATTTGATATGCGTATTATTATTATTATTAATATTATTATTGTTATTTCAGTCCTAGGCACATGACTTCTTGTACAATTCCATATGACTTGCCCGTCGGCCTGTTTAATTAGTTTTTGGGATCGATGTCCCAGTTTCCCAATGAAAAAAGGTTGATTACGTCTCACCGCCCTCTATTTGAGCATAATTGAAAATGAAACAACCCCAGTCTAGGCCTTGATTTAGCTGTAAGACTGAACCCTGGATTGAACAACGTTTGCTAGGTCTCGGGCCGTAGGGCCTCAGCTACTCGGGCCCGAGTCAGGCCACAGCACCCCGCTAATCATGACCTCAAAACGCCTTTTTTCTCATCATAATACTAACTGCTTACGGAACTTACAGCTACCGTATCTAGGCCTATAGCTACTGTACGTTGTGACAAATTAGGCCTAGACTGACTTGGCCGGGATACGGAGTAAAGTAATACAAGGAGCAACTTTCTCTTTTAACATAGCCTGGGAAAATACGACAGATTGGCTGCAATCTCTTCTTATGTCAAAGATAAGTATTCTACTTGTATCTGCCATGTTCAGGGATACCTGCTTGCTCCAACTAGCCTAGCCTATATGGTCTGACCAGTGTCAGTGACTACTGTACATACTGTACAGGCCTAGGCCTAGCTAAGGTCAGCTAAGACGGTTTGGACCCTGCTAGGCCTACAATACAGCCTAGACCTAGGCTTATGCCACACTGACCATTGAATACACACTAACAAAACATGCAGTACAATACAGCAAGGGCCTAAGCTGGGCGTACTGTAGCATATAGGCCCTCATTTATGGCCCAAAGTAGGAGATACTGTACAGTGAGGAAGCAGCTATAGCCCATAATCCCATTCAGTGTAGGCGTAGGCCTAATTAAGTTGAGATACTGGATCATAAAAAAGCCTAATGGGTCCCATCTCATTCTAAGGTGAACCAGACCTATAGCTACCTATGTTACATGCCAGGCTCGGACAGTACAGTTATACTGTTTAATTGCCCACCAATATGTTGAGTCAAAAATTCCAAAAGGCTAAGAGAGCCAAGAGAGTAGGAGGAGTTAAAAAAATGCCATCACAGAGCAGGAAGAGTTAAAAAGATTCCAACAAGGGCCACACAACCAAAATAAAGAAGTGCAGCTGGAGCTAAATTGATATAACAGTAACCCAGGCCTACTGAGACAAAACCTGCATGCACAGAGCAACCTTGCAAGCTAACAAACAACAAAAGGGCTCTAAAAAGGCTGGCTTTGTACAGGACCCACATGTTTGTGGATAAGTTTCTGATCCAACTTAATTAAGTGGAGGTTCCAGAAAGACTGAAAGGTAGCAGTATGATAGGATGAAATAACTGTTTTTCTAAATAATACCAGGCATATTATAACTTAGTGACATATACACACTGACATCCAAGCAATACATCATTTCATTAGGGTGTAGCTGGTGTAGCTGATGTAGTCACTTAGGCTAAACTTTATTGAGTGATTGGACATTTTATTTTTCACAAAATTCAAAATTCAATTAAGATCCTGCATGCACATTTGTGATGGGCCATTCTCAAATTTTTTCATTAGTGGATTTGAAGACATAGCTACTGTAAGGGATACTCTGGCATGGCGGGGTATGCTACAGTTGTTATATGCTCCATGACCTAGGAGCCTGTAGGTTAAACATTTTTGAGTCACGTACTGTAGGCCTAGGGCTAAGTCGACCTACTATAAACCTAGTGTGCATTCTTAAAAGACTAATTATGTAGGCCTAGGCATATAGTAAGTATATAGGACTACCTATGACATATGCTGTATAACTTTTGGACATAAAACATGCTTTTCTAATCATCTTTTTATGACAAACGTAGCTAAGGGGCAAGATCTAGAGTAGATTAGAGGGTTTTCATCCAATAGGTTATTTCTGACTGCATGTCTTGAACTATGACAAGTTCCAACATGTATTTTGAACTAAATGACAATTGAAAATCAACCACCTTTTGACCTGAATTAACCATTAGAAACAAAACGTCTGAACCTGAAAACCCCTGTTTGCATATATGCACTTAAAAATCATGTTTCTGATAATGGATGGTAAGCCATGTATCGCTTACTTCCACATATCTTCTTTATACCCACATTCAATTATTAAAGGTCAGATTTGATAAACTAATCAGAAATAAGTTGGTTGGATGTTGTCACAAAGAGCTTGCCCCCAAATCGTCATGCTTTCATTTAGTGGAGTGGTTGGAAACACCTAACACTTTTCAATGTCTAATTAAGGAGCTATCCACCTCCTAGTTTTAAATCTGCATTTCAATTAAATTACAGAAATTTGATCACTTTTAATTTTAAGTGGAGTAATAAGCATTTTGGTCATTTACCCATTGTAAAAGAGTTGTCTTCATCGATATTTTTTATATTTAGAGCCCATACAGTATGTTGGCCCCGTACTGTAAGCCCATATGAGAACATTGCCACATGGCTCTTCATTTTATTAGTCTCAAAGAACCTATAAAGAGTGAATCCTAGCAGTCTGGTGGTTGTTGGGCCTGTAAGCAAAATAGCATTGTCACACCATGGTTTGATGGCTCTCTCACAAGTTGAAGTATCCAGAGAAACAAAGGGTGCAATTTAACACATGCTGAATTCATTTCAAAATGATTTTTCTGTGTGTGAAATATTTTCAGTAGGCTTACAGTAGAGCAGCTCAATATCTCTTCCTTCATGGATACCTGTACCTATCAGGGGTGGCGCCAGGATTTCCCTGATAGGGAGGCCATGCAAGCTCCCCAACAGGGGGACCAGCCATGGGCGTCTGCAGAAAAAAAGTCATGGGGGGGGGCAAAATTTTTAGGGGGGGGAACCTCCAAGTCACCATGAATTGACACAAAGTATGCAAAAATTTCAGCCCAAAATTCCTCCCAGATTGCTGGAAATGGCATTTCTAAAGCCTATTTTACACCTGTACACATTGAAACTTGGAAAACATGTTTGTTCGGGTTTTTTGCTTTGATTTTTATACTTTTTTTCAAATTTTTGATATTCCAGGGGGGGGTCAAGTGCCCCCCTTGCCCATGCCTGCAGACGCCCATGGGACCAGCATTGTAAGGCCCAATAAATGCTTTGACCTAGTCTCGGCAGGACATAATTCAGCAGGTATTGAGGGGCACGTAGCGCAAAATTTCTGGTGTATATTTTGAAGGCAAAATTTAAAATTTTTGAAAGAAGTTGCCTTTGTAAGGACCATTGAAAGTTGGGGTGTTTATTAAAGAATCTGTTCTTCATATGGGCAAGATCTAAAATTGTTATGTAGGTGACAGACAGTTGAAAATATTTTGGGGTTACTCATTTAATTGTTCTTGCCTACATACTAAGGCTTGAACACGAGACTAGAAGGTTGTCCCAACTAAGGTTTTTTTTTTTTTCCTTTGAACAAGGTCTCAAAAAATTAAAGCTTGTTTTATTGAAATATTTTGGAATTTAGTGGAACAAACTTTGGTTTTTGGTATGGTTATTAGTGATATCTTTCAAGAGCAAAATCAGGTAGAATGTTGGGGTGATAAGCAGAGTTGGCTTTGGTTAATTGTATGTAGTATCCCTAGAAACTGGAAAATTTTGCCACTAACTTTTAATAATGTGAAGATTATATTGGGGAAAATAGTAATTTTATGATAGATTTGGGAGTCTTTAATCATCTTCTAAAATTTTATAAAAATCAGGTAGGGGATGATCTGTGGTTTTGTTGGGGTTACTGAATATCATCATGCTGATGAAGGCCCTGGGACAATATTGGAAAATTTTTTTCCTGCAGAAAGATTGGCTTCCCATATATTTGAAGTATTTTTATATATTGACAAAGACGCATGGGAGTGTTTCAGGTTTGGAGGGGACAGAATTGTCTCTTTTGTCAAAAAAATGTTATTCTGCCCGAGAGAATATCAAAGTGCAGAGCATAGAATTTTGAAAAGTTGAGAACCCCCATTCAGCAGGAAATGGCATTTCCCGGACTGGTACCTAAAAGCACAGCAGTCATTATTTTGACTTTTCTTTTGCAATAAAATTTTCACTTCATAATATTTCCCCATAATGAAGAAAAATTTGCAACATGCATTGTTCTGTTAAGTAATCTCTTTGACCAAAACACGAAGCAGAGCATCATCATCAGTTTGCGTGGAGCGCACAGAAAATTGTTAAAAATCTAACCCCTCAGACAGCTGGAAATAGCATTTCTAGACTTGTAACTAGAAGTGAAGCAGTCTTTATTTTGAGTTTTCCTTTGAAATGAAATTTTCACTTCAATAAAAAAAACCAGCTTGCTCAGTGATGAGAAAAATACCAGATAAAAGGTACTTCTACAATTAGATATAATGTACCTTCTTGCTATTTTCGGGGAAAACTATGCAATGGAATTTAAAATATACAAGTGTTTTTGCCTCTAGTAGGAATCTTTGTTTTATTTCACTGCATTGCAAGGTCCGCTAAATAGATGAGATTTTCTACATGACTGCCTGAACTCCAGACTACTGTATAAATGATTTTACTGTACTTCCAACATATTTGAATATTTGAAAATGTCAGTCGGACTTTTTGGGAGACATCCTCACACTAGCTGTTCATCATGCTGTTTCGATTGGTGTAAAAAAGTTGATTTTCTAACCTCAGTAATCTATTGTTCAACTAAGGTATATCAGGTGTCCAAACCTACTGCTGGAAGTCTATTATTACCACTTCATTGAGCTTCTAGTCCACTTGGGTTGCAAAAACTGACATGGTACTGTGGGGCTAGGGTTTCTTGACTTGGATAAAATGCCTTTGTATGGAGTATACCTGTCTGTCAATCATCAAATTGTGTAAATGGGCAAGGAAGGGAATCTACTGTATATTTTTTCATGACCAAATCGTCATGATCATTTTGTGTATAGCTGCTTGACAGCCTGCCTGATTATGAAGTGTGTTCTTTTCCTTATGAACTATTTGTTTTCTTTTGTAATGCTATTTTTATGCATCTGCATTTGTTTAAATCACTTCTTATTCATATCCCTCATCCATTAGCTGGATGAGAGGTTGTTCATGTACCTGCAGTGCCCTACCGCTGCCATCTGGCATGGCCCAGCAACAACTGAATTCTAGCAACGGTACACTGAAAATCATTCAGTAACTTCAGTCCATATGGGGTGGGTGGGAGGAGGGTGGGAGGGAGGCAGTGTTCCCGGAACAAGGGGGCATGCCCCCCTCCCCCTCCCAACCCAAGTAGGTCCAAACTGTAGTGCACTGTTTACTCCAAGCAATCATACATTAGGTTAGTACACTTAGTAATTTGACTCGATGGGAATTTCAGTTTTGTAGAACTGTACACAAATCAAATGTGGCAATTTTTTTTTTTTTACAAATATCAAAGTGTGAAATTGACAAGTTATTGCATCAAAACTGCATCATACTGTAGCAAGTCATGCAGCAAAACACTGCTATTATGTGGTATAGTACTCTCTGCAACTTTAAGATGGATGTTTAAATTTCTTTTATTGAAAATAATCACAAAATACAGGTAGATGATATTGGTCAATATCTATTCCAGTAGACTGCTCACACCTCATTCTGACCATCCGTACATCTCTGATTGGTGTACTGCACCATGTATGATAACTGATAACAAAAACCAGTGTTGTTATTGTTTTTTTTTCAGTATCCTGTTGACACCAAGCAACATGGCAGATCAAGATCCATCAAAAGTAAGTATGACTGTCAAGTGGATAGAAGCAAGGTACAATTTGCATGAATGTCCTATAAGTTTCAAAATAAGACTTACATTAGGCTGGGTATCTCTTGAAACAAATGATTGGATAAGGCAAACAAAGTAAGCAAAGATATATCACCATCCCTCACTCCCCTGTTGAACTTCAATTTCTGCAGCCCATGGTACGTGTTCTGAAACTTCCAAATTGATGTCAGTGGGTATTGGTGGGTTAAAGCATGTGTAGTGCAAAGGTATAGGAAATTCCAATTTTTTAACTTCAATGGTTTGAAATGGGCCTTTTGCCATCTTTTTTTCAACTTGTGGCAAATGGGTAATGTTATTTGCCTTTCAGGTATACTATGGATTGTAAGATTAGCTCAGTTGGTAGTCAAATTAGTAATTTTTCTTCCCCAAGTAAATACTGTTTGAGGAAAGGAAAGTGAGGAATAGTATGGTGGCTGATTACTTGGATTGTTCATTTATTCAAAACATAATGTACCGTTTTGGAAAAAACCAAGTAAATATGAAATTTTCCCTTTTTTGACATAAATTAACATTGGATGATAATTGACTGCATGGTGAAAGTCGAAATTATACATAATCATTTATTTTGGTGTAGTAAACAATGTTTTAAAAATAACATGAAATTGAAATAACATAACAGGTTGAAGGGCAAAGGAGGGCCACGGCCCCATAATGGTTATAGGCACCAACCATTTTTGCACAGTTTCCTATACACAGAAAGATTTTCTATAGCTTTTGACAATTGCCCATTTACATGTGTAAATGAGGTCAATGGCTACTCGTAGTGAGATCAAATTCTCAGAGAAATAGAGAACATTGATGAGTCCTGCAGTACATTGACTACCTTTGATGTGGCAGTTGGGTTTCAGAATTTTGAAAAACCTCTGTCTGCCTTTAAATAGCCTGTTTTTTTTTAGCTGTGTCTGTGTCTATAGACAAATCTGATTAGTGCTTGTTTTTAGTGATTGTAGACAGCCAGTAGTGGGGTCCATCAGCCTTCAATTTTTTTGTCTACATGAATTTCAAATCCTCGTATTTAGTGAAGTTGAGAAAATTAAGAATACACTTCAGTGTACAAGTATTGGCTGACTTAACCCAGACCTTCACAATCTGTCTGAATTTGTCAAACAATAGATGTCTGTATCTATATCTGTTACCTCCACCATTCACCCTGAATGCTGTTCTGATCTTTTCCCATCCCCAAGAAACATGTCCCTTCCCTTTGTAGTCTGGCAATCGACCGTAACTTCTGAATAGTTTATTGAATGGCAAATATTAACATTGTTAACTGCACATGGGTACCTTATTTTGTTCACTTGCTGGTCCTAATTTGAAAGATGGGATATGGACAGAAGTCTATAATTCTTAATATCTTACACTATCTTAATGTATTTTAAAGTCATTTTTGTTTTTTTGTTGTTCAGCAGTTCATTACCCTTACATTTTAACATTTGTAATGCTGATGAGACACAGCTTTCTCTGAGAAACTGGACTGGTTTCCCTTCTCAAAACTAAGGTGGAGAAATATCCAACTCATTTCATTCCTGTGGAAAACTGCAAATGCTATTTTGAGTTACACTTTACTTATAACAACCTCACTTCATCAGTCATATCTTTCATCCTATTTTTTGCTTCATCTTTGAATCAAGTTCACAATTTCATGTTGAACTTATCATGCGGTAAGATTTCTCTGATAGCACCTTTCTCACAGTAAAGAGCTGAATACACCCGACAGACATTCTTCAGAGTATCAAAATTATGCTAAATGCAACAATCACATGCAAGGCATAATTTCCATATTTCAACTTCAACTCCTCATGCTCATGGCAAAATATTAACCATACTCTACATGTATTGCAGTTTGTGGGGAAAAACTATGGTTTTCAATTATAGTACCAGACCACTAGTTCATTACACAGATTAGCTGCTTTAATGTACAACAGCTTTGATTACCACCCCTAAGATGGCCAAAAATTGTGTTTTCATGCTTATAAAGAGACTCAAAACATGATGCAGTTTTTATCTTTATCTTTTGTTTGCAGTAAGAATAAAATCAGGAACATGCTAATTGATCAGAAAATTACCACCTAAAATGTACTACCATTGGTAGATTAAGTGGTCTATATTCTTTTCTGGGACTCAACTAGTACTGTACAACGGAATTGACTAAATATGCTAAACGCTTCTCTAGTGTGACTCTTGGCTAAATTAGAGATCCTCTGGATTGATGAAATTGTCTGTGACTACTTAAACTCCTGCTGTCTGTTAATGATTTTTACCGGTGACATCTCTTGTGATATAAATTACAAGCTATCTCTAACCGCACCTGGACACTCTCCCCTTCCCTGTCCTGTCTCGTACGTCTGTGCCAAACAGGGAAGGAGTCTAAGGGATCATGCATGGGCACTCCCTTTTGAAAATTTAGGAAACTTGGATACTGTAGATACCATACTTGGTGTGTGGGTGTGTTATGGTGTAAGGATGAAATATGTTATGTCTGGTCACAACCTAGATTACCCATGACGTTCACCACTGGTGAAGGTCAAGGGTCATCTGGGTTGATCACCAGCGTTCAAACACGAAAAACTTTAAACACAGTTTATGATGTAGAAACATAGTTTATGATGTAGAAAGGACCAATTTCAAATTACTGCGTGTTTGGTTAAGATCAAAGGCCATCAGGGTCACTGGAGGTCAACCACTAAAATTTTGTAGAAAATCTTGTAAGTACGATAATGATAGGTTGTATAGATTTTTTTACTTCACATGGTTTTGCATTTGATCAGCTCACACACCCAAATGCCTTAGAAATTTGATCTTTTACTTCATGAATTATTGGACATGTTACTACAGTATAATACCCCTTGTGAAAATATTACAAACATTGTGTATGGGTTTTGCTTAATAGCTATCTACCGGTAGTTTGGAGGTCAATTTATTAGCTTTGCTACTGGTTATACAATTCTTATAATATCCAGCTACTGTAGGAACCACAGTGCCCATTGGACTCTAGCTATAAGTTGTTTGTTTTACTTTTATCTTCCAGCTTTTCCTATCAATTATGAATGGTATTGTAGAGGGTGAAACACAAGAGGAGGATGAATCACCTCAAGAAGAGGAATTACATCAAGAGGTATTCCATATTTGATGTCCTTTTTGCCTTTTCTCACATTAGCACATTTTGAAAAAATATGCCGAATCTTATCTAAAACTATTCTAGCAGTACCAATTATATACCCATTTAAGCATTAGGAAATGGTGATGAAGAATGACATTTGATAACAGTTTATATTTCAGAATAAACTGAGAGGGGATATAGCCCCAATTAATGCATTTTAAGTACAGTTGTGTACCATCACTTTACTTCATAATTTTTTGTACTGTAAGCTGACATTTGAACCCCAAAGTTGTTGGGCTTCTATTGTACCAGAATGCTAATCAAGATTGCTGCTCATTGAAGCAGCTAATTGGAGTAATGAACCTGGGGTCATTAAATATAATATTAATTGGCAACCACAGTTTTTTCCTAAAAACTATGTGTGGTAGCCATAACAGATCTCTGTAAAGGCTTATACTTCGTAACTTGAATGAATTGAAGAAGTTAGAAATTATGAATGGTTAAAAGTTCTGAAAGTGTGATTATTTTTTGCCTAAAGCCTTAAAAGTGTTGCATGTTATTCCCACTGATTCCATGGTTTGTTCATTGCCTGCATGTTTACTGCAGTTAGATGACTTTTTATGGCATGGTTTTTGTTCAACTGGTTTACTTCTGGCATGCATGTTGTACAACATAGTTTTTGTAAGTTGCAGGGAAATGTTGGGGTCAAGTTTTTCATGTTTAATTATTTGAAAATTGAAAGTGACCATGCAATGTACAAGATGAATTATTCATATGAAAATGAACAAGTTTAAGGCAATAAAGCTAGGAGGTGGGGGGTTTGGCGTATTCCATTTACTTTTCATGCATTCTGTACAAGTCATTATTTCTATATTTCCCAGCAAAATGGTTTAGGCAGTGAAACCCTCTTCACTGAAGATGAAGAGGAAGAGGAAGATGAAGAGGAAGATGAAGAGGAAGAGGAAGATGAAGAGGAAGAGGAAGACGAAGATGTGTGTTTGCCAAAGGTCTCCTCATCTAAAAAGCCAACAGTATGTTTCATTCCTTAGTTATATGGGATGAGGGATAGAGGTGTTGGATGAGTCTTAGATATACTGTAGTTTCATAACCTCAGTAAATGTAAATATTTATTCCTGACAATGATTAACAATCCAAAAGAATCGACAATGTGAAACTGAAAGCCACTGAACCACACTTTTCAGTTGTTGGTTCAACTGTATGCAAGTTGCTGAAAAAACACACATGACCAATATGATCAGGCATGGAAACTGGGGCTTTCCTGGTCTGAGTCCTCCTTTTTTATTAAAAAATATGCAAAAATCAGTATACTTAAACCTGTGAATTCCAATAGAAGAGGGCGCTATTTCAGGCGCACCCTTCATTTTCCACTAAAGAAATGCCAATTCCAATCAACAGACTGTTTTTCATTATCCAGGCCGGTTAATTGGCCATCATTGGTTGGGATCACACATGAGATAGGCCTACACCTTACAGTACACTCACGTATGTAGTTGATACTGTGATTCCACATGAAGTTAAACTAAGGGAAGAACACAGTGCCCCTCTTATCCAGTTCCTCTGGAGTTGAAGCACAACATTTTAAATGTTGTTGGCTCTAATTTAGAAAGGTTCAAAGCTCCCAAAAATGGCAAAAACTAAGCATTGTAGTAATATTACAAAATGCATTATTTTTGGTGCAGCTAGTTAATGAAGTTAAATTCAGTGGATAACATGACGTACCATGATTTTTGTAAAAAAATTTAAAGGTTGGATGTAAGTAGAATATATCATTCAAGAATGGGCATTTGTAATGAATCCAAATAATAGATGTTACTATTTAAAAAACATTCAATAGGCGTAGATGATTTTTTACTTAGTCACATTTTATTAACATAACACATTACCCACCAATGACATTGTTATTATTTGTGTGTAAAAAGGGGACCTTGAAAGTACTGTCAGCTAATTCTTGCTTGCATGTATATATTCTGCACCTGACTTACTTCCTTAGAAAAATGTTTCACACATGACACCATTGCACTGATAATAATTTGGATGCACATATGGCAATGGTGCAATGCAGTGTTGCATAAAAAATCATTAACCATGTACCCTGTCATACCCTGTCATACCCTGGCATGCTGTATTTTGTTGAACCCTGACGTGATTATAGGTACTGAAACTCACTTAAATAGCTCTGTCACCAGTAATGAATTGTTTCCTGGTAATTATACTGTTTTTAGAAAAGACAGAAATTATGGTCAGTCTAAAGGGGGCGTCCTTATCGCCACTAAAGAAGACCTCCTTGCTACCTATAGACCTGACCTTGATTCGGATTGTGAGGTAGTCTGGGTTTCTCTTGAAATCCAAGGTGCCAAACAAATACTTATAGGGTCTTTTTACCGCTCACATAAATATGGCAACTCAACAGACTACCTTGACCAGCTTTGGGCTTCTCTCGTTAAGGCCAGTAAGAATAAGAATGGACAGATCTATCTTGCAGGGGACTTTAATCTACCTGATGTTGATTGGTTCACTAGGTCTGTCCAACCAGGCTCACAGTATCCTGCTTTATCCAAATGTATGCTTGACATATGCAATGATTTTGGTCTTGACCAAATGGTAAGTGAGCCTACTAGAGTTAACAACATCTTGGATATTTTCTTGACATCTAATCCTACTCTAGTGGATAGGTCTGCCCTGATCCCTGGCATATCTGACCATGATGGTATCCCCTTGATTATGATAAGCACTAGGCCTAAAACAACTAAACAAAAGCCTAGGAAAGTGTATAGCTTTCATAAAGCTGATGTCAGTGGAATCAAGGCGGAGCTTAGTAAGTTCAGCTCTGACCTGGTTAAATGTGAGTGCTCTGTGCAGGTCATGTACTCTGCCCTCGAGAACAAAATCAAAGAGGTAATGGATGTCTATGTTCCAGCTCGGGTTGTTAGAAAGAGGAACCAAACCCCCTGGATTGATAAGACTATTAAACGACTGTTAAATAGGAAACAAAGGGCTTATAACACATGGCGTAAGACGCGAACTCCATCCTCTTTTGAAAACTTCAAAACCCAACGTAAAGCGACTCACAAAACAACAAGAGCCGCTTATAGAAATTATGTCAACACAGTTTGTACTGATTCACCTAAACGTTTCTGGTCCTTTATTAAAAACCTAAGATGTGATAGTGTTGGTATCCCTTCCCTGAAATCTGATGGGATACTGGTCTCGGACAACATGCAGAAGGCTAACATCTTAAATGAGCAGTTCCAAAAGGTTTTCACCCGTGAGAATGTCACCTTACCTCCAGTTGAAGCGAACACCATACCCACCATGTCTGATATTGAGATATCCTTAGATGGTGTTGTGAAGTTGCTCAAGGAGTTGAACCCAAACAAAGCTACAGGTCCTGACGGTATACCGGCTCATGTTCTGAAATTGGCCGCTGAGGAGGTTGCTCCTGCCCTCTGCTTCATTTTTCAAAAATCACTGGACACTGGTCATTTACCTCCCTCTTGGTTATGTGCCAATGTTAGTCCTATCTTTAAAAAAGTGACCGTTCCCTAGCCTCAAACTATAGGCCGGTCTCTCTTACCTCGATTTGTTGCAAGGTCCTGGAACACATTATACATTCTCATATTATGCATCACTTTGATAACCACTCAGTTATCACGAACAGGCAGCATGGCTTCAGACAACGCCATTCTTGTGAATCTCAATTGATCTTAACAACCAATGACCTAGTGCAGTCTCTAGATCTTAGATCCCAGACTGACATGATTATCATGGATTTTTCTAAGGCTTTTGATACGGTTCCTCATAACCGTCTGCTTTGTAAATTACAAAACTATGGTATTAGAGGCAACACCCTTAACTGGATTGCTAATTTTCTTAAGTCCCGGAAGCAGAGAGTCGTAGTGAGTGGTGATTTTTCTGATTGGGTGGATGTTATCTCTGGTGTTCCCCAAGGTACAGTCTTGGGTCCCCTGTTGTTTTTAGTTTATATTAATGACCTGCCTGATAATATCTCTTCTGAAGTAAGACTTTTTGCTGACGACTGTGTAATTTATAGACAGATGAAGGATAATCTTGACCAGGTTCAGCTCCAAAATGATCTAAACACCTTTCTGAGTGGCAAAATAAATGGCAAATGCACTTTAATACCAAGAAGTGCTTTTCTATGAGGATTACTCACTCAAGGA
Organism: Holothuria scabra; assembly: GCA_037179385.1. Taxonomy (NCBI): domain Eukaryota; kingdom Metazoa; phylum Echinodermata; class Holothuroidea; order Aspidochirotida; family Holothuriidae; genus Holothuria; species Holothuria scabra. The sequence continues at coordinate 31,458,644 of CM074197.1, forward strand.
AACCCAAGTTTTTTAATTATACTCTAGATAACGATACCCTGGAGTCTGCCGATTGCCACACTTATCTGGGAGTTGACATCTCTAATACCCTTACCTGGAATAGACATATTAATCGTATCACTTCGTCAGCAAATAGGTCTTTGGCTTTTATTAAAAGAAATTTATACTCCTGCCCCAGGAGTGTCAAAGCTAATGCCTATCTCACACTTGTTAGGCCTTTATTGGAGTATTCATCTTCTGTTTGGGATCCCTACACCACTTCCCTATCCAATAAGGTTGAGCAAATTCAGCGTAGGGCTGCTAGGTTTGTTTATAATGACTATTCCCCCCATAGTAGTGTGACTGAAATGCTAAACGACCTAGGGTGGGATAGTCTCAAAAACAGGCGTACTGCCAACAGGCTAGCAATTCTTCACAAAGCCAGATTGGGCCTCCTAGCCTTGCCAATCAACAACCTACAACCGGCCCGGCAGCCCTCTAGGCATCACCATTCTAATAGCTTTACAAATATAGCAACCAATGAGGACTGCTACAAACACAGTTTCTTTCCTCGGACCGTCAGAGACTGGAACCTACTCCCCCAGAACATTACAGATCTCGAGGACCCCAAGCAATTCAAGAGCGCAGCCTTGAGGATCCTCAGACGGGACGACTAACTACATGCACACACTCAACCCTGCACGTTTGACTCCACCAGGAGTGTTGTGCAGTATTTTTCCAGATCCAGATTCCAGATCCAGAAGGAATCACTGGCAAACTGTCGCAAGTGCACCAAAAAATATTCACTAGCACACATATAAACCTATTTTGGACAGACATATTAACATCTTTTGGTTATGTAATTAATGGCAATAATGGCATTAGTACTTGCATCATCAACAAGGTTTACATGCAATCTAACCATAATATTTTATGACTGTGGTTTAATACTCAGATATAGAGCCATTTGGTGCTTTTTGGACAGACATAATTTCAGCAATCTCCTGCAAATAAAAATATATGGAGGTCAGACTGAGTAGAGACAGTGAAATATTTTGTGAAGAGGTGAATTTTGTATTCACTGAGTCAAACCTGTTTATTATTGTAACCACTTTCTATTACTAACTCATGTATCTATTATACTAGACTGACATATTTGTGGGGGTTTAGTAGATCCAATAATGATGCAAAAAGAAAAATGTGCATGATACCAGTTTTTCTCTGCTTGCAAAACCTCCTGAAATCATACAAACCTTGTATTAATTTTTGCTAAACAAATATCAGCAAAGTGTGGAAAGTACTTTAAACAGTCAGTAGTAATTACTTCTGCAATTTCATCACAAAATATCCTGGAATTTCATAGTCTTCAATAACAACATGTAGGAAAACACAGAAAAATACTTATGGAGTTGGTGTCTCAAAGCTGGTTATTTTTTCACCTAGGCAGCCAAAAATTTCTAAACAAACCTCGGCCTCAACGGTGGCAGGGAAAAGGTTATAGTAACTGTATATGGCTGCTATTTGAACAGAGCAATTTGAGCAGTTCAAGACAACTCTAAGATGGGCTAGTAGTATCCATCGCAGGGCACTTGAGCTTTGAGTACATAAAATGTGTCTATCACAGTCATACAAGATGTCAATGTTGCCCTTCTAAAAACACCACCAAAATCATACTTTTGTTCCACCTTTGCTCTTAAAAACTCTACTTTTTTTCTCCTGTTTTGCTAAGGAATTTGGTCATACTTGTATCCTCCTTTTGACTGTGGGTCCACTTGAAAGCCTTTAACTATACTCATTCCTGTTGTCTGTTACAGTAGATCTCAAACAGTTGCTGACATGACACCTGAGTCCACTGCAATAACATTGCTAGTCTTTAAAGGAAATTTTATTTGTTTAATATGATTTAACAGTCTATTTCTTAAGAAATTAAGAAGCCATACTAAGGCCAAAATTAAGGAGCATAGACTCACCCACTCTGTCAAAAGCACAACATTTGGGTGCACAACATTCTTCTCAAGTAACCGTATGGCCTACTCTAGGATAAAGGATGTAGTAATAAGTGTGAGAAGAACTACTTTAGATTTTGTAGTCCTTTCTATGGTTTAGTGCAGCTTCAATTAACTTGTCAAATATGGGTGTATTTTTCACCATTTTTGGATCAATGTAGGTTCATTTCAAAGTTTTATGCAAATTTTAAACCATTTCCACATGATTTTAGGAAGCATTTTATTGAATGACCTGATAAATATAACGAGGAAATTTGGTTGCTTAAATTTCTACTCTGAAGTCTTTTTCTGAGGATTACAGTAGTACCAATTAAAGAATCATGCAATCATTAGGGAGGGCGCTAAGCCAAACAAATTTTCTCTCAGCTGAAAAGGTACTGTTTCAGTAAAATCAACTGAATGTGAAAGGTTTAAATAAGGACTAAAGGAGATGGCAAGCAAAATGTTTTCCCACAAGAGGGATTAAAAGGCAATTATTGTCATTCACTCTTGTCACTAGGTTTTGTCTGATAAAATCAAATTGGTCTTGTTGCTCAAATTTTAACTGTAATAGCTCCATGGCATTAATTACCCATTTCTGTTTTCTCAGCTGCAAGCTACTGTAGACTATTGTACATATGTGTTTGTGCGCAATAATGCATTGTCTGTGAACGGCTGGGTAGGGAACGGCTGTACATAGTCTGCTCCTTTGGCTTCCAACAGTAGCCTAGATGTGTATGTGTGTAATGTATTGTCTGTAAATGACTGGGCTGGGAAATGTTGTAGTATACCCCTTTGGCTTCCAACAATGATCCATTGTACTTATGAAGCAGGGGTCTGCAAATTTTTGGAAAATCAGTTTGATGGCTGGTGGCTATCTTGGTGATGTGGGGAACACAGATTTGTATATATGATGGCAGCTTATACTTTTGCCCATAACCCACATGCACGTGAATGATATTGTATCCTACAGTGGGTCCACTGGTTACTGAAAATTTCATGAAAAGTAACCTCTCCACTTTTCAACAAAATTGTCACTTGAGATTTAGGTTGCATAACATGCAAACGCATTGTGTAATTACACTTACTTTCATGTTGATTTATATGCATGGTCATTAGGATATGCATGCTTGCCAACCGTTCCGTCTGTATTCCGTTTTATGATCTTTAAAACCCATAAAACTCAAAACATTCTGTTCTTCTGACTTTTAGTATTAAAATGTAAATGATCAGAAAAATCATGAAGCAACAGCTTGGCAAAAATAAAGTAGTCTTTGCCTTTGCATACACCTACATGATTTCAAGATAAATTGTGACCATTTAGGAAGGAAAATAGGAGTTTTGCTCGCTGAATCCCACCCATTGAGGCCAGCACTTGTGTGTTCGCCGGGAACAGTGGAACATTTGCTACATATGTTCCGTTTTCTGAGATGACAGTGCTGGCAAGTATGGGATATGCCATGAAGTAACAAATAAGGTTTTTGTTTACACATGCCAAGATTTAGACATGGGATTGGAAGAGTGAGAATTTGAACTTGTGTGAGATTTGCATGTTGATTTGATCATACAGTGTGTGTCTTTAATATTGCAAAAAATCACACTCACATGCATGTGTGTTGAAATAAATGTGCACAAAGAGTAATGTGTGTGGTCAGAATTAGGTATTAATTTATCTTTAAAATCATGCACATATGCATAATTAATATTGATGTTTCTCTTAATGGCAGTCCAGTGATGGTAACAGAATAAGACGGCAGTGTACGGTGTGTGGTAAAAGAATTTTGTACCTTGCACACCATCTGACAAGGCAACATAAGATTCTGGACAAGGGGAGGAGGATGAGGCTTTTGTACCAGTCTCGGAAGATGTAAGTAATCAACAGCTGTTTAGCAGAATGCAAAAAGGCAATTAAAAAAGTACAAACTTTTATGTGTTTTATTACGTATTTGTAAACTGCAAATTAGCTATTTTAAGTACAATGTAGATACAGTAGGTAAATTGGAATTAAAATCAAAAATTAAAAGTAGTTTCGTTATGTAGTTACACATGTGTACTTCTTTGACTCACTATTGTTCATATCAAAAGACCGTACTGCTTGGCCATTTTCACTAGAAAATTCCGTATTGGGCATAACACAGCATGACAAATAACAAATTTTGCATGGCAGCTAGCTTCTTGGGCTTCCATCATTTGGGCAGAAGTCTGATGAATATCTGAAGTTTACTAGCCAGATAATTTCACTGTCATATTGTTCTGTTAGTTGGGGAACAGAAGCTTTGGTACTAGTAGTGCATGTTATTGATTCATTGCTATAGGTAATGTCATGCGTGTATGTGTCTGTGTTTGTTGATGTTTGACACTTCTGCTTGTAAACATGATATCTTAATCTTAAGATATGAAGGAGCATCACTTTTTGTATTTAGTCTATAGATTTGTCATGTTTATCATGTTAAAAAGAGGAAACAGTCATGCATAATGTATAATAAATCAGTTAAGACTTTAATTTTCTGTTTTGCTTAAAAATTGCCAGTGAGTATATAGAGGACTTTCTCTGTGCATTTGTGTGACAAAAAATTGACAGTAAGTTAGGCAACCCAGCAAATAAAAAAAAGGACTTTACTTCATAATCTTGTCAAGTGTTGAACTATGCACAGGAGCATGTGTCAATGTGTGAATGAATTAACTCACATAATTACCACTTACATTATTTATATTACACACAAAGATGAAAGGTTGATTACTTCTATCGGAAAGAAACACTGGAAGAATACACTTTAAAATTTTGAGCTTCAGTTTTGTGGACTCTCACTGTAAAATCAGGCCTATCCTTGGTAGGTTTGGGGAGGTCAGATGTTATACGAGGTCACCATAGGTTTAAAAGCAAAACTTTTCAAATTTTCCTCTTGGGCAATGAATCACAAACTATTTCGCTTTCTACTTTAAATATAAGTACAAGTTAATGCTGAATGATGGCCTCATGTGATATTTTTGATGCTTCATTTTGTAACAGTAGTCTATCATAGCAGACTGAACATAAATGTAGAAATGATATCAGTAAGAAGCATTAACCCTTTTTTAACCCTTTTCATAACTGTCTCATCTATAGTGATCCCATCAGGCGAACCAAACCCCCTCAGTACCAGAGGAAAACAAGAGACTGTGTTTTCCCTGGGTGCTATGCCAAAGCCTTGAACAGACTGGATCATCACCTTGTGGCTGTGCATCAACTAAAGGTGTGTGGAAAGTATGCTAGTTTTTATAAATTAAAAAAACATATAGTGTTACACCATGTACTCAAGAATGCAAACTTAAATGCCAAAATGGTTATTGATTTATTGCTGAGAGGGGACCTTTGTTGCACTTTTCTAAGTTTGAGCCTTTAACTTTGTATGATCTGATTAAACTAATAGTGAAAATGATCTGTTGTTGTAACCAACCAGTTAATGCAAAATACGGTATGATGATTATTGTGCATTTTGGGCATAGGCACATTGAATATCAATAATACAAAGCAAAGATGGATATTTAAAGTTGAAAAGTATTTAAGTGGCAAAGTTAAGTTAGCACAAGGTCCAGATAAGTGAAGTTGGAATCTGTTTGAAATTCTTTGGTACCAAGAGGTATGTTGAATCTTAATTAGCTAATTCTCTTTGGAGTAAACCTATCCAAATTGCAGTTGTTGAATTTGGTATGTCAAATGAAATTCTTCCAGGCTCTTAATGAGCCCATCAGTCAGGAATATGAACCAATGAAAGTCTTTTTTGTTTATGATGATTAATAAAAACAGCAGACATTCTCAACTAAAAATTAAATAACAAACATGTTACACAGCAGAGCACCCCTTGAAATCCATAAGAAACATATTACCCATACAACCACAATTGTTTCCCAATAACATTGTCCCCTTTCTGGTGTATGACACATTGCAAATTGGCATAGTGATGAATGTGAAAATTGCCAACATGAAAAAGAAGGAAAACTTCACCCAACATTATTTTTGGAATAAGAGAACATTTCTGTGACAATGGAGCAACATATATGCTTAGATTAGAGGAATGAACATGCACAGTATGCCCATAATACCTCAATGCATTTCTTTGTGCCTGATCGAAGCACGTATATTAGCTACAGTTGCTGTTAGCTGAAAGTTTGACATGTGTATTGAACTGGACTCATAATGGGGAGGGGATAAATGGGTATCCTCCTTCCATTTGCCAAAAATTTGTACTTGGGTAAATGCCTAGAAGCCAAAATGTGCAATATTTAAAGCTAATTTCACTTGTCCCAATTTGCTTGCCCACAACCAGCCTATCAGGAAGACTTCAGGGATTTTATTATGCAAACTGTTTTTGCACCACATTCACAACCCATGCAGACCAGTATTTGATTGATCCAGGCATATCAGGTAATGCACACTCAGTCTGAAGAAGTCTCCATGCATGGATAGGTAAAGGAATCTTAAAAATCAAAACAGTAGTTACAGTTACATTCATATGGTTAGCTGTTTTTAATCATAATTAAGAGCTAGAAGCTAACCATATGAATGTAACCAGTTTCATAAACTGTTTAATTCAGGTAAAATTACCACACTAAACTGTTGTCTGCTAGCAGCTAGCATGGTTAGCTGTGGATTATGTATATATGCAAGCAACAACGTGTGATCCCATGAGTCCCAATAGTCAGTGTAGCAAGCAGTAAACAAAAATACGTCATTGTCCTGCTGCTTGCCCAACCAACATTCTTTTTGAGAGTATGAGTCCTGATGATTTCTTTTACAGACCCGGATGCGTGTTTTTCATTCGATTGAAAACGGATTCAATTGCAACCATACCATAGCCCAACGTTTGTCATTGATTAGTGTACAATGAAACCATGCTACAAGAGTGCGCATTGAAGGGTTGCAATATTTACTGGCTGCATCTCGACCGTTTTGGCTGTTGTCACACATGATGTGGTCTTATAGCAGCGGATTGATGAATATTATGTGAAATGCATATTCTACAGTTGTTGAGTTAGTAACTGTTTTCATTTTATACATTTTTCAATCCCTATTTCATTACTCTATTCATATTTTTGTGTGAAGAACATGAAGCACAGCATGCTCTTTGCCATCACAAGTTATTTCGGAAATTGGATTAACACTTAAACATTTATTACTTATATAATGTTAACATAAATTTCCTTATGGGAAAACATATTGTTGCATGATGCACTTTTGTGGAATGTATTTTAAAGGAAAAATGTTAATGTTTTTTTCATGGCTGTTTTCTTTTTCAGAGAGGAAGTGCTGTTTTTACCAATATCTTGGTTCAAACAAGGGTTGGCAGACCCCAGACTATAACAAAAGTAGAGAACTGCCCAAAGAAGAAGGCTGTAGATGGAAGTAGGTCCAATTACAAACATTTAAACTATCCTTTTACTGTATAGGCTTGAATATCTAAATGGAATCATATGGATAAATTTGTTGCCATTGGTTTAAAACAAATGTAATATTTCACAACCAGCTTGTAGACATGAGACTTTGGTGAGGTGAAAGCTAGGTCATTCCAGCCAATTTTTAGTGAAGTTGATATTAAATCAAAATGCTTTCTTATGCTATGTTGTTACTATGGTGGTGTAATTATATCCTTGCATGGATGTGACCATTGAACAAACACATAGGTTCAGTAGTTTACAAACAGACCTTCACAAAGAATGCATGATAAATTAACCAATTTCTGATAAATTTATTCATGAAAATTGCTCTTATAGAGCTCATTGCTACACCCCTTCTCCCATTCCAGTGTTGATCACAGTTATGTTGTTAGTGATACACATCAGGCAATCTTCATGCAAAACATTGGAAGAGGGAGTGGGCGTCTGGTGTTTGCACATAACTGAGAATATTATGACAAAGTGTCCATATAGTTTAATTTGTTCAAGACTGTAGCCCTGACTCCTTGTATCCCCTAACAAAAAGCAAATCAAATATTCCTGTAAAGATTAAACCTGATTTTTTCAAAAGGCATCAGAGCAGAGGGGGGCGCCTCTCCCCTCACACTCCTCCCGGAGACTGGCCATCACTGCTGCCTTTAATTTGATCCCTAAAATGCACCATAGTTTAAGTACAATTTACACTTGCCTCGGTGGCACCAGATTGCGCATAAAGACCAGGGAGGTCATCATGAATTGCCCAATATTAGGACCAAGGTCAGCAACAAGGGGCCAGCAGGTTCAAGGTTCAAGGCCCAGACAAAGGCCACGGTTAGTTCATGAAGGAGGTAATGTGGTAGAGTTTGAGGGACATGCTGAAATATTTGGCTTTATTTTTACTAATATAAATCTGCAATTTGGTTTGAAGAAAACGTTTGAAAGAATGGTAGCCTTTTTGTGAGGACCATTAAAAAGTTGGTGTGTTTAGATTGAAGAATCTGTCCTTATGAGCAGAATCAAATACAATTGTATGCGACAGTTGAAATTCTACTGGGGTTACGCATTTTATTATAAGACTACTGAATAGGTTCTCATGGGAAGAAGGAAATTTGCTGAAAATTTTTTTCCTTCATTGATGAAAGATTTGAAAATTAAGAACCTTTTAAATCGGAAAAATGTGAAAGAAATTTTTTTTAAACATCAGGCTATCGGTGAAGGAGCTCAAGCCCCCTGCTCCTGATGACCTTGGTTATGTTTGCACATGTAACTTCCATCTCCCTGGTGTGCAACACAAGTTTTGGTTAAGGGTGAGAGAAGAAGGAAGATGGGACGTAAAATCCATGTGCCTTGAAAATAGTGATACAAATGAAAAACCATGTTCCAGATCACCCATCCAGGAGCTCCCTTACAGTCTTGTAGGGTTTTTATTATTATTATTTTTTTTAATTTTTTAGGCCTCCCGAACAAAACTGCAGGCATTTCCCAACAGGGGTCAGTGTTCCCTTGGGGGAGGGGCATGGCCCACCAACCCCCTTGCTAGAGCCACCCTGTTTAAGATGCCATTTTTCTTTTATTAAATCAGTACTACCCTATTTACTTTCGCAATTCAACTTTCAATGCTACTCTTGTCAAATTAAACAAATTAAAAAAGCTGACTCCTCATTTTCATCTAGACTTCCTGGCTAAAAAAGACCAAAATCTCCAACGAGGGGATCCCCCTCCTCTTTGACCCTACTCCCCCATGTCAGTGATTATACCTACTGCATTACTCCCCTATCCCTCCTCCATAAACCATTGCTATAGCCATACTTTCAGGTCAGAGTCCAACATAGCCTATGAGAATTTAGTTGTCTAGTGACTTAAAAGTGCCCAAGATCACCTCTACAACTTAGCAGTCAGCTAGGCTTTGAAGTGTTTAATGAATAACATAGTTGGCACCTTATATGTGAAATAGTTGCTGATTATATGATTTCAATGATTTACATGTATGAATCAGCCTGGGTAACTGCTTTTGCTACCAAGTTTCAACATGCTTCACAAACATGCAATGATTACATTTATCACTAAACAAAACCAACATCACCTAAACCTGTATTTCAGCTCTCATTATACTGTAGGTCAGTTCCAATCTGATATTGGAGAAATCACACACTTTAAATGTTAGGCTACTTGCTATACCAGGACACCGAGTACTTGCAGTACCTTTAGCTATTATTTGATCGAATGCAGTAGTGCCATTTTATTTTTATTTGGTACAGAACTACAGTAAATTTGATTTGTAAAATGATAAATAGTTTACCCATTTATAGCAAATAAGATAACAAATATCTGTAAGGAACAATTAGTACATAAAATAGTGAATATTTTGTAATTTTTATGGCAAAGATATGAAAATATATGTAAGGTTATACCATCAATTTAGGCAAAATTTAAATGGATAAACCATGGACTAAAATATTTCCTTTTCTTTGTTTTAACATCATTCAGCCTTAAAAGTTGAAACATCACACTCTTGCAGTGATGTCCCATTCACTCAGTACCAAGGAGCTACAGCAGTGGTTTTAAGGTTCAGCTTCTAATTAATTTAAGTCGGACTAGTCTCCATACTGTACCAACTGTGGCTCACTGGCTTGTTTGCCTTACTCCATTGCTCATGTTGAGCACCAAGAATAAATGAATTTTTTTTTCACTTTATGATCATCTTTATGACCTAGCCAGGAATCAAAACTCCAGACCTCCCAGCTGCAAAGAGCTTAAGATGTACTACTCTTAATCTACTCTGATCACTTGTAGCTGATCATCTGACTCCTGAAAACTTTTATTGTGGAAAGTCACCCATACAGTGGTGTAGCGTGGGGGCATGAGGCAAGTTGCCTCAGCGCTAAATCAAGATTTCTTTAAACAATGTTTTACTGTACCATGCCAGGAGCAAAGGATGGCATTTTTTATTAGTTATTTTTATTACTTCAAAAACTTTGTCTGAAAAAGTTATAAAGTTTTGTCTGAGAGCCTTGTCACAAAAAGACTTGCACAATAAAATTGCCAAGCCCAAACAAATTTCAGTAGTTCATCACTTTTTGGTTACGATGATAAGAGAAACCAATGCATTCAAGATGGCGTGCATGTGTATGTATGTATGTATGTATGTATGTATGTATGTATGTATGTATGTATGTATGTATGTATGTATGTATGTATGTATGTATGTATGTATGTATGTGTGTGTGTGTGTGTGTGTGTGCATGTGTGTATGTGTGTGTGCTTGTGACATTTTGCTTGTTAACACTATATCTCAAGATAGGAATACCTGACAGTTTTCAACACAATACATGGACAGTATCAAACACAATATCTCAAGGTAGGTAGCTTGGATAGATTTCATATTTTGTATGTGGATGCGTTATGGTCTGGAGATGGTACTTAATGTTTTTGATGGATGTCAAAGGTCATCTGGGGTCACTGCTGGTCAAAGTCTGAAAATAGTGCTTGTGCAATATCTCATGATAGGAAACTTCGATAGATTTCATATTTGGGTAAGTGGATGCATTATGGTCAGAAGATGGTCCCCATTGTATTTTGGCAGATATGAAAGGTCATCTGGGGTCTCCAGGAGTCAAAGCCTGGAAACCTTTTTAAATATGATCTTTCAAGATAGCTGTTTGTTCATTTGTCTGTCTGTTGTTTGTTTGTCTAGCAATGTATGGCTTTTATGGAGGTCAAAAGGTCATCTGGAATGACAAAATTATTTTTTGAACATGCTAGCATAATATTTGAATTAGAAGATAATGGTGCCTGATGGCACTCTTTGAAACGGAACATTTAGGTATCATTGAAACCTCAATGCATTTTTGCATTCTGGTTTTCTATTTTGCTTTATAAACACAGGGCAGATTCTTCAATATTTTAATGGTCCTCACAGACTTTAAAAGCCAAATTTCTTATTTTCTACAAAACAAGATCTGGATTTTTTATTATTTCACAGTGAATAAGCCAAAAATTTTAGCATGGCAGTGCGCCTCATATGTTGCCATTAATGTTCCACCCAAGAATCATTGCCTTCCTTCTGGATGTAAAATGCTCTTCCTCACTGTCATGGAGCCTGACCCCATAGCCATTTTAACTTTTTGAGTTGTGAAAGTATTCATAAGATTAACCATTTCTTTTTCTTTCCAACTGAGCTTCTTTCTAAAAGAGTTTGTCCAATTTCTTATTTCACGAAAGCTATGGCCACCTGAGAATGATCATAATTGTTCAAATGATGAAATATGCATTAGAAAATCAGCATAACTAGGGGGAAACCAAACAGTTATGTCCACCAGTTTGTTTCCAATAGTCTTGTTTGGAAAATTGGGTGGAACTCTACAGCTGATATTTTTAATATTTACCATGATACATGAGCAAAGTAATTCAATCTGTGATAAATATGTTTTTCTCATTTTTCAATAAATGAATGTGATTCATATCGCCAATTTTTTAAATTAATTCATTTGTATGTTTGAATGTCACAACCATTACTCCAAAATCAAGGGAACACCAAAGCAATGAAAAAAAAAATTAAACATTGGATATTCAGTTTATATATCATTAGAAAGCATATAGTAGTCTGTAAGGCACAATAAAATACCTGAGGCACTAGTTAGTTGTATTCCCTGTTTTTGAAATATAGCATTTTATTGGCAAAGTCAATGAAAAGTCCATAGGACCCCTAGTTTGGAGAGGTCAAGTGTGTACTGTATGTCAAAGGGGTGATAAAGCAGATAAAAATTTTAAAAACTGATACAGTAAGGAAGTTCAAAATTGAATGCTGAACCTCATCGCAACATAGCAACCAGACTAGGCACCTTTTGACTCTGGTCTGCAATATTATATGTTGTATCTGGAATGTAAGGTCCAAGATCCTGTATAGTTGGTTCACTTTTTCTGATTCTGTCTTTATTTGTGGTTTTGTTAACTTTTTTCAGGAAGTTCTGTGTTTGAGAGGGCAGGGGAACACCTGATGTTACTTGCTGGAGGAGCTGCTTCTGCAAAAAAGACAGCAAGAAATCATGTTCTTCAGATGGAGAACCTTGCAAGGATGGCAGACGGGGTTGCCAATTTATTCAACAATACCACCAGACTAAGACAGTAAGTTTGGATGAGTGCAAAATCACACAGTTTGTTAAATTTTAATAGGCAAGTAAATGACATAATATGATCATGTGATAGTGGTTATTACAGTGTGCTTTAATTTGAATTCATAAATCACATTTAAGACCGGGCACCCTCGCATTTATCCCCTAACTATTGCACGGATATGGAATGAGAATTTTTCAACCATGATCGAAAGATAACACATGGATGTTACTTCAGAACTGGTACATCCAATGATTGAGATAGAAGTATCAGTATTTCTGTCAGAGGGGGAAAAGGGGATCTCCCCATTTCCAGACAAAGGTGATTCCACCCCATACCCCTTTTTCATTTCCTCAAAAATTAGAAAATGGTCAATACCTTTGTTTCTTACTTAAAACAAAAACACACTTTTGCATCAGTGTTTGAACTCTCAGAAAAAATTGGCCTTTGAAAGGCTTCAAACTACACCTTGCTGGAGCCCTGAAGCAAGCTTTTGTCCCTTCGAACCCACTCATATTCTGAGCCAGGACAACTTATGTTGGGACTTCTGGTTTTGTAGTAATGAATCCCGCCCACACTCTCTTTCTTTCCTGTGTTTTTGGTGGAATCCCTGAAAATCAACCATTCTATCATGCACCTAAGTGCACTGTTACTACTGTCAGATTTTCTCAAATTTCTGAAATGTGTCTCAAGTTTTACAGAAGAAATACATGTTGTCTCAATTGCAGTAAAAAAAGATGATTTTCTAACATCAGTGATCTATTGTTCAAGTGAGGTATGTCAAGTTTCCAAACCCTCAACTGGAGGTCTATTATTATCACTTCACCGAGCTTCTAGTACACTTAGGTTGCAAAATATTACAATGTACTACATGGTTTCCTTATTAACAAATTCTAATTAGCAAAATTAACATTTATGTATTCATATACATTACAATAATTCTAGCTTGGCAGATTGGACACCTTTTATGACCATCTTCCAGGAAAACCTGTTTGAGGCAGGTGGGCCTTCCTGTTTTTTATTTATGACATTTATAAAAAATACTACTACATTCCAATGCAGTGGGTTTGGCTAGGGTAATAACAAGGTCGCCTTGAAGGCCTGCGTTCAGAATTTATGAGGATGGAACGGGCGATTGCCGGGTCAGACCTATGATATCCCAAGAGTCACAGAACTGTAATGTAACTGTATGTTGTAAAATGGTTAATGATTAAAAGGGATTCATGTAAAATTATTTTCTATGCATTTCTTACATACCATATTTTCATGTTCATGTCATTACAGGATATCTCATACAGTCATGTTTGCTCTGATTTATTTCTTTATTTTATTTTTCTTTTTTCTTTAAAAGCTCCAATGTTGCTTTCATTCTTTTTTAGTTCAACATAAAGTTATTTTTCATTTCAATTTTGTTCTTTTCTTTTATACAGTAGCTGTCCTTTCTTCTTCCATGGCTCTCTTAATGTTGGTTTATCCAGGGGAGTATACTTTTTGTAGTATTACTTCCATAATCACAAACTTTGAATTTTGTAAATAATTTTAATTTAAAAAGTGGAGGGGAGCTTAAGGATGTATTCATTTTCACAGATAATTGAATACAAATATTATCTCTGCTTACCTCTCGAGCTAGTTATGTTAATTGCTCCAACTGATGATTTCTTTGGTACTGACCTTCAAAGATGGAACATGGTCATTACTGTGTACTCTTTCTGGGCTTTTGCACTCTAAAATGTCACTGTTAGGTCCATTTATACTTCAAACTGCACTATTTCAGTCATTTTGAAAGAAACTTGAGAAAAGAAAATATTTGTACCAAATACAGTAAGAAAAAAGACAATTTAAACAGTTTTATCCCAATGCAAAATGTAATATTGAATCCTTATTTTTGGAAGTATAGTATTTAACCCCCCTCCCTCAAAGTTTGCTGGCAGGTTCCACATAAGGAATTGTTTTCACTTCCACCAGCCCACAGACCCTTGCCCCTTCCCTTCAGCCCGCCCCCCCCAAAAACAAAAAATAAAAAAAAATGTAGCATTCTCCTCATTCAATCCACTTTAAGTAAGTAATTATGTACACTTTAGTAACCATAAAGGTTCAAAGGAGTATGAAGCTTTAAAGCATACTTTCAAATTGTAAATGCAAGTGTAAACATTGTGCTGGAGTACATTTGTATAAGGTGGTTCTCGATAGTTTTAGGTCGGGCTTTGCTACCACAGCGTGCAGCTAGAAGTCTTTGAAATTTATTTCAACACCTTTAGAGATAATATACTTGTTGGGAACCACAGCTCTGGGTGAATTGGATTGTGGTCAATTTGTTCTTTACTTCTGCCATGGTTTCTATTTCTCTGATTTCCTCTTTTCCTTTTTTTTTTTTGTAATATTTGTTTTCTTTTCAGTTCACAGCTGCTACTTTGATTTCAGTGATACAGATATAAAGTACAGTGATGGTTTGATCAATATCACTTTTCTGAAATTTCATGGTGAATGAAACCAACCACAACTTGTTGGCTTTAAAGAAAATATGAAATATGTAAATTCTTTTGAGGTGTAATGTATTATCAAAATAGAACATTTAGAATTGTGTGAAATATGGGATTTCTACAGTTGTTAACAATGAATGATAATTTTGGTAAATCTAATGGTGGAAGCATAAACAGCTATTATCTTATAACCTTTTAGTTGTTCATGGCTTCATTTAGCATCAGATGAGATGCCAATCACATTTTCAAATCTATTTTTGTCTTACATGAAGTTAAAGGAAATTGGCATAGGCCTGCAACCAATTGATTTTATATTTTCAGTGATTTATGCATTGTCCAATTTTCTTTGTAATTTGACCATTTTTGAGACAATATTATTAATATGGCAGATCAATCTGTCAGTGTCCATTTGGTACAGTATTCAGTATGTGTCTGTATTTTTACACTAATGACATAACAATAGATTTACATGAAATAGCTTAGACTCCATAAGGCTAAGTACTTCAGAAAATATTGCATGATCAATGAAAAAGTGCTACTTTCTTATCCAATTGATAAAAGTTTGCGTTGTGCTGTAGTTGTTGTGATTATATGGTTATGATGAATATTGTGGTGTTTTGAAAAACAACACCTCTGCTAATAAGGGTTGTGCATGTTGTCTATATATATTTTACATCTTCTAATTTTCATTCTTTGTAGTATTGTGGCAACAATGCAAAAGACAAAAGCGCCAAAAACTGTAATGAAGTACTTGGAGTCTCTGCGAAAACTGGGTGCCTACATGATGATCGAGGAGGAAGAGGCCATACTTCTCAGAATACCTCAGGCAAAACTTGCAAAAACTGAGAGGCTTGCTATTGCCCTCATCAAGGGGTTACGTCCCCTTGCCAAGAAAAGGGAAAGCATGATTAAGGCACAGATAAGAGGTGAGAATATTATTTACTTACATGAATATAGAACCCATGCAAGTGAGGTTTTACATTTATTCTGATTTCACCTTGCTTTTATCCCCATTCATTAACACCCAAAAATAAAATGCTGGGAATCCACAAAAACATTGAAATTTTGAAAAAAATTTGACATCACATTTTTAATACTCCCAAGTTTAGCCCTTAGTTAGGCCTCCATTAAGACATCATGTTTGAAAGTGAACAATTTAAGCCAAAAGAAAGGGAAAGAACCAGGCAAATATTTTCACTTTACAAATATTTTCACTGCACATTAAACACAATTCACAACATACACAGCAGTTAGCTTTAGGTACCAGCAGAGCTGTGAGCTATGTCTGGCAGCAGCACACAGTATGTTGTTGGGAAAGTTACTGCAAATACCATGAGTTTTTCCAGGGTACTGTGTGGGTGCACATTTGTTTTCAGTACTAGTAGTAAGGCCTACTCATCCCCAAAACACAAAAAAAATTTAGAACGCACTCAAACCATGCGCTTTTAAAAAACGGTATTCTAATTCTCCCAGTTGTCAAGGGACAGGTCTTAAATGCAATTTGAGACCGGTCTCAAATGGTCTCTGGCCAATCAGAATGCAGGAATTGAAGAGGTTTGTAGGCACATCTTTAATATATATTCATGATATTTATGTTATTTTGGAATTTGTATAAATATAGGAATATGTGAATGTCAGAAATAATAACAGTACACATATCTCATATTATGACATTTGACATTAGGCTAACTCCTGTGATGCTTCAAAAACTCGGATTTTGAGGCCTTTTTCAGGGTATTTCCACTTCATTAATTTTGCATTAAGATAAAAGACTACCTTGCACAGGAACTTTGTAACCTGCACACTCTGTATGGTTGCTGCAGTGGGCATGGTGCTTCTGCCACATGTGTTGGAAATGTTTTGATTTGTGCATGGGTTTAATAATTCTCCTTCATATTAATAGGCACAGAATCGTAATAATATGGAAGTGGGGTTTTTTTCACATCCATAATGTTGGGTGGTCAGAAAGCAACTATAGCAGTTATAGTATAGTTGACCTATAGTAAATAAACTATATTGCATAATATTGAGACTTTTCCAACCATTCAAGATGTCTAGGTTGTTATTTTGGGGGGTAGCATTCAAATTTCATCTGTTTGAGAAAGTTTTGAAGCCTAACCTTACTGTACTCTATGTGAGTGAAACACATGGAAGAAAATTGACATGGTTGGTGCAAAAGTATTTGCTATTCGAAAAAGTGAAAGCCATCAGACATTGTGGACACAAGAGCTGCATTTGAGCACAGTGCCAGGAACGACACATCACTGTTCAATGATCTTGATCAGGCTCTACATAGTTGAATGTACTTGCTTCTAGTGTAGGCAGAAGAAGCATTTGTATCAAAATGCCATACAGTACATCACGTAGCAGTAATCTTACAGGTCTTAGCTTTCATCTCCAATAGGCTTCCATAAGTACTTGCATGCATGTAGTACAGGAATGTCAAGTTAAAACACTGATATGGAATGTCTGTGACCAATGCTTTCATACAGTAGTGGCAGTATGAGGGCCTTGACTACTGTATACATGGATGACATCACCAGCTGAATCAATCTTTCATGTTTTATATGGCTTATGACTATTGATGGAGTTCATCATGGGTGTTGCTGACGTACCCCATGAAATAATACCTAAAGAACTGTAGTGGGGAGCAAGTAAGGTCAATCAAGTTATAGAACAGTAGCACTACATAACATAATAGCTTCTGTGTTCATTGCTGAAAGGATATAATCTTTTAAGTACCAAAACATTTACCAAGGACCATCAGTGATGAAAGTATAGATACTTGTCAAAATTATTTTCCTCTCTGAAATGAAAAGATGGCACGGCATCTGCCTGGCACATTGTACTAGTGAATGGTACTTAAGCATGTAGTTATTACAGAAGTATTAAATGAAGGGGGTTCAGATATTTCAGTGCAACAGAAAAAACGTTTACATTGAAGCCTGCAGTGTTGTTATTACTGCAGAGGTGTGTCTATTTTGCATACTTTCCTCATTGATGGAGAACGTACCCATGATCATAAATTGATTAAGGCTTAATAAGCAAGACAGCAAATTCTAACCACAAATGTTCCGAGTCCAAAGGGTAAGGTATTGTACCTTTTGGAGAGGCATACTGTTTGACAGCCACAATTTAATTCAAGTGTTTAAGTGAATGAATTATGGTGTTTGTGTGATTGAACAACGGGGACACTGTTAAACCCATTCCAATGAATTTAAATGCAATGTTAATTCAGTAGAAAGAACGAAATTTCTCTCCTTTCGGAGAGGACACTTTTTGATGGAATTCACTCCTGACACGTTTGAACAGGTAACAACCTAAGCTTGAGAGACTTTTCTAAACTTTACCTCTTTGTAGGAACTTTTGGGGAAATTGGGCCTATGTCCTAGCATGCATTTCTGTCTCCAATTCGGAGAGGACATTTTTTTGACAGAATATGGCATCACTGAGGGAGCAAGCTGCTTACTCATTGCCAGGTGAACTGTTGGCTAATGAAATAGGATCATCTAACTGATAGTGCATGCTTGATTAGATGGTTTGGTGAAAACAAGCAGAAGGTGCAAACGTAAGAACATGTGGTGAAGGTCATCCCAAAAAAGAACTGGGGTGCATGCTGACCATCTTGTTTTGCTCTGCCTACATATATGTCCTGGTAGATCCAAACCTGTCTATGGTTGCAATGCTAACTAGCTGCAGGCAATTTAGTCCCAACCCCAGAAAACTTCTCCATAGCCAGATAACAAAAGCATTCAAACTGCAATAAACCTTTTTGTACATCTCCAGTGCAGAATTTCTATATCAAACAGTACAAACAACTCCTTTAGGAAAGCTTGTAGAGAGTTGGTAGAGTTTAACATCAAACACAACTGACCTTTGAGATAGCATTCAACCATAAGTTAATTCACATTATCTTGCAAAACTAACATGTAACCCCTCCCCCTTATTTGTTATTTGCATTAGTGCAGCTCTGTCACATTTGTAGACCAACCCCTTACCTTCTCAGTCACTCGTCGCTGGAAGTCAGTCCAGCACCTCGTTGACTTAGTTTGGGAAAGGACAAAACTCAAAAAAAAAAAAAAAGGTTGGTGCTTCACTGGTGATACAAAAGTACTGTCATAATGCAGTCTATGCCAACAGTATATAGTTAAAGTCACATCGTCAGGCCAAAGTATGTTCTCTCAAGTCAGACTATGCATCAAGATATACTTCTGAAATTCAAGTGCTTAGGATGGCAATCGATGTAATCCAAAGAGCAGGTTTATTTTTGGAAGGAGTGAGAATGTGCTCAGTGCAATTATAGCCTGAACTATCACATTAATTTGTAAGTATTCATTCTGATCCTCAAGAGCTCATATTCATACCTGTGCATTTTAAAGGCAGATTTTGTTTGAGCTTATTTGTATCTCATTGATCTAGTTTTAAAGTTTTATGGGTTGTGTGTGATGAATGTACCCAAAATGTAATTATCTTTTTATGATTTTTTTCCATTTATCTCATACAGACAAGCTCATTGATGCCAGTGAGGTAAAGAAGTTTTGCAGTTTGGTAAAGAAGGAGGCTGCCACCCATATCAGTGAGTGTATTTTAGTTATAAGTGTCATAAAACTGTTTGTGACCTCACCATGATGTAATGGTTGCGGTAAAAAATTGCAATTGATTTCCTTCCTTGCCCAATTACACAATTTGATGATTGACAGACATTAATACTCCATGCAAAGACATTTAATTCAAGTCAAGAAACCCTAGCCACAGTATACAGAACACATAGAGGGGTTTTTTATTACAATCCTGCCCAAAGAACTGTGAAATTTTTTGCAACCTAAGTGGACTAGGAGCTCGGTGAAGTGGTAATAATAGACCTCCAGCAGTAGGTTTGGAAACTTGATATACCTCAGTTGAACAATAGATTACTGAGGTTAGAAAATCAACTTTTTTACTGCAATAGAAACAGCATGACAAATGTAGAGCAAAAATCAGCAGCAGCAACATGGTCACGTTAACCACTGTCTCGAAAAATTTATCCTACATTTAGCTTCCAAGCTCATTCAAGCACTTGACAACGGCCCTGAAGGTTGACATTTGATAGCAGTTTATTTTGGATGAAACTGAAGAAGAATGTATTTCTTCAATACAACACAAATAGTTTGATCTCTTTTTTTTCAAGCACTTATTTTGGCTAGAACTCATTTGAATCCCTGAACTGTCATGCTTCTATTGTACTATATTTGGGAACTGCAGTTTTTCAAAAAGAAAAAGAAAGAACAAAAAAAAAAAAATCTTAGTCATGACATATATTCTTACATGTTAATATTTTGCCATGGCTGCAGCAATATAGTTTGATAAAAATGAAATTTTCAATCTTTATAGCGGCAGATAGTACCGTAAATTGCTAGACATGATTATTTGGACCTTTGTTAAGCCAACATCGCCGAAACAGCAAAACGATCACCAGCATAGCAATTAAAATATATAAAAATAATATACAAGGTTGTCACTTGAATTAATTTTAACACATGTTGTCCCTTATTTATGGCCATATTTAAAGAAAAATAGGTATAACTTGAATTATCTTTCAAATGATTTTGTTTTGGAATTCAAGTATGGCACACATAAGTAATTCTTATAAAATAGATAAAATAAAAAGTTCCAAAGCTAAATGCTCCTGCAAGGAGGTTTTGGGTTCAACACAACATTAAGCTCCTTTGACAGTCTACACATAAAGACAATTATGCGATGACAGTTTATTCCATTAGAACCAACATCACTACAAACGGTTAGCTAAATTTAAAAGACACCCTGCTCTCAAAGCTCAAATGTATTCATTTAAGAACACCTGTTGTTCATACCATTTTATATGTCATACTTAGACAGGTTTTGCCAAAACTAATCAAAATTAACTGAAAAAATTGTAATTTCATTTATTGTTTACCTTTTCACATTTACACATTTACTGAAAAGTTTTATATCTGTATACAGAGACTTAGCATAGCAAATATCTGATTAAGAACCAAACCAAACAAATTAAAAATGCTGAATGGATGACCAAACTATTTTCTTAGTAGAAGTCATCAAGAAAGAGGTCAGAGGAAAACATTCCTAATAAGCGCATTGAGTTTTTCAGCTATTCCCTTCTATGTCAAATCGGTAATAAAAAGTGAGATTGGGCAATTTTTGTTGTTCAAAAACTTTGGCATGTTGCGCAATGAACCAAATTGTTTTAAGTGAATAATCTTCAACATTTTATATCTCAGGTCAGAAATGTTCTGTAAAAAATGGACATTGGACATTTTCATGGTCTTTAATATATATATTTTATCTCATTAACTTGAGGTACACTTTAAGAAGCTGTATATGCAGTTGTTACCTTTTTTGTTTTTTGTTAATTAACTTTTGCATAAAAATTACATTTTATAGAAAGCTGTTTTTTCATTCTCATAACATTCCACAAAATGTGAAACATAATGACCTTTAATGTCTGTTATACCTGTTCATAAATGCCTTCAATAATAAATAATTTCAATTGATTTTTCCATCAGCCCGGCTTGCCAATGGGGAGAAAATCTCTTGGCATGATATCCTTTTGGTCAGAAATTACCTAATCACTGACCTCCTGTTGAGCGGTGCCCCAAGAAGTGGGGTAATAACCAAATTTAAATTGGGACAGTTCAAGAATGCCACCAGAATCACCAGGGATGATGGCAGCACATACTGGGTGGCGAATGTATGTAAATGTTTGTTTTGCACCTTTTTATTTTAGAAAATAAGGAGCTGTCATCAGCCTAGGAAAAATGCTCAAATGGTTAACTTATTGCTAGACAGCAGTGTACTATAAAGGATATCTAATTGGCACTCCAGCTCAGTGGACAGCCCTGAATTTATGTTCTGATGGAGGTGTTTATGTTTAAAGCTGTCTTCAAAGCAGCAATATCAACCCAAAATCCACGTATTGACAAAATGGCATGGCAATTTGTCCACTGAGCTGGAGTGCCAATTAGATATCCTTTATAGTACACTGCTGTCTAGCAATAAGTTAACCATTTGAGCATTTTTCCTCAAATCAATGTGGGATAATGTGATTGTGACCTGCATGAATCATTGCTTTCCATGTATAGTTAAAATTTACTTGCCCAATGAAATTAATTTAGGATAAGTTTACCATTCTCAGTGAAGTGAAAGTATGTACAGAATTCAACTTGATTGTCAGCCATGAGGAACTTCGCCGCATTACAGTTAGTGTACTTATGTTAGCTCTTGTAGTAGTCATGTCACTGTAACTGTAGCCTTATTCCTATTGCCTCTTATTTGGCTATTAGCTCCATTTTTCGGTTTATCTGTTTTGCAGATGCACAGGGTTCTTGCAGCCAGGAAAAGTCATGAAACTTTTATTTTCATTTTTCATGCCCAGAAAATTCACAGAATTTAGCCCATTCAGAGCAGTAAATAAATTTTCTCATATATTTGTCACAAGTGTTATGCAATGAAAGTTTTATCAAATCTGTTTGCAATTCAGTCATGAATAAGTCATGTTTAGGTCATGAAATAGTAGTGGAAAGGTCATAAAATTTTATTTTTCTTAAGGTGCCAGAACCTTTGATACTCAATCTCTTTGAGTTATTTACCCTTTGGTATTTTATTTATCTTGTTGCTGTAGGTTGCAGATCACAAGACGGCAAACAGCCATGGCCCGGCTAGACTTGTTTTTTCAGAAGATCTGTACGAAGCAGCAAGTGTCTATATGGAACATGGTAGGGCTCAGACCCCCAATGCAGATGTGACAGCCATTCTCAGCTCTGATTCACCGTTCTTTCTGGACACTAAGGGTCGAGAGATGCTGAGAGTGGCGCAGACAATCTATCGCCTGTGGAAGGCAAAAGGCTTTGATGGGAGTCTGAACCCTACCCACCTAAGATATACTGCTGCAACAAAGGTATGATACAAGCAAGTGGATCACCTTTTTCAACATGAGCCTCCCTCCAGTGTATAGCATAGTACTGCTATTAATTAAGCAAAATACACATGCACTGCAGCTTTGATGTGTAGGTCAGGTCCAATTAAGTTACTGGAGCAGCACAAAGAAATTGAAAACTGACGCCCTTTCATGATGCTAGTTTTAGTCATCTCAAGTTAGCAACTAATAATCCAGAATCTACCAGAAAACTTCCTGTTCAGGTATCTTGAGATCAATAAAGTTAAAGTTGTTTGCCCTCTTCAAAGACTATTGGCCCAATAGAGCCTCAAAGTTAATTTAAATGGGGTTAACAGCAGCAATTGTGGAGACAATTGCTTCACCCGAGAAAACACCTTTTTCTCGGGTAACATTGGCTAAAATGTCGTATACAATTCTAGCAGCATGTTGAGATTATAAAAGTCGTCCTCTTATGAATCTGGCTTGGTGGACTGGACACCTTTAATGACCATCTTTCAGTAAAACCCTTTGAGGCAGCTTTGTTTTTTTATTTTCAACATTTATTAAAAAAAATACTACTATATTCTGGTGCAGTGGCTTAAGGTAATGTGATAAGGTCGACCTGAAGGCCTGGTGTCAATTTTCATGAGGGTGGAATGAGCAAAAGCCCGGTCAGACTTCTGATATCCCAAGCATTACAAAAGTGTAATGTTGATAAAAAATTGTATTGATTTCCTATAAGTAGATGAAAATAGCAATGATACTGGGCAGTCTTATCACAGTATGGCAAATAACTGATCACTTAGTTTCCTCTGTCCTTAATATTCTGTCTGTCCAAAGAAGGTTACATCCGGTGGGAAGAGTCACGCAGTACAGCAACAGTTCGGACATATAGGTTTACTGTGTAAACGTACCTTGTAAACAACATGCAGTCTTTTTTAACTTCTGGATAATGACCGATTTTCATTATATGCATTCAAATTACTGCAAAGTTTTAGTTGTGACCTGTGGTCAATTATCTCACTTCACGTATGTGTATATTATGGTCCTAACCTAAAAAAAAAAACCGACTTGATTCAGCAACATAGCAATTCTAGTTCAATTTAGAGTCAATCAGCTGTGCCAACAGTTAGATGTGCGTGGTAGTACTATGCTTAGCAGGGAATAATTTTGTATTCAAAATTTGCATAGCAATTTTGAGCTTTTTGGGCTTCTCTTCCACAAAGTCATTAAAATCCCTAGTGCTGTGTGTACAAAATCTGCTCTACAATTTTGTATTTGTGTAGCAATTTGTCCATTTTGTGTAGCAAATTGCCATGTGATACCAGATAAATTATTCCCTGCTTCATGAGATGCAAACCAATCTCACCTGGTATACTTTATTTTAATACTTCTCAGGCCTGTGAAAACCTGAACCCGGTTGCAAAGAGGGGTGTTGCATCATTTATGATGCACACCGAATCCACACAGGAGCACTTTTATAATGCACTACAAGCAAATGACAGAGCTGTGGATGCGTCGCTGTTGGTCCGGGAGTCAATTTGTCAAGTAAGGAATTTCATTATGCTATACGGCGAGTATTTATAATGCCAGAATGGGACATTAAGGTTGCATTGTACAAATTTGTTCATTGAAATGGCTTTTCTATTGTCCATATCTCAAATCTGCTGCTAATATATCAAATAGGAAGCAGTAATACAATAGGGGTGTGTTCTTTGTGTATAGATGATCATTCATTGCTGTTTTTTTTTTTTTATTTTGCATGTGGAATGATGGACCTCACATAGGCTGGGTTAACATTACCATTATGGGACCCACAAGGCAACACCATATTTTCCACTATACAACAAATGATAAACCCACATTAAATCACATGAGCATAATTATGTCACCTGAATGGAATTGGACCCACTGGGGAGCATGGATAAATACTCTTGGGTGCCACATGAGAATTAAGCACATGTGTGCCTCATCAATTAAACCTCCTCATACAACAATAAACCCAAACAAGACCACGCTGGTTCTTTGCATTGTAAAGTTGATTCAGAGTTGGATTCAAATGGGCTCCATTGAAGTTACCCACATGAAGCCGACGGGTAAAATAGTGGGCGGACACACGCCCAATTG
Organism: Holothuria scabra; assembly: GCA_037179385.1. Lineage (NCBI taxonomy): Eukaryota > Metazoa > Echinodermata > Holothuroidea > Aspidochirotida > Holothuriidae > Holothuria > Holothuria scabra. The sequence continues at coordinate 31,483,648 of CM074197.1, forward strand.
TGAAACCTTGGTGCTTACATGAATATTTGAGATTATTTGTGTAAGCGGTTTTTCTAACCAAGTAGATGTGTGAACATGTGTGCAATCTTCAACATTTTGGTGGAGAAAGCAATCTGTTTATCACTTCTACATTCTCAAAGTTCCTATGAGGTTTCTAACCTTTGAAGAACAAGCATACTAGGATATTTCATGTTGTTAAACTCAGAAATGGCACCTTTTATACACATGCATGGATAGGGTTAAGCATACTCCATACCACTCTGTTTGGGAAGAGAGATACTCCACTCCCCATAATTTCTTATGAAATTCCAGTGGACTTATATTAGCTCATCTGGCCTCAGTCAGTAATCATTGCCTCAAATTTCCCTTTCATAAGAAGCAGTGTAAGTCAAAATGGATTGTAGTAATTTTATTCTGCACTGTGGAAGTCATACTGCCCAATCAGCCATGTCCAAGTTTATCTATCCAAAAGATTAAGATAGGTGATTGACAATATAAGGTTGGCTTTGAAACTTTAACCTAGTCAGGGATGCTGTCAGAAACCCCAAATGGTAATGGTTTATTATCCCTTAATCCCATCCCAAAGGGAGCTTTTCACCTCATGTGGAATCTGTTTACTGTTAAAATTGTGTCAATAAAAAATCAGCTATGTTTTGTATTGCTATTTATAAAAGAAAATATGAGAGCAATTGCATGAATTTGACTTCATGGAAATATTATTTTCTCCAGCACCATTTATATCTGCAAAATGAACCAAAAGGAGTACATAATTACATGCTAGTTATTCTGCAATTTGAAAATGGCAATTATGAACCTCCATAAACTGTTTGTTGCTTAATACTTTTTATAGCAAACACCCGGTAGTGGCAACCAGGGAGAAGAAGAGGACACATCGGTGGAGACACCAGTAGAGGATGTTGAAGTTGCTGAAACTTCTTTGCATGAGGTATGGAGGGAACTAATTCCAAAGCCTATGACAGCAAACTAAAAACTATGAACACCAAAGGTTTTGCTCTTAGTACTTTGATAGAAGGCTATGCATAGTGTTTTGTTTGTGATGGAACATCATGGTTAAGTAATAAGGGGCCATGTCATTTATGGACTTACAAAAAAGGTAGACCTGAAACAAATCCTGAATTCAATTAGAAGCTAGTGCAGCTGAAGTTGAAGTGGATTTGGTAGTTTCATTGACCTTGCATGGAAAACAAGACAGGTAGCAGAATTTTTGTAACGATTGGAGTCTAGTAAGTGGTTAGAAATTCCAAGAAATAGAGAGTCACAATAATCAATATGACTGTGAACAAGATCATGAACAAGTTCTTAACAATCTTCAGAAGTCAAGCTACTCCTAATAGACCCAATACAATGAAGTTTGTAAGAGTTTTACATTTAGCAGTTACATGAGGAATTTCTTACCCTATTAGATATTTCACCCGAGTCCCCACCAAAAGGGAGGTTTGGTGGGGTAATCAAATTTTTCGCGACTTCCTGCCTAACTCATTCAAGCACCCTCCAAGAAACCACAAGTTTGATAAGAGGCAGCTTAGAGGAAGATGTGAACAAAGGCTGAATAACACCAGCCACATGTGCCACTGTTTGCTAGGTGTGAAAGGCAAGCAGTAGGGCAATTTCTTATCTGGTTTTTGTTGACCTTCGTTCACTGAAGCAAAAAGGTGTGGACAGGGTTTTAATAGGCTGGGAAATTCAATGTGTACATGCCGGGAAAAATGTCCTTAGAACAACCTCGTCACAAACTGTTCTCAGTACTAATTATATGCCCATTTAAGCATTTGAAAATGACCATGAAGGTTGACATTTAATAGCCCTTTATCTCAGAATATGCTGAAAGGGGATGTAGTCCTCCAGTGCACTTTAGGTAATTTGATTCCTTTTTTTACCAGCACTTATTTCAGGATTTGTTGTAAGTTGTTATTTGAACCCCAAAGTTTTTGGGCTTCTATTGTACCAGAATGATAATCAAATCTCCTGCTCATTGAAGCAGCTAATAGGAGTAATGAACCAGTGGTCGGGTACTATAATTGGGAACCGCAGTTTTTCCCTTAAAACTGCGGTAGCCATGACGGATCTCCTCAAAGGTTAATGTTCCGTAATGACATGTTTTTAGCTCAGATAAAGAGCTGTTTGAGCTATTGTACTGTGATCTTCCACTGTCACTCTGTTTATCCGTCTATCTATCATGTCTGTTCTCAATTGCCTTGAATGCTCTCAGAGGCACCTTTTTTGACAAATTGAAACAAAACTTGGACGCATTGGTCATTGGACATAGGGCTACATGAGTACATGTTGTGTTCAAAAAGTTGAGGTCAAAGGTCATCTAGGGGTCATAAGTGGCTGTTTTGGGAGTATTTTTTTAAGTGTCACTTCTCCTGCAAATAGTGCTGAATGTCCTTAGAAGTTGGCCGTAATATTCCTCAGATAGTGGTTGTTAAAGTTTGTTTATCCAAGGTCATTCGAGGCCACTGAGGTCATAGGTGTAAATATTTTGAAATGCTGTTTTCACCTAAATGCATTGTGAACTTGTTCTCAAAATTGTTCAGATGGGAGGCTGGCATGTTCTGTTTACAAATTACAGTATGCACAATAGACCAGTTTATTTCAATGGAATAAAATAAACATTTTTATGTATCAGCTCAGTAATGTGCTATGAAGATTGGGAGTTGGAATGTTTGCATTCACTTTTATGCTCTTTAATATACTTTTTGAGTTACTTGACTTAAGGTATACCTGAGCGGGATGAACTAGCTATAGAGATTTATCGCTGACACTAGTTCAACTGCTAGGTGAACAGTGTTCACATGTTGGTCTGATCAACTGGAGCACCATGATTTTGATCAAGATTAATGAATAAAAATACTAAACTGCTAACAACAGAAAGGTTGAGCGACAATACCTTAGCTACTCTTGTTGCAAATTTTGACACTTCATCACACACCATGGTAATTCCTGGGCTCTATGGCCTAGGGAGGTATCTTTCAAATATTTGTTTTCCTTATAAATGGAAACTGAGGGAAAATAAGACATGAATATGTTGGTGTCCTAAAGTGTGTTTAAGGTAGACCTTTAGCCATCGGGTAGGGTTAAAGGGGCAGTGTCACCCATTAGCATATTTTTTATATTTTTAAGTTTATTTTTTAAAATATTGCTAGTGTCTCTCCACTCATATATGCTAAACAGTCGTGGGAGGTGCTTTTTCCAGCAATCGGAATGCTGAATTTGGACCAAAATTTTCTTGCGCTTTATGCAAATCCAATTATTTGCCAGCAATAGGTGTGTATTTGATTTCAATGGGGTTATTCTTAGAAAATACTTCATAAATACCTAATAATGGATCTCCTTAATCGTACAAAATACCCAATAATCTACACACCAAGTCATGTATTTTCACATTAAAAATCTATAAAGCGACACTTCGTGGGAGGATCAGAACACGTACCACCCTGTCCCACACCTTTCTCCCCTCCCTTCCATCTCCCCTCCCCTCACAAAAGTTCTGGCTTGTTTGCTTTGCTCTCTTGATGCAGTTTTGGCTATCCTTTGAAGAAAGCTCGACTGGTCCTTGTATGTAGGTTGGATTTAGAAGGATTTCCCCACAGTTTTAACTGATTTCGTGTAGAATACAAAATTAAGTATGTGATCATTGACAAGTTAACTGTTGATTGAAGAAAAAAGCTATGTGAAATTCCTGTGAAACAAAAAGACATGACCCAAGCTGTTGTAATCGTGATCTCTTCCTTTCTCATTTGCTTGGAGTCTTTTCCAGATGTAAAGTCATTTTCTGTAAATTAAGGATAGAAGAACAAAATTTTTATCTTCTGTTTCTCTTTCCATTTGTTTCTTTGCAGCCAAAGCGCAAGAGGAGATTGTTTTCTTATGACGTTGAGCAGTACATAAGGACTAAGTTAAAAGAAAAGCTGGCTGAGTGTAGTAAAAGAAAAAAGAGGCCATTGAAGGATATTGTAAGTATTGATCATTTTTATGTAAAATGATATGAAATACCTAAATTTTAAATTATTTCTTCCCATAGTATGGATCGCTGCACTATTTGAAAGCACAGAAACATGTTATGTGGCTGTCTTGGTTGATCATCTTAAACTTGAAGTTTAGTACAGCATGTGTCATCCTCATGCACTTTGTTTAGTTGTTCCTCTTCTGCTCACTTTCGATCAGAACTGTAAAGATCATTTTCGTGAGGATTTTAACATGTGCCAGGAGCAGTAATGTTACATATGACATCGTAGTGTATGCAGTAGACATACAGTATTTTGAGCAATAACTTCATTGAATGTAGTTCAGTAATTGAAAACATAGACCACTAGAACTTTGGAGTTAGTTTCCATGACTTAAAGTGCAAACCTGGTCCACAGAACATGTGATGCAATGTGACACTGTGATTAATGATCCTTTACAACATTATGTGCTTGTAAAATTGTCTTTTTTGTTCATGAAAGGGAAGCAAATTATAGCTTATCTATTCCTGCAGTACTAAGAGTATTAGTCTTGACATTCTGTTCAGTATGTTTGTCCAGCATGCTTTATGTTCAATGTATAACAATTCGGGGCTAAATTGAAAATTAAAAGCTGTTCACCAAAATTTGACATTGTCTTTTAAAGTTCTTTTCCCTCTCCACCCATATTCCTCTAAGACTTTATGAATGGGACAGAAACAAGGCATGTTGTCTTTAACTGGTTTAAGTTCTGCAATGACGTCACCACAGAGGCAGGGGACTTTGGCAATTGTCTGCATGGTCTGCTCATCCTCTATGTTGATGTCAGTTTCACATTTAATCACATTTAAGACTACACAATCTCATATTTATCTCTTAATTAAAAATGCAAAACACTTTTCTCAAATTGATGTTGGGATCTGTGTGAAATTTGGCCCTATTGTTATTTGGATAGAGACATGTCTTTGGCATTCACGAACATTTGGTCCATCAGAGGTTGTGTGTAGCCTTTTTTATGAAATTATGTGAAAGGTGTTGGTACTTTCATTAATATCAGAATATACAGGTCTAAGGCCAGAAATGTGGCCCAGGGGTTCAATTTATCAAGTAGGAAGTCAGTAACTCAAACTTTGTTTTTCATGAGTATGCACTTCACTCTACCTTAAGGGGTGATGTTTGGATCATATGTCTCTGACTTTGTTTTGGGGGTAGCTTTAGTTTCTATGCTGCTGTTTCCATTAAATTTGTTTTCAGCTTTGTTAATTTCTGACAATCTTTAGCAGAAGCAGTAAACAGGGCAAATGGTTGATTGTATTGAAGTAAATAGCAAGTGGTCCTTGTGAATCATCTGTGAATTGTTGGCTTTGTTATTTATTTTCTGGTCAGTGATAAAAATTTTAAGAGAGGTTCCTCTGAGCACATTATGCATTCAAGTTGGTGATTAATATGCAATGTCTGGCATCAAGTTTATTTAGAAGGTTTATACTTCTCATCAAATTAATGAAACATTTTTAAATCACAAAAGTATCAGACAACTTACGGCCGATTCCCTTTGTTCAGCTTTATTTCCTACAACAAAGACCAAAATCCTTTAAAATTAAAATTAAGAACAACTGAACAGAGAGATGCACATGTTTGTGCCGAATGAAGTGCCTGTGTAAGTATTTGTTATCTGGAAAGAAGACTTCCTGATTTTCTATACACTTTAATTCATAAAACAACCACAGAATGGATATTTCTCAACCAGATCATGAAGACAGTGAATTAATGTGTAAATCATGCAATCTACATTTTTTCCTGTTCTCAACTAATATCCATTCTTGAAGTTTGGCAAGGCCAAAACATGATGAACCACATTTTGTGGGATAGCAATTACAAGTGTGAATTTTTACTTTTACAAATCTAGGCCACTTATTTTTAGCACTGAGTTGTATGTTCCAATAATCTTACTTTGACTGCTTTCTCTTTTGTTTTCCAGGTACGTTCAATTTACGCAGAAGGACAGGAAGTCCTGGGATGTTTCACTTTACAAAGTGTGTATGACAAAGTGAGACACGGTAATTATCTTGATGAGGAGGAGGAGGACTAAATGGTGTTCAGTTCAATCAAATTCAATTCCATCCAATCCAGTTTAATACAACTCAATTCAATACAATTTAATTCAATACAATTTAATTCCATCCAATCCAGTTCAATTCCATCGAATCCAATTCAATTCCATCCAATCAAATTCAATTCAATCCAATCAAAATTCAATTCAATCCAATTCCACTCAATTCAACCCAATTCAATTTTACCATTCAATTTTTATATTTTTTTAACTGAGTGAATGCAAATGCATTATATAATGTACATTTATTTCTGTACATATATGTATCCATCTGTTTGTTTGCCTGTTCATTTGTCTGTCTGTTTGCATGAAATACTTTCTGCATGTTTATATTCAGAAGTTTTGAAATTTAATTTGTTAACATCTTCAGAGGTGCAGTCACTTTCTAAGTTGAAATGGTCAAAATGCTACTTCTCCTGCATCTTCAATTTAATAAAGTTGGTTAATGCCATCATTAGCTAGCAAAATTGCATTGCATGATTCATGATGAATTTATTCCCTTATGAAAAATGGAATAAGGGAAAATTTGTTCCAAGTTTGCAATATTGTAAGTAACACCACACAACTTGCAACCCAGTACTCCTGCCAAGCTCCTACTACAAAACATTGAAAACATAGTATCAATAAGTGCTACAGTGAGAATGCATAACCCACATGTCAGAAAAAACCTTTGGCGCAATGTCATCAGGAACTGTTCTCAGTACTTATTATATGCCCATTTAAGCATTTGAAAATGACCATGAAGGTTGACATTTTATCTCAGCACTTTATCTCAGAATAAACTGAAAGAGGATGTAGCCCTTCAGTGAACTTAAGGTAATTTGGTTCCCTTTTTGCCAGTGCTTATTTCATGTCTTGTTGTAAGCTGTCATTTGAACCCCAAAGTTGTTGGGCTTCTATTGTACCAGAATGGTTATCAAATCTGCTGCTCACTGAAGCAGCTAAGAGGAGTAATGAACCAGTGGTCAGGTACTTTAATTGGGAACCAGTTTTTCACTAAAAACTGTGGCAGCCATGACAGATTTCCTTAAAGGCTAATATCCTGTAATGATACAGGTTAAGTTATTTATGAAACCCTGTCAATGTGAAAAATATATAAGCACTAAGCCTTCTGGCTTTCTGGTTTCAATTTGGGATTATACATCATAGTTTTCATCAAAAGACACACTTTGCTAGTATTTGCCTCAATCAAGTTTTGTAAGCCTCATTACATTACTATTTGTATTAAAGGGCCAATCCTCTCACCCCAAACTACACTTCGTGCACAGGGGTACAAAAACTCCCATTGGCCCAGCTTTTTGATTGAGTGTTAATTCAAACAATGCAGATTACCAAAGCTTTTATCATGCAGCATGAAATGCACTGAGAGTGTTTTGATTGTGACAAAGAGCTTTTCTACACTCACCCTGGAGAGGATGAGGATGAATTTCAGACAATTATGGGAGGGGCTTAAGTAAGAAGGTTAGGAGAATTGGTACTGTTTGGGGTGAGAGAACTGGGCCTTAAAAGATTATGCTTTTAACAGTCACATTTGGCCAGCAGAGAGTGTTTTAAATTGGAGCAGATGTGATGTTCCTAATTAATCCAGATTCATGAATTTTATGCCTTGTAATGTATTAAAAGTGTATCTTTAAGGTTGATTTTTAGAAAATTAATATGGGTAGAAAAATTATATGTAAAATGTCAGATTTCAGTGAACTTTATTTTTCTCAGTAAACTTTTAATGGTATAAACAGTTTTACTCTCTCTCATAAATAAAGAGAAACCTTTCTCATTGTTTGTTTTCATCAGTCATTTGCAACCTAGTGGACTTTGGTAAGTATGGTGAGGTAGGATAAATTTATACAATTTGGAGTTTTCTGAAAACTACCCATTAAAGGAACTAAGACTTCTCGCATAATTTTCAGGTAAGAATTGTATAAATTGTGCAGGATGTATTCATCGGTATAGCCTATCATTAAAGTGTACCTCATTTCAAGAAATTTCAAATAAACATATTAAATAGCATGAAAATGAATTCTAACTGTCCAAGTCCCATCTTCATAGGATATTTGTAGCACTTGATACACATATTTTGAGTTTCATACATATACATTAGCTACAGAGTGAAGCCTTATGACGTGAGCACTACTATCCAACCACCAGCACCTGCAAGCAAGTTCATTGAGATGCCAGTATACCACCAGCTTGCTCTCTTCGGTCTGCTACTTGAAGTCTTGGAGCTATTTTCACCACAAAAGCATCCTATTTGTTCTACCAACAGTGACAGTCTTGTGTGTCTGGGCAGCAGTTGGCAGCTCGACACTTATTATTACTTCAATGAGACTGCACTGTTGGGTGGAGCCATAGTACTGCTTTTTTTCAGCCCAGTTTTGTTGGTGAAAAGTTTGGTACACAAGGTTCTGCTCTGATGCCATTTTGTTTCAGCAGTATTGAGGGAGCAACAGAGAACAAGACCTGAGGTGAGACTACCCTTACTTTTACCATCATCTCTCACACTCACGAAACATTCTTTAGCCAAGATATAAAATGTTTCAATTTATTCACTCAAATTAAAAGGGTAGATTGCACAATAATTTGTGACGGATGCTATTGTTGTTCTGCTCAAAGTACAATCTTTGTACTTCTTTGGTTTTGGTTTTGATGATAAGAGAAACCAATGCAATCATGATGGCGTGTGAATGTATGTGTGTGTGTGTGTGTTTGTGACACTTTGCTTGTTAACAGGATATCTCAATATAGGGATTTTGCTGATTTTTCGAACTTAGTACATAGATGCCCCATATTAAGGGGAAGAACCCTATTGATTTTGGTCAAGTTTGAATGTTGTTTGAGGTCACAGGGGTCAAAAATTTTAAACACTTTACATTTAATACAACCAACTTGTTAACACCATACCTCAAGACAGGAATATCTGACAATTTTCAAACATGGTACTTAGATGCCCCAAATGAAGAGAAAGAACCCTATCGTTTTTGGTGAAGTTCAAAGGTCATCTGGGGTCACAGGGGTCAAAGGACTCGAAACACTTTACATTTAATTTGTTAGTAGGATATGGCATGGTAGGAATGTTTGTTTCAAACTTGGAACATAGATGTCCTATAAAAAAAAAGAACAGCATCAGTTTTCGTTGAGTTTAAAGGTTATTTCGGGTCACAGGAAACTCCAAAAACCTTGTATGCATGATATTTTAAGTTAGGAAACCTGGATTAATCTCTAGCTTGGTATGCTGATGTATCATAATGTGAGGAAGAAACCTATCATTTTTCGGTAGTGGTTAAAGGTCATTTGGGGTCACAGGGGCCAAACCCTGAAAACCTTGTTTACATGATATCTCAAGGAAGGAAGCTTAGACTGATTCCAACTTAATATTTTGATGTGTTTTGATGTATGGAAAAATCCTACTGGTTTTGGTGGTGGTCAAAGTTCATCTAGGGTAACAGGGGTCACAATGCAAAAACCTTGTTTGCATGACATCTCAAGGTAGGAAACTTGGATTAATCTCAAACTTGGTATATTGATGCATCATAATGTGACAGATACCCCTATCGATTTTGTTAGAGAACAAAGGTCATCCAGGGTCACAGGAGGGTCAAACCCTGAAATACTTGTTTGCATGATATCTAAAGTATGAAGCTTGGATCTTTTGAACTCGATTTGTTGATGAATCATGACGGGAAGGTGGACCCTATTAATTTGGTGAAGGTTAGAGTTCACCCACGGTTATCCAAGGTCAAACCTTGTAAAAATCTTCTACTTTGTATTTCAGGGTGGGAAAATGAGAGAGTTCAATGTTAGAATGTGGATGTGCGATGGTTAGAAGATGGTGCCTGTAGTCCTTGGTGGAGGTTGAAGGTCAATTGGGGTCACAAAAGATCAAACTATAAAAACTTTGTTAATAGGATAGAATATCTTTAAGGCACAGCATGAAATTTGGCTTTTTTTTTTAATGTAGAAGTGTTTTGGTTGAAAGAAAAACCAGTTTTATACTGGTGGAGTCAAAGGTCACTTTGGGCCACCAGGTGTTACAATAAATGCAGCAGTTTTTGAAAAGAACATGTTCTGACGTATGTGTCATCGAAACCACAATGCATTTTTGCATTCTGGTTCTCAAAGTCACGGGACCTTGGACCAAGGTTTGATAGCACTCTTATTCTTATGGGGTGTTGTAACTAACCTCTCTGTGCAACATACTAAATAATGAAATAGGAAGTGTTTAAGGTCATAAAAGTTCGGTCATACCAAAGACTTCAAAAAAGGAACCTGCCATTGTGCGTGATGCTACGCATAAGCAGTTGAGTAGGGAAAACAAGCCAGTGAGTGACAACTGGAAAAATGGCTGTGGTCGGCTTGACTTGAACCAATAGGTTGGAAACTGGGCCGTAAAACTCTATCTAACTAACTAATTAAGGTCATAAAAGCATGCTAAATTTAAAAAGAAACATAAAGCAGGTAACGTGAACTTAACAATAACAAAGTCACAAATTATTGTGCAATGGACTAATTTGGTGTAGATGAATGATTTTAACATTTTTTATCTCTGGATGTCATAGAATGTCAAGAATGTCATATGAAGATGGGTTTGGACTGTTAAAATTCATTTTTCATGATGTTTAATATTAAATTTTAATTGTTATGATTTGAGGTACCCTTTAATTCACATTAATTACAAAAATGCCCTGTATTCTTCATTAAATAAGCAGAAAAGCCCTGTATCCTTCAATTAAATGTATATTCAGAATGTTTTCGGCAACAAATTTTATTTGAATTCTGAATGATTTATCCTTGTATGCAAAAAAAATGCACATGCTCTCCTTTTAAACCAATTGAAATGTTCCATACACTGTATTGCAATAATTGAAATGTCTGTCTGTTAAGTGCAGGACGGGGAGTGTTGCAATAATAAATTGATATATACCATTGAATTTGTGTTACATTTTTTCATTTCCTGAGTGAATTATTATACTCGGAGGACCAACCTTGAGAATACTTGGACTTGAGAATACTAAGGCAATAGTCTGAGTAAATAGCAGCCCCATAGGCTAGGCATGGGAACTCAGTCCTACAACTTAGTCAGGAGACTTACAAGTGTAGTTTTGTTCAAAAATATTTTGGCACTAATACGTTAAAAGAGGAATTTTTGGTGAATAATTACTTCCACATATATTCCTGTTACACAGCTTATATGTTAAAAATCTTTTATAAATCTATACCATGGATATACCAGTGAATTTCACCTGAATGTTCCTGGTATGAAGTGGACGTAGGTCGGACCAACTTTGAGTCGATAATATACCAAAACAGTAGACAGGTTCAAAAAAGTACAACATTTCGAAACGAGCACATCACACATTCGTATATAGTGATTCCATCATTTCGTATTTAGACCATTATTAGAGAAGAAAAATCACACTGAATTTTGCTACATAAAAGACTTCAACATGGAATTAGAGGTACACTACCATCCTCTGTCTGCAGATAGTGTATGATGAGGTGTTGTTTATTTTAATATTTTCGTAATCTTACACCGGTAGGCCTATTAAAAGAAAAGAAAGGGCATTCCAAATTTTCTGATTTTCTTAACATTTCCATTGCGAGAGTTCCCTTTTGCTGCTTTACTTGAATTTTACGACGCTGCGCATGTTTATCGAAAATATTGACCTCATCCATGTCGTTTTCATTTAAATCATATTTCATATACTTGATAATTTGCATTAATTTATTCTTTAAGCAAAAAGAGCCCATATCTCAGGCTGACCCACTACACTTCGAATTCATCATTTACATTACTTAGCCTCACATCTATTTCCTCTACAAATAATTTCATTTGAATTTTCCAAGTGACGCCATAAATGTAAAATTAATCTCAAGTTACCCCTCCCCATATCGGTCCATAGCTAAAGACGCGTGAAGTTACTTGATTTCCTCCAAAGTGGTAAAAAGTACATCTTATACAAATTTATGTCAGTGAAAAGTACTTTGTTAATTATGATCTCGTCATCAAGTCCAGCGTGTCATTTTTAACCCCCATTACAGATTCCACAAATTTCGCACAATTATAGTAATACTGGTGCTTCGCCTCTTTCATGAATTTTAGTCTCAAGAATAATAAAAGTACGGCACTCATTTCACCGGAAAAAAGAAAAGGTGGCATTACGAACTTTCGGAATTTCGTAACATTTCCATCATCGCGAGGTTTTTTTTTTTTTTTTTGCTTCTGTCAGGTTATGTTCCAAGTCTGAACAGGTTCAGTGGTTACATTGACCCCGTCCATGTCGTCTTTGTTTAAATCGTGTTTTATATACTTGAATAAGTTTGCATGAAGTTGTTCATTTAACAACAATAATAATGATCTCATTCGAATTTTGCTGGTCTCCCCTTTAATTCTGTTTCAAATTGCTTAAAACGTCCGCCTTCTGCGAATTAATGTAAATGACATGGATCGGCTCATTAAGTACTTCCTGACAGTTTTACCATAGTATTGGTTAAAAAAAATATGATTAAAAAAAAATAAAAAAAAATAAATAAATAAAATTGTACAACTATACTAATGCTTCGCTTCCGCTATGAATTTATTTTGAAGAACAATAAAAGTACGGCACTGATTACACCGGGAAAAAAAAAAGAAGGCATTCCCAATGTTCGGATTTTCGTAACGTTTCATCCCGACAGTTCCTCAGGGTTACACTCCGTTAAAGTAAAAGAGTGAACTTAGTCACTCTTTGATAGAGTGAAAAGTGTAAATTCACTCCATTAGAGTGATAATTTACTCCAAGAAACTCCCTCCAAAAAGAGTGAAATTCACTACAGAAAGAGGGAAAAATTACTCTTCCACGAGTGCCTGCAGTGACCACTTTTTTAAAGAGTGATCACTGATAGGCACTCCATCAAGAGTTAAACTTCGCTCGTTTTAAGGGAATTTCGCTCTTTTGGGGGTGAATGTCAATCTGCTTGGAGTGTATTACTACTCTAATGGAGTGAATTCACACTTTTCACTCTGTCAAAGAGTGACTAAGTTCACTCTTTCGATTTTAGAGTGTATATTACAACTTTGCACAGGTTTATTGATGATATTGACCTCGTCCATGTCGCCTTCATGTAAATCGTATTTACTTGATCAATTTGGATTAATTTGTATCTGTAAAGGATAACAGCTTTCATCTGACACACAATACTCCGAAAGCATCATTTATATCAACCACCTACATTATGAAAATATCTCTCAGGCCATCCCTCCGCATCCCATCCAGGTCCCATTATTTACAACTCGAGGAGCTGTGTGATTTCGTTCTACAAATTGTAAAGAAAGGTTCTTCCATCCAGATTTAAGCAAATTACAGGAATAATGAAAAGTGGATCGTGTCATTAAGTTCAACGTGTCATTTTTACCTAATTAAAGATTAATAAAATCGTACAATTATACCGACGCTTCGCATCTATTGAGAATTTTAGTCTGAAGATTAATAAGAGAACGGCACTCCTAACACCAGAAAAAAAGAAAAGGAATTCTAATGTTCGAATTTTCGTAACATTTTCAATGCGAGAATTAATTTTGCCATTGCAGGGTTATATTACAACGCTGAACAGGTTGATTTATAATATTGACCTTGCCCATGTCGTCTTTGTTTAAATCGTATTTTATATACTTGCATAAATTTGCATTAATTTGTCCATTTAACAAAAACAGCGCTTATATGACCCTCAACACTCCGAAAGCATCATTAACATTAATTAACCCCATACCCCTTTCCTCTCCTTATGATCTCATTTAAATTTTCTTAGTATCGCAATTTCTGAAAAACATAGGCGGCGGCACCCCCCCCCCCCAAAAAAAAAAAAAAAAAACTGAATGTCGCAAAATAAATTTTTCAAAAGTAACAAATTTAAGCTTTTATTACATTTAGGTTATTCTTTGGCTCAAATGTTACTTTTCAGAGTAGAAAAGTTTCCCAACTTAAACGATAACCTGTAGGAGGGTTTATTTCGCCCTTCAAACAGTTGCAGGTTATTCTGCAATTGTGCCCCACTCTTAATTTCGGAATAAATTCGGGTACATTTTGACAAGCTTCATTTCTTCGGAATCTCTTGAATTTTTACTCGTCGGGTTTCAGGATGGATTATTTTCTGACAGATTTGGAGTGGCTTAAAATGGCTACATTGTTGTGGATTAAAGTGTGCTCCTAGCACCTGGGGTGTTTCTACCTCATGTAGGGATTTATTTTTGCAAATCCTGTGGATGCATACAATCGTACTTGGTGTAGTGGGTAGAATATTTGGGTCTACTAGCTCAAAAGCTATGACCGTTACTTCACAGATAATCACAACACAATGCCCGAAATTGTCGAATATCCAAATTGTTTCAAGCATTTGCCCGAAAATGAAAAAGTATCATAGTAAGAGAAAATAGTTACGAAAGGTTGAGAGATAAAATAATCGCGACACATTTGGGTAGCGTGTGGCTTAAAAGAAACAATTATTCTTGAGAATGTTTTAAAATCTTGCGTAACATATTACCTGGAATGGCCGATTATTTTAATAGCTTTAAATCTTTGCTAAAAAACAGAAGATGCCATATTTCAAGTACAACTTTCATGAAAAAAAGAATTTTGGACACATTTGGGTAGAATGTGAAAAAGGGTTTTCATCATCACAACTTTACACTGCAGTGTTGCAAAAATTTGCCCGAAACGGTCAAATATTCGGGCAAAAATTAAAAAAATGCTGGGACATTTTCAATTGTCAAATTAATTCAACGGATAGACAGGAGGGTGCTCAGGTGCCCCAAAGTTTGCCATCTATCCTGCTCTAGAGCCAAATACGGGCAGTGGTCGCAATAGAGTAAAATTAATTAGTATGTTTTCAATTTCGGTTTGCAGTTTCCCCGAAAATATGCGGGACCATTTCATCGAGTGGTATAGTGATACATTTTATCTGGTAATTTTCTGATCAAATAGCGACTGCTTACATACCCATATAAGCCCGGGAAATGCCATTTTCAACTGTCTGAGGGTCAGATATATAAAAACGTTTTGTACGCTTCGCGCCAACTAATGGTGGCGCTCCCCCTAATCTTTCTGCATGAATTTTAGTTTGGAACGAACGTACGTTTATCTTCAATTGAAACTTAAAAAAGCGACTGCTTGGATCCCCTTTACAAGCCTGGGAAATGTCATTTTTGACCGTCTGAGAGGTACGAATTTTCAAATTTTCTGGACGCTCCGCACCAACCAGTGATGGCGCTCCGCTTTGACTGTCTTACGGGCAGAATTAGATATTTCGGGCAAAAATCTTTGAAATGCTCCCTTTCGCCTCTGGAAATACCTTACACAGGCGTGCACTGGAACAGCTGCTTGCAACATTCAGCAGAATTCCGGATTTGCGATCCTATGATACATAATCCAGTGGAGTAATGAACTGAGCTAATCAGTATCTCAAAAGTGTGTTTTAACCTTAGAAAAATCACAATTTCTTCTCACCAGAATTAGAGAGAGAAAAAAAAAAACTGGAAAATGCCATTTCCAACCATCTGGGAGGTTTTAAAATCCAAAATTTTCTTTGTACGCTCCACGCCAACTGATGGTGGCGCTACGCTTAGTAAACTCCACCCACCAAAAGCATCCAGCCCCTTTCCCATGGACCCCTACCAGAGCTTTGCCCCATGAACCTCACCAGCGGGCCTGAAAGCGGCCCCTGGACCCCAAGCTTATGGGGGTTTTGTGCTTCACGTAAAACAGGACACTTGACGGTCCCCATTTTGTCGGCTACCGAAAACTTCTGGCCACCCAATAAAAAACATCTTCCACCGCCTATGAAAAATATCTCTCAGGTCACCCCATCCAATTCGGGTCCCATAGTATATGATTCGCAAAGTTATGTAATTTCGTTTTCAAAATTGCTAAACACGTCCTTCTTATGCAAATTAATACAAATGATAATACCAATGAAATCTGGATCGTCTCATTAAGTCCAGTGTGTCAGTTTTACCCCATTAATGATTCATAAAACAATCGTTCAATTATACTGATGCTTCGCTTCTATTATGAATTTTATTCTCAAGAACAAAAAAGTATGCCGGGCACTCATTACACAGGAAAAAAGAAAAGAAAAGAAGGCATTCCCAGTATTCGGATTTTCGTAACATTTTCATCGCGAGGGTTCCTTTTACCACAGTGGGTTATATTACAACTCTGAACAGCGTTATCGTTGATGCTGACCTCAGGCATGCATGTCGTCTTGATTTAAATTGCATTGTGTATACTTTCATAAATTTGCAAAAGGGCATTGCACTGGCTGCACAGAAAATTTGAAAATTGCGATTCCTCACGCAGTCGGAATCGGTATTTCTCATGCAAGGCATTATAAAAGAATATGAACATCCGTGTATTTTAGTTTGTCTTTGCAATTAAATGGTCGTACTTCAGTAAGGAAAAAAACACGAGCAAATCCCACATTGATGAAAACCTAGCAGATAAATATACTAGATGATAAACCATTAACATTTTTGTGCAAAATTTCAGTTTGCCTATTGACCTGCCGGTCGAAAACATCTCCGAATGTTTTCGCAATTTTCAACTAGCTCGACCCTTTCGGACAAAATGTTGCACCATTCTATAACTTGAGATTGGAAAATAATTTTCTTTACAGGATATTCAAATTTGTCGCAGGTTTTAGCCAACTTTTTTAAATATTTAATGAAATTTCAGCGTGACTTTAATGCTTCTCAACTGTTCGTGAAAGATTCTGAAAAGAACTCTCTCAGCACCGATACGCTTGAGACTGTACGAGTTTCGTATTTTAATTCAAAATATGGCTTTTTAAGAATGAAATTTAAAAGGCTGCCCATATTTTGCTAGGCATCTGCCCGAAATTCAGACCTTCCGGAAATTAGCTGTGGAAGAATAACGGTACATACACTTGTATCATTGGTATCAAATAAAACCATATTTATTGCTTAAATGATTTTTAAACTTTTAACTGCTCTCATACAGTCACAATTAAGAGTTGATGGATTAACGACTAGTTCAAGGGGCTGTCGGTATATGGTGCGGCCAGATGCGCCTTGTCGCAGTCGGATTGAATGGTTAATCATAGCAACAACAAATTGGCGAGGTGGATATATTCAAAATTCGGACCTTCAGCTCATTTTAATAAGGTTGCTTTATTGGCCAATTTATTAGTTGCCCTGAGGTAACAATAGTTAAACACTGCCACGGTCTTACTAAACTGCGACAACTCCTTTTTTGGCCCGATTTCGTTCTGAATAATAACGGAGTCGGAGGAAACTCTCTGATTGCATTCTGAACGGACAGTAGGGTTGAGAATTTTTTTTTACCAAACATACAAACAAGTAACCTTCCGGGATGTCGGGCACCCGGTTTTCTCTGAAGCGTAACAACAGTGGCGTAGCCAGGGGGGGGGGGGGCTAGGCCCCCTAGATTTCCTTCACCCCCCAGATTTTTTGCGTCCTAATAAAGTAATTGAAAGAAAATAAAATTTTTGAACGGAAATAAACTTTGAAGTATTTCTTTCAAAAACAGTAAATAAATAGAATGTGTAACAGTTAAGGAAACATGCGTAAATGTATGTAAAATAGGCGGGATTACGGGGGGGTGGAACTTGTCCCCCAGTTTTTCCAGAACTTGTTTTTTCACGTCTTTGGTTGCTTTTGCTTCAAAAATACAAACTGAAACTGACAGAGTGATACTCAATTAAGTTGAATAACGTTTAAATAGTTGTTTAAATAGTTCATATACTGCATTGAAAACTAAATAAAAACAATACCCTTTCAATAAAGGTCTCAACGCTCCTTTTTCGACACACTTCACGTGCGCCCGTTTTAAATATTTCAGGATTCGGGGTTACTTCTTGTAGAACACCTCTTCCATTGTCACTGAAACTTATCACCAGTGCTTGGGCTGTAGCTGAAGCTCTACCGTAACTAGTGAAAGGGGAGGCGGGGAGGCGGTCATCTTCTTGTCCCCTTCTCTGAACGAGTGCCCCCAAGCTTTCTGAAAGGACGATGATCTTATTTGACCCTAATCTGGAGCTCCACCCTTTTTCGGCTGAAGGGAAAAGGAACCCACCCTTTCTCTAATTTCCATTAATTTCTATTTTGAGATGTCTCCAAATTCGTCCTTTTTTGGCGTGTTCTGCGAGTTCCATCACAGATAAGGACGCTATAAAAGTCTCATGAAAAGGACTCTATTGGAGACCAACGGTACGTTTTTGCTTAGTACAAATATCCTCAGGGGTCACCCTTATTCAGCTGTAGTGAAAAGGCACCACTCTTTGCCTAATTTTATTTCAATTTCACTATTGAGATGTGGTAAAAGTTCGATTTATCGGCGCGCTCCGCGCGCCCCTTTAAAGGTAACGGCTCTGTAAAAGTCACCAGAAAAAGACTATATGGGAAACCAGAGTATGTTTGTGCTTCAGTAAGAAAGCCTTTAGGGCACCACCGTTATTCAGCTAAGGTTAAAAGTGGCCTATCCTTTCTCTAATTTTCATTCAGTTTCATTATTGAGATATCTTAAACGTTAAATTTTTGGGCGCGCCGCCCGTCCCATCATATATAACGGCTGAATTCACATTACATGAAAGGCCCCCTAACTTTCTCAAAAGATGATCTGTGCCACCAACGAGGGCGTCCCCGAAGAGCCTCCATTTTAAGTAACCCGTCCTCGCACCCTCTGCATTATCTGCATTATTCCGGCCGACTTAAATCATACGGAGTAAGGATATAATTGAAGAAAGTCCAATTGTGATATTTGTGTTCTGTTAAGTGCCCATCTTTTGTAATCTAAAATTGAAGATAAAATGCATCATTTTAATGCCTACAATTTCGGAAATACCCAGGAGCTTCCGGGGTCTTCCCCCCTGTACCCACACAGGGGCTCTAAGGCGGACCCCTGGACCCCACGCCGTTAGGAAAATCCTAAAACGCAGGCCTATAATTAGTTCAAAGTTTTACCAAACATGGCACCTTTTTGCATCTAGGAAATCTAACGCAAAGAAAAGTTCTCGGGGGGGGGGGGGGGCACAACTACTTTTGGTTTTCCTATTAAAGCTGACATCCATTCAAATATTGCCGCATTTGTGATCTACGGTAGGTCCTCCTAAAGTTTACAATTTTTCCTAAGGGAAAGGGAGATACCGGTTCCCTTTAGTCTCATCCCCCAGGCCACAGATCAGAAATGCCCAGTTTTGGGGTCCCTGAAAATGTATTAGTAACATTTTTCTTAGATTGATTTTTATTCTCGTTTTTTGAGAAGTGGTAGACATGAGATTCGTGTTTCAAGGCTGGGTACATTCAGCTTAAAACGCGTGGGAAGTGCCGTTTCCGGCCATCTAGGGGGTTTGCAAAGCCCCAAATTTTCTTGTACGCTCCCCGCAAACCGAAGGTGGCGCTCCGCTTAGATAGTCTTGCCACGTCTGACCCTCGGAGGTACCAGTCCCCCGCCCCCACTTTTTACCTAGGCCCCCTAAAAATTCAATCCTGGCTACGCCACTGCGTAGCAGTTGGGTTGGTTCAGCATGCGAAAAAGAAGTTTGATTATCTAACTACTTCTGTTGAAGCCATGCTTCAGATCATTACCAACCTGTCGCTTAAGTTCTATTTTTGGTGTGCATCACTCATCCTCTATTTGCACCAACTGCCAAGTTGTTAATTAAAAGAAGAAGGGGTTTTTCCGATTTATATCAAAACCCACACAATCTTTGTAATATTAGTTTCCAATCCTCACATCTGCTGCGTTATATAAAAATCGAACGGCCCTTTCTAGATCATGGCTATTTTGAAAAACTTGCGATTTAAGGCTTTCTAGGGCATATTCCGTGTTATTCACACAAGTGTAATTGCTGTATAAAATGAAGGCACACAGCAAAAAAAATGTCCGAAAAAGTGTAATTTCCCGGGAGTTGCACGTGAAATCGGCCATCTATTCTTGTTGTAATTTTATGACTTACACATTTAACAAATTAAAAATTACAGGTATTGCAAAACTCCACAGAAACCCTAACCCTTTTGTACAAGGTTACCCACAACTCCACTGCATCTTAAAGGAATTGACTGGTGGCCATACCATACAACCACGCTTGTCTAGTATTTAATGTCTTTTATAGACACTTAATTATTCGTTTAGGAGCACAATATTGAGTTCCGGTACCTCAGTCAAAACTATACCAGAATGGATGCTTAGGAGGCAAACTGTGTCAAACTTTAGGGAGGGACCACTACTTCCATGTCGATGTTGTAAGAGAGAAATAAATACCGGTACGGTTACTTCGGTGTGCAATTGACATTGCCAAACATTTAACTCATCGTTTCACTAGCGTAGCCAGCGGGGGGGGGGATAAGGAGAGCCAAAATAAAATAAATAAATAAAAAAAATACATAAACGGCGGGGGGGGGGCGGCCGAAGAGAATCGGGGAAATTTTTTACAGTTTTTCGGAGGAGGGGGCTCATAGTCGTTAAGATAAAGTATGCAGTCCCCGACGGCGACTAGTCTCCCCGATGGTGTACCTGTTTTTTGCTCTCAATGGACAATTTCCCTAAAAAGAACCCAAAATTTTCGGCGCGTGGTGGATTCACTCCATTTTTTCCAATACCTCCATTCCACATATATAGAGAGCGTAAGTCCTGTAAACCTTACCAAGTAACAGGTAGGCAGAGTACAAAGGTTATGTAGAGGTCGTAAATTTCATCCCACATCACAAAGCCTAGTTGCTGTTCTGTTGTGCGTGTCATGCAATAGGTCAGTTGATGAGCGACTCACTAAGCATAGGTTGGCTATTTTATCGGGTATTCCAGGTGGTTTTGACGCAATGTGTGTTATCCCCGATACGGTCTACAACCCCTACAATTTTTTTTTCTTTTTGTTCTTAATGATTACATAGGCTATGTTAATTTTGTAAGCCTACCAAAATTTTTTTCGCTTTGCAATTTCACGATTCATAACACTCTCAGTGCGCAACTCGGCTTTTAAAATATTAAGTGATATTGTGTAAAATATGCCCCCGACTGCAACGGCATTGGATAGTTAGGCTCCTTTATATCCCATTCTCACCACCCACCCCTCCGAAATAGGAGTATCGGAATTTGTGGTCGCTGGCATGGCCCGCCCCCCCCCCCCTGCCCGGAATAATTTGTCGCCTTCCCATGATCGGTTTAGATATTTTGCCTTTCAAAAGAGTTATTTCTGCGATAAGACCCAGGATGTTCGGGACGCTTTGCCAACTCTTGCTCAGTTCCGTTATCTAGAGCCAATAAGTACAAAACCTTTTCATCTTTCCACGTAAATAAATAAGTAGAATAAATGGATTAATACGCATGTCGGGGATTTCAACTCATTTCGCTAAACTTTGTTAATAATCTCTTGTGTCACGTGCTGTCGGGGCTTAGGGTCGCCACCCTACCCGACCTACCCCTCCCCCGTTCGGAGAGTGGCCCTTCGTCGGGCAAATCCTGGCGCCAAGTCTGGTGGGAAGAGAAAGTTTTCCTTCATACTTTATGATTTGTGTATGTGTAATAAAGCAATGAACTAAAAATGGAAGCTGACTTTTTGGAGGGCGGCAACTATTTAGGAGAGGCGGCCATTTTCACTGGGAGGGCGTGTGGCCCCTCTAAAACCCCATGTGGAGAACACTGGAAACTAGTTATAGAAAGAACAAAATATATCACCATATTGCATCTAAGCTCTTCGAGACAGCAAAATATTCCGAAAGGGGAGGGGGAGCACCGGGAGACAGACCCGTAGCCAGGGGATTCGCGCTAACTCCCGCCCTGATTTTTATTTTTGTTTATTTAAATGGAATTTTCAGGGCAAAATATCAATTCCGCTGGTTTAGCCAATGTAAGCCTTATGAGTAGCTGTTTTGGTTCAGTACAAAACAATTCCCTAGGGCCCCGTTGACTCCTACAGTAGCCCTCATACAGCAACACACTTACTCTCGAGGGGATAAGGAAAACATTGATACAAGATTAGAAAAGTCAAAAAATTCCAGCTTAGGTGTTCACCAGATTGCTCAATTTTGATGTAAAATTGTAAAAACTTCTTGGGTTACGAGGGGAAGAACCACACCCTCTCCCGTTCGGTCGCTCGGCTCCTTGGGAGCTTAGCGCCCACAAAAAATGCCGCACCCCAGTGGCGGCGATGGCAAATGGAAAAGTGAGGGTTAAAGGTATTTTCAGCCCCTCAATATTAGTCCAGTACTCCAATTAAGAAGCGAGGAGAATTTCGAATTTCGAGGGGGGGGGGAGGGGCTGAAAATATTCTTGCTTAGAACACTCGGGAAGTGCCGTTTCCGGCCATCTGATGGGTTTGTAAAGCCAAACATTTCCTGGTTTGCTCCGCGCCAGTCGATGGTCGAGCTCTGCTTAGTAACATTTATATACTCACATTTTTCATAGATTGATATTTTTTTTTTTGCAATTAATTGAGAAATTGCAGAAATGAGATCCATATTTCCAGGCTGGGTACATGCAGCCTAAAACTCTCGGGAAGTGCCGTTTTCGGCCATCTGAGAGGTTTGTAGAGCCAAAAAGTTTCTTGTTCGCTCCGCGCCACCATTGGTGGTGCTTTGCTCTACAAGAAAATCCTGGCTACGCCCCTGCATCGTTTTGTCCTTTCTTGACCATCGGTTGTTTTTAAAACGCTGTTATTGTGTATACACTGTTAGAAATTTCTCTGTAAAATTTACATAATTTTTATGGCAAATTTTTTTCCAACCAAATAATGTTTTTTTTACAGCCAGACTGTAAGTGTTTGTTTTTTCTTTACAGTTTTTGCATGTAAATTAGTTTACAAATGTCTACTGTAAAATCGAATTACAGAATTGTTCTGTTTTTTTTTTACCTTAATTTTATGTGAATTTACAGCCTGCTGTTTTCATTCTCGGCGTTTTAATATTTATTACAATATCGCTGTTTTCCTTTCATATGTTATTACGTAACAAACACTTCACCATTACGTAGATCAGGTATTTGCTTATCAACGTAA
The DNA here is from genome assembly GCA_037179385.1 of Holothuria scabra. Taxonomy (NCBI): domain Eukaryota; kingdom Metazoa; phylum Echinodermata; class Holothuroidea; order Aspidochirotida; family Holothuriidae; genus Holothuria; species Holothuria scabra. The sequence continues at coordinate 31,506,721 of CM074197.1, forward strand.
TGTGTCGTTACGAAGTTATTTTCAATCAAAACACAATGAGGATACTTTGTTATCACATTGTTGTCCAGTAGACTGCTATCTCTAGGAACTTTGTAATTGGAAAGTCACATTTTTGGTACAATATAATAATTGTTTTTAAAATAAATATGACAAAGAATGCAAATACATTGGTTGCAAACATTTCCAGACAAGGTAAACAATAAGTTTATCACTTCCTGATTAAAAAAAGCCAAAAAAGATATTATTCAAAGCAACAGCAATCCTTTTGTTAGGAAAATGCCTACAAAATAAGCTCCACCCATTTATGCAAAATGAGATTTACGTCATAAAGTGGTAAATTTACAGACTCTTTCAAGTAAATTTGTGAAACGTTTTTAATTCAATCAAGTGCATGAGCGCCTGTGGCGATGAGTTGACATCAGTATACCAATTGTCAGTATAATAAATGTAAGTTAATTTTCAAATAGGGCCATAAATTTGCCAAAAATGTTTTCTTTTTTAACTGAAACTTCGCAGAACGATGCATGTTATATTGAAAATTTTCTGGCTATTTCTTATTTGTTTGTTTGTTTGGGCTTATTTTTGTTTCTTTTTCAGCGTAAAAACAAAATGAATGTTTGTTAAATGACAGTATATTTATGTGAAATCAGAAAAATACAAAATACTGTTAAAATTTCTGTACATTTACAGAAAAAGTTTTACAAAGCAGTAAAATTTGGTTAAAAAAGCAGACAGAAATGGTTTTTCAAATAAACAGAAAATACATGTTAAACAACCTTTTTTTATTGTAGAAATACAAAGTGTCTGTAAAGATACAGAAAATCTCTATTAAAAGTAAAATACAAAAAGTTTAAGTTAAAAAAAGTCTGTAAATTTACAGAAATTTTTAACAGTGTAGCCTTTTTCGACAACGGTTTCATCTTTTTAGAATCACCTACCAATAACTACTTCAAGTACGTACACGTGCTATTTTGATAGGAAAATTTGCTTCCAATATGTAGTTCAAGATTGCAAGTAAGGACACTTATTTTTCATTTCTTTCAAGGGGGTGGGTATACCTTAAAACTTCAAGCTTTATTTAATCATCACATTGTCGTTTGCTGATGAATTTCGTTGGGGAATATAACCTATTGGAGATCTTGATTGAGAGTTAGTTGTGCTCATTGTCCTGTTTACACTCCTAATCGCGACCATACAATTGAAATTCGACATATCTCGTACTGTTTTCCATGTAGCCTATTTAAAATTAACAAATATTGAACAAAAATAACAAAAAAGTCCCAGACCGCAGTAGTTTGTGCTACACGTCAGTAGTCACCTACCATTACCCCGACCTAGCTACAGCCCCCAAGCTAACTACTTCCATCTTGTAAGCACTTTAAATGTGTCTTCATGGTCTAGAAGATTGAAAAGGACTTTTGTATTAGATGTAAGACACCTTCTAAAAAGAGACCCCACATGTACCATGTGCAACAAAAAAGACCCCGCACGGACCAATATAGCGCCCTCTGTAGGAACAGTAAATTGTGTGCAACGGTACATTATTACTTTGTCTGTGCCCTTTAAAATGTGATAATATGAATAAATGTTTACGTTTGACACAGAACGATGGAAAGTTAATTCAGCTTAATTATCTACAGCATGATTCCTAGTGTAGTTCACAGTCGATTAAAAGAAAAAGGATTTTTTCAAATGTGCCCACCCCAATGAAACCCCACATGGACCACTTCGAATTTTATACCAAAAAGGAATCTAAATTTTGTTGAACGAATGATATTTTTTTTAAAAATGCACAATTTTACATTTTAAGGACAACAAGTAATTGTAGAAGATTACTGTGTGAGGTTAAAAACTGTCTTTCTATACATTTTCGTGAATGCCCCACATGGACCAAACTTGTACCAGCCTTGGTTCAAGATTGATGAAAAAGTAGCATTCAAAAAATCGCCATAAATCAGTGGAAACTAATTTGAAGCGACTGAAATTACCTGCACTTACAGAAAACAAAATTTTTTATCTGTTAAGACCTTGAGATAGTAGTATTAGACGAGATATTTGTGAAAATACATAGTTTTAGAAATGACCCTTTTTACACATTTCGGGCTAGATATGAGGGTTTTGACTCTGAACAGTTCATTTGCATTTTTTCGGGAATATCTCCTAATTTAAAAATAGAATGAAATCGAAACACCGAAGAATGGTAAAGAATGTCCATTTTGCCACTCTTTATCGTATAATTTTATAATTTTTGTGATTTTGAATGAATTTAGTATGTAGATGTAACTTGCCCCAAGACCACCATGTGATCTCTATTGTGCAAATGGTACTCTTGTGGTTGAACACTTGTATATGAAGATGAAGCGTAATTTTGTGATTTTTGTTGCCGCGTCCTAAAATAAGTGATTAATTTTACTCTTTAGAATGTTATTTGCGAATTAAATGATTTTAGATGAACTTGTAACGTATCGACACGAAACAATGCTTATTTTTATCCGTAATTACGTAAACCTCACAAAGACCAATCAGAGACTCAGCACAGGTGCAAATGGCCCCTGTGTCCGAGCCCCACATACACCAGTGCAAGAGAGAGAGAGAGGGGGGGGGGGGAGTGAGAGAGATACAACAAGATGGCAACGTGAGAAGC
>CM074197.1:31509464-31939464 GCA_037179385.1 Holothuria scabra
TTAAATATCTAAACAAGCCTAGTGTTTTTAAAAATTGCGTAAAATATCGTTGAGTCCTGAAGTGACGTCATATTGTAAGAAGATATTGAAAGTCTTGAAAAATTCCTTTCAAGGCTTGGAAAAAGTTTAAAGCTTTTCCATTTTAAAGTGAAAAAAAAAAAAAACAAGTTGTTTATTAACGGAACGAAATGTTGATTTTTGTTGATGGAAACATACTAGCAAAAGCACTAACCGTTACGCTCTAATATTAAACGTGGTAGTGCCGTCTTAGGGTAATTTTTAGCAAGAAGGGAATGGTATTTGATGGATCGTGCGAAACGGTCATGTTCTGCACGGCGTCTTTGATCGGATATTTGTTAGCGAGGATTACCATTTGGCAAATATGACAAATAGGAAAAAGTCTCGAAGGGGGTAACCATTAAGGCTATAAACAGAGGTGAAAGACCTTTCGTTTCTCGAAAAATATTACATCAAACTTGTGTAATATTTTGACCGACACTGAACCATTTTCAATTACAAAAATCGTGCCTAGCGTAAGAGCTCCATCAAACTACTATCAAAACATCTGTCATTTGAAAACCTTACTTTGATCTACGAAAGGACCGTTGATGAATTGACCTTTGAACGTCAACTTCTCTTGAGGATTACTGTAACGATATATTGTTGATTATTTCCATGATTTTGTTTTCCTTTAAGGAATTTAAGCCACAATATCGTCTCGCAGATTGAATTGACTAGAAGTTCAGTGTATTCTTTAACCCTGTGAGTAGTCTCGTTTAAACAAAAAGTATATCATTTTTAATTTTAATAATAGTAAGTTAATTGTTTTTTTACTTGGATTTTTGAAATTTTAAAACACTTTTTAAATCTTTATAGATTCCACAATCAGTGTGATTCACTTATAAAAACACTAGCACTAGATAATTTAAATATCTTAACAAGCCCAGTGTTTTTAAAAATTGTACGTCAAATATCGTTAAAGTGAGTTTGGTTCAACAGTTGATCGAATTTTCATTATACATTACAAAGATAAAAGTCATCATCTTCCAAATATTACCTTATGGGTGACAGACACATCACCCAGTGTATATGAATCATTGCCGAAAGGAGATAATGTCTTTATAAGACCGGGAGCACTAAAGACAATATAAGTATCCTAATGGGCCTAGGTTTTTCGAAAAAAATATGTCGAGGTTCGTTGTGTGAGTTTGTTTCAACAGTTGAACAAATTTTGATCATTATATTATACCTAGCAAAAAAGTCGTGACTTCACAAATATTATTTTATGCGTGAAAAGTACGTGCTCCAACGTTTCATAATTTTGTAAAGTAAAATGAAAAATAAATAAATACAAAAATTTAAAAAGATATAAAAAATAAAAAGAACGAACACTTACTCATTATTACTAACATTAGGCTGTGACGGAAGCCAGCCATAGAGTGCTCACTCCCAACTAACAAAATGTAAGTGTGTAGTTTCCACACCTCAATCGTATCTGCTTCTTGTTGAAGTACTTCTCTTGTTCCCAATTATTGTATCCACATAAAAATATATGTTAAGTGGAATGTACCAGTAAAAATTTTCGAATAACCAAATTTGTCCCATATTTTTCCTTTAAAGAACCTTATTGTGTATATGCAAAACAACCCTCATCCCCTAAAGAAGATTCGCTTCAAACAAGAACGTGTCTTTCATTGAAACTTTTGGAGACTTTTTGATGCAATAACATCAAGGTGGAATTCTGATAGTATGAATACATCTAATAAAAATTGATTTATATCTTGTATCAATGGTCTGGAAGGGGACAAATGACGGCAAAATGTGCGTAAAATTATAGAAAACTAATTTCATTTGGCTGTCTCAATGAGGTAATACATTACACTGAACATGAGAGAAAGAATTAATAAGACAGAAATGGTATGTTATGGTTCTTGCTAAACGGTTTTCTTCTGCACGGTGTAATTGATCAGATGTATGGTAGCGGGGACTCTTAGGTAAAATAAGACAATTAGGGAAGAAACTCTTAGGAGGTAGGCAGAAAGGTTATAGGATCGGGACTAAACCATTCGTTTCTTGAAAATGTCAAAATTATTTTGAACGACACTGCACCATTTTCATTAAAAGCAAATTGTGCTCAGCGTGAGAGCATCTAGTGATTACGAACAGACGGATAAAATGTGATCTAATCCGGATGAAATTCTATCCGGATTTCGTTTTCCAAGGGTACTTATGCGGTCCTGATGAAAATGACTAGTAATTACAAATCAAAAACAAATGACTTTGTTCCGTGTTTAGTTTGATTCGGATTCCGATTTCCTAGGACACCTATTTTATCCACATTTTGACCCGCTTGTCCCAGATCAAATCCTATCAAGATTCAGCATCCTAGGACTCCTACTCTATTTGGATATGACTGTGAATGAATGACTCCATTCCAGTTCAAATCTGAATGGATTCAAGATGATACCCGGTGGCTCCTACTTGATCCAGATGAAATTAACTTGGAATTATTGGCTAGAATAAAAAATTAAAAAATAATTGGGAGTTACCAATAACTGATGCTCTATTCAATTAAGAGGACCTGTTCTAGAATAATTTCACTTTTTCAATCAATTTTCTGAGAAGGGAACACAGTGGCTACTTAGCTAGTATCAGATTATAGCATTAATGTCAACAATGAAAATAAGAAAAAATAATAATAGCTACAAATAACAGTCTATTTTACAATGTTTTTTGAAACACACTGAAAAACAAATTACATATTTCCAACAGAACGAAATCTGCTACATGAAGAGCACTAAGCATTTTAAAGCCTAAAATGGGTTCATACACTCATGATTACATAATAACTATATCCCCAAAGGACATTATGAAAAGAAAGGCTACTTTAAAGAGGCAACAAATTCCAGCAATGTTGATAAATGTAAAATATCAAAAGGACAGCAAGATAATAAAAACAACCTTAATTAAGGTAGCGGTGTTTGTACAAGTTACATAAAATATTTTTTATGGTAATTCTTACAGGAAAAAATTGATGCCATGGTGTACTCTGCTTTTAATTAGGAATGCATTCCACAGATGCTTAGTTCAATGTTGATTTTCATACTTGTCTTCTAGTCTTTTACTTTAAAATTCATAAAATGCCCGAAAAAAATATCTAAGACTTAATCCAAATGGTCATTTAAAAAAAAAGTGCACTGGCTACTCATATCTTATCCAGTAACTAAAGTAACAAATCAGACTTTTATGAAAAGGTGACTATGCCCTTTAAAACATGAAAACCGGCTACACAATGAAAAGATATTAGATGAGATATGAAGAATCACAAGGAACCAGGTGAGGTATTAAGTGCATACTGCATTAACAAAGTAATAGAAAAATCAATATGTGTCCCAACTTTTTCACCACCCGCTGAAATGGGATTATAGGATAGGGCAGTTGGGAAGGGGTTTGAACTGCACTATGCCATTAAACAGTGGCAGCGCCAGAACATATATCAAAGGGGTATGTTGAAGGCAAAGAAAATGTTGGGATCTAAAATTTGTGTAAAGCAAAAGATCTTGCAAGGGGGATTCATTAGTCCAACTTGGGGCCTCTGGTTAAGGTAAAAAAAAAGTTATTCTCATGATACTTTCATTAGTGTGTGGGGTCCTTGCTACTGATTCCATACTCGCTCCTAGCTTTTTGCTGAGGTGGCTCGTGATTGAGATGAGAAAATTTAATGCTATTCTGACAAGCTGCTCTCCCTCTGCTCTTTCATGCTTCTTCGGGAGGGGGTGAGGAGATTCAAGGGAACACTGATGGTAATTGTAGGGGGAAGTTTTAAGTGCTTAATAATGATAGACATAGTTTGTACCCCTTCGGTGACAATGTTCCAGTGACAGTCTCATTTTGAGTTAACGTTTGATATGTTTCCCTATACAATTAGGTAGAATTTTAAACACAGCAGTTCTGTGATAACCGACCCATGCATAATGGAGTTGAATATGGGAATGAAAACATGGGAAAGTGCACCTTCACCATTTAAAAAAAAAACATTCAGTACTTAAGTTATAAATTACGTTTCAAATGAACATATCCCTAGGTAGAACACACAATATACAACGTAAGCACAAATAAATAGAACACAAACCCTACTCTTTATTCAATGTTGCATTCGCCATATAGTAAATTTTACACTTATTAACAATAGGAAAACTGATCATCCCCCCCCCCCCACCGGAAAAGGTTCGGATACAAAGCTTTACAAAGTTTTTTGCGAAGCATTCGTTCAGCTTGCCCAACACTTTAACAAAAAAAACCAATTCAGATATAACAAAAGTTAAAAAATAAAGTTTTGAAATGTTTTCAATTGCAAGATAACACACGCAGACAGACGTATGTTTAGGAATATAAAGTGCCCAACAATTTGCTAGACAAATGAAAATTGTACATTTATTAATGTTCTTTTAATCATTTTACATTTTGTTACTTATTCATTAAAGTGATATTCATTGCAACGAAAGGTCCATATGACCCATAAGCGTGGGAAATGGTTTTTCAGTTTTTCAAATCTTAAAAGCATGGAATATTTCCTGCGCGCTCAGCGTGGCGTTAAAAATGAAGAATGGAATGCACTAGTTATAGTCATAAATCGATTTGGTAACTTTTTCAAGATCTGGGAATAGGAAAAAAAATCGGATAATTATTTTCAACACGTGCCACCACATTGCTATTTTGTAAACTGTTTTTCAGTGAGTTCCAAATTTTCTTCAATGGAAGCTCTTGGTTTTGAAATATTTTGTCTAGAGAAAGAAAATCTACGCCAAAGTTTGGGGATCTTTTGAAATGTAATCGAAAAGTGCCAGTTCCTAGGTGATATATACGTATATATATATATATATATATATATATATATATATATATATATATATATATATATATATATATATATATATATATATATATATATAAATATATATATAAATATATATATGTATATATATGTATATATATATATATATATAAATATAAATATATATATATATATATAACGCTGGGTCCTACCTTAGGTCGACATAGTCTAAAACACGACCTTAAGTCGACATATAAATATTTCACATATTTGAATGTATCTGCACATACAGACACTAAAAAATTCAAATAACTTATTTTGTTAAGAATGTATGCGAAAGGGGTTGAAATAGTGAACCAAACATTAGGTCGACACAAAAATGTTGACCTATCGTAAATGTCGACCTAATGTACATTTTTAGACGAAGGAATGTCTACCAAAGGTAGGATCCAGGTAAATATATATACATATATATATAAAAATAAGAAAGTAAACACTATTGCATTTCAAGATACAAGCTTGTTTCGTATAGGCATACGTTTGTAGCCTACACTCCTCAGTCTATACATGCGAAGCATAACGGTTATAAAATAAAAAATAATGAAAATGAGATGCGCGTGTTATAGACACGTCACAGAGGTTAAGCGCCCTTTATGACGTCCACAGAGGACTGAACCATTGTCACAATATATATATATATATATATATATATATATATATATATATATATATATATATATATATATAAATAATAAGAAAGTAAACACTATTGCATTTCAAGATACAAGCTTGTTTCGTATAGGCATACGTTTGTAGCCTACACTCCTCAGTCTACAAATGCGAAGCATAACGGTTATAAAATAACAAAATGAAAATGAGACGCGCGTGTTATAGACACGTCATAGAGGTTAAGCGCCCATTATGACGTCCACAGAAGAAAGTATTATCTGCAGAACTAGAACGCGCAAAATAGGTTAAGAGTGCGCGGGTTATTTAAATACGCACAAAAACAAAGTGTTTTACTCTATGCTTCATTAAAAAAAGTTATTATGACATAACAGCTTCTTTTTACGGTGCCTACAGCTACTAACAAGTTCATTCCTATTATTCAAGGAAGACATATAAGGTTTGTGGATGATGAAATATTTCTCAGTTACACAAAGATTACACCTCTTGCTTGATGCGGAATAAGAATTTCCGTGTGCTAGAATTTTCCATTTGATTGAGTATGGTACGTTATTGTCCTTTAATGTCCAGATATATTGGCTGAGGGTGGTGGCATTCCTCTGGGTTTCATTTCTAAAACTACTGTTGTGGCCGTTGAATCTTGTTTTGAAGGGGTTTTCAGTTAATCCGACGTATGTTTCCACCTTTAGGTTGTCCTGTCTTGTTACTGAGGCTTGGTAGATTACACCTGATGCTAGGCAATTACCTTCTAAGGGGCATAAATTATCTCTTCGACAGTTGCAGGTTTGATTACTTTGATCACTTTCTGCTGTCTTCTCAGCTCTTAAGATCGATTTGTTGTGAGAGGAGATGATTTGGTGCACGTTTGGCATACAGCTGTAACTAATTTTAACGGTGTTACGGTTCAGTATTTGGTGTAACTGATGGCCAGGGGGAAAACATTTCTCGAGTAAATTTAGGAATTTCCTACCGACGTTGGTAGCGACGTTTGCACTGTATGGGGGGTTGAACCAAGTTATGTTACGTTTTCTTTTGCGCTTCTCGTTGCTGTTGTTTCGAGATGGCGGGATGAATCGCAGCTGATGATGATACCCACTTTTGTTGAGAGCGTCCTGATATGGCGGTGCTGCTGCGTTAAATATCTCATCGCTAGACGATATGGAGGAGAGGCGTTTATTGACGGCCTCTGGAATGTTCTTTATGATAGAGGGTGGGTGGTTGCTTTCCCTATGTACATACAAAGGTGTATTGTTCTGTTTCATGTAGGGTTTGCAGGTACCGTTTCTGAGGTCTAACGTTACATCGAGGAAATTAACGGATTTCTTGTTGGCTTCTATCGTGATCTTCAGTTTATTGGCTGTGAAGATCCTGCATATCTCTTTCTTGATATTTTCGGTTTGTCTTGGTGCTTTGTTACAGATTGCTAGTCCATCGTCTCTGTATAATCTACATTGATCTCTAAATGTTGAAGTTGGGATAAGATGTATAGTCCTATGAGCTCGCAAGTTTCAGCTCCATCGTAACTACCCATGGTGACATCAAATTCGGGATTTTCGCGTTTACACCATGGGAGATCATCATCGTACAATAGGGACCTTTTGGCGTGGAGTATAATAGACCTATCTTGATTGGTAATAGTATCATACTGGGAGGCAAAATCAATAGCCTTTATTAGAAGGCTTTCTGTGATAGAAGGGTAGAACTCACAAATATCAAAGCAGATGAACGAATTTTCTGTTACGTCGTCGATTTTGTTGAACCATTCAATCACCTCGTTGGTGTTCTTCCATTGGTTTAGTTTAGTCGCAGCTATGATCTTAGAGTTGATTCTGTCGATGATTTGCTTGCTTATGATTCCAATTTCAGATTTTCTGGGGTTGATTAGCCTACATGAGGGTTTGTTAACAAAGTTTGGTTTATGATCTTTCAGTGTCACAAAAGCCTGGGCCTTAGCGGTAGTATCGATGCGCTCATCTAGTTTTAAGTCAGTTGCTATTTTCTTGTCCTTCATGTTGATGTGGTTTTCAGTTGATTTCGGTGCTCTTTTGTATGATTTGGTGATGTTGTCAGAAAGGAGTTTCTTGTACTGGCCGGGTTCTAGCTTGTAGAAGTTTGTCGTTTTATCGGCGGCTATGAAGAGTCTATTATCTTCTTTGATCTTAATCACATCATTGGAGAGTTTTCTCTGAAAAGCGTTTGCTACGTTTTTGTACTCAATGTTTTGAACTAATTCTAGCATGCCATCTTCAAATTCTTTGAGTTCAGGGACGAATGGCGGGGAATTAGGGGATCCGAATCCATAAGTTTCTTTTTGAGTTTTCGTAATTTCGGGGTGTAAAAAGAAGAAGCTTCTCCATCTTACCGATCTGATGAATTTTTCTGCCCTTGATATCAAACAACGTGCGTAGTCTTTTCTGGACGGTATGGGTATGTTCTTCGTAGAATAGCCAAGGTTTACTTGTTCCATGTTAGATTCGAGAGTGCTCAACGGGAGACGGAGCGAAGATATGGTTAAAGAAAGCGAAACAACACTGGATACAGTGCTCAACCGATGGGAGCGAGTATAAATAATAAGAAAGTAAACACTATTGCATTTCAAGATACAAGCTTGTTTCGTATAGGCATACGTTTGTAGCCTACACTCCTCAGTCTACAAATGCGAAGCATGACGGTTATAAAATAACAAAATGAAAATGAGACGCGCGTGTTATAGACACGTCATAGAGGTTAAGCGCCCATTATGACGTCCACAGAAGAAAGTATTATCTGCAGAACTAGAACGCGCAAAATAGGTTAAGAGTGCGCGGGTTATTTAAATACGCACAAAAACAAAGTGTTTTACTCTATGCTAATAAAGGCTATTGATTTTGCCTCCCAGTATGATACTATTACCAATCAAGATAGGTCTATTATACTCCACGCCAAAAGGTCCCTATTGTACGATGATGATCTCCCATGGTGTAAACGCGAAAATCCCGAATTTGATGTCACCATGGGTAGTTACGATGGAGCTGAAACTTGCGAGCTCATAGGACTATACATCTTATCCCAACTTCAACATTTAGAGATCAATGTAGGATTATACAGAGACGATGGACTAGCAATCTGTAACAAAGCACCAAGACAAACCGAAAATATCAAGAAAGAGATATGCAGGATCTTCACAGCCAATAAACTGAAGATCACGATAGAAGCCAACAAGAAATCCGTTAATTTCCTCGATGTAACGTTAGACCTCAGAAACGGTACCTGCAAACCCTACATGAAACAGAACAATACACCTTTGTATGTACATAGGGAAAGCAACCACCCACCCTCTATCATAAAGAACATTCCAGAGGCCGTCAATAAACGCCTCTCCTCCATATCGTCTAGCGATGAGATATTTAACGCAGCAGCACCGCCATATCAGGACGCTCTCAACAAAAGTGGGTATCATCATCAGCTGCGATTCATCCCGCCATCTCGAAACAACAGCAACGAGAAGCGCAAAAGAAAACGTAACATAACTTGGTTCAACCCCCCATACAGTGCAAACGTCGCTACCAACGTCGGTAGGAAATTCCTAAATTTACTCGAGAAATGTTTTCCCCCTGGCCATCAGTTACACCAAATACTGAACCGTAACACCGTTAAAATTAGTTACAGCTGTATGCCAAACGTGCACCAAATCATCTCCTCTCACAACAAATCGATCTTAAGAGCTGAGAAGACAGCAGAAAGTGATCAAAGTAATCAAACCTGCAACTGTCGAAGAGATAATTTATGCCCCTTAGAAGGTAATTGCCTAGCATCAGGTGTAATCTACCAAGCCTCAGTAACAAGACAGGACAACCTAAAGGTGGAAACATACGTCGGATTAACTGAAAACCCCTTCAAAACAAGATTCAACGGCCACAACAGTAGTTTTAGAAATGAAACCCAGAGGAATGCCACCACCCTCAGCCAATATATCTGGACATTAAAGGACAATAACGTACCATACTCAATCAAATGGAAAATTCTAGCACACGGAAATTCTTATTCCGCATCAAGCAAGAGGTGTAATCTTTGTGTAACTGAGAAATATTTCATCATCCACAAACCTTATATGTCTTCCTTGAATAATAGGAATGAACTTGTTAGTAGCTGTAGGCACCGTAAAAAGAAGCTGTTATGTCATAATAACTTATAATAATGAAGCATAAAGTAAAACACTTTGTTTTTGTGCGTATTTAAATAACCCGCGCACTCTTAACCTATTTTGCGCGTTCTAGTTCTGCAGATAATACTTTCTTCTGTGGACGTCATAATGGGCGCTAATAACCTCTATGACGTGTCTATAACACGCGCGTCTCATTTTCATTTTGTTATTTTATAACCGTTATGCTTCGCATTTGTAGACTGAGGAGTGTAGGCTACAAACGTATGCCTATACGAAACAAGCTTGTATCTTGAAATGCAATAGTGTTTACTTTCTTATTATTTATACTCGCTCCCATCGGTTGAGCACTGTATCCAGTGTTGTTTCGCTTTCTTTAACCATATATATATATATATATATATATATATATATATATATATATATATATATATATATATATATATATATATATATATATATATATATATATTGTGACAATGGTTCAGTCCTCGTGCGATACAGCTTTTTCGTGAAGCAGTTTATAGTTTGGTTTTGCCGAACAGTTCTTTGTCAGAGAACTTGGACGATTTTAGAGCAATCATTCTCAGATTTGCCACCAACATATGGAGAAGGTGCATATTCTTCAATTATCCCCCAAATATTTGAATTTCCTTACAGGAAACCCAGAATCCAAAGCTTTCTGTAGTGAAAGATCTATATTTACATACATATGTTCAAAAGGGTCAGAAATTTCTGTGCGCTTCGCGCGCCACAGTCTGTCCATGATACAGATGTGATCACACTTGAAAGAAAAATTGGAAAACTTGGCTACTACTAACAAGCCCGAGACATGTCATCCCCGGTTGTGTGGTGGGTTGAAATTTTTCAACATTTTATGTTCCCCCGAGAAAAATGAGCATAATCTTTCGAGCAAGATTTTATTTTCCATGTAGGGAATCATTGGGGTATGGTACTCAAATGCTTTCATAAACACAAACCTTCAGATACCTTTCAACTCTGTCAGTTGAAAAGTCTGTGTAAATGGAATCTTGACTTATTGAAGTGTCATAATATTTTCAATGTTCAACGTTGCAGAGGATTGACTCAGCTACAAGAGATAGGGGGCGAACGATTTTCCCCTGGCTCGAAAAAGTGAAAAATACAGAAATTTGCCATTTCAGACACCAGTCAAATACAATTCCGCTCAAGAAATTTTTCCTTCATTAAAATTCCGAATTCTTCCTACTTAAAGCTTCATATTTTCAATTATTAGTTTAAAAATGGCAAAATATTTCCGGCGTTTCGTGCGCCCTTAATACTGTAGGTGTTCGCTCATAAAAGAGTCAGAGGTAAACTTAAACGAGCCTCACCTGTGCCATTTTTCTACTTAACTTTTCTCAATCCGCACTCCTTAGAAAACATTACGTAACAGCAATGATCTTCAGTCGACTTGCTATCTCAGCTGTATACTAATAGGAAACACAGGTTCTTAGATAGTCAATCAAATGTTCAGATTTCCTTACAAGAAACCCTGAATCTTAGTTATTTCCTGAAATACAAGCTCCACAGTTTCAAATGGGTACAACGACCCACATTTTCGGTGAAAAGAAAAAGTCAGATTTATTTTTCTGTGAAAAGAATAGTTCTTCCTTGAACAAGAAACGTAAGTATTAAGCATCAAAAATGCCCTTTTGGTCAATGGGGTATGGTAACATGCACGATCCAAAATCGTTCTGCCCTCTTCCCCCAGCACTTTCATTTTGTGTCCTACTCCACTGATATGACCACTGCTTAGTTTCTACTCACAGGACTTGGGAACTGGATTTACCGCACTCTGGGGGTTACGATTTTCCCATATTTCTGTATTCTTCTTGCCAAGGGGTGTTTTATCTTCTTCTTGTACCGTTTTCGTAAAAAATTCCGAACACTCCAAATTAAAATATATATATATATATATAGCCCCCACCACCTCCTACCCTCCCCCTTTTCTGACAGGCCGTTAGGTAAAACAAGGAAAGTGAGATTCTTCTACATCTGTTATTAGAGCTTGTAGAACGCTATTTCTTTTGGGAAGCACTCTGACGGTGTTTAGTTTTATCAAGATAAAGCCATTTCCACCCTATTTTAGCAAACTGAATAGAAGTTAAAAAGAGGCATACCTTGGAGAAAAATAATTAGAAGACAATTAAAACTAAGTGGTTGTTTCACTCTATGCGCAAAATTCATTTAAAACAACAATAAAGAAGAGGGGCCGTTATTTGGTGGTTTTTAGGTAGAAACCAAAGAAACTTTTGTTTTCTTTAAACTTCAATTTTTTCATCGGGATTCCAATATTTTAAGAAAGTGACGGCTTAGTGTCATTAGAACTTTACGAGCTTTGCCTTTCCTACTAAGAGGTCATGTTTTATACGCTTCAAAATAAACCAGTCTTAAACACGAAAAATAACTTCCCTGCTCATGTGAGGAAGTTGTATAACCTCTGCTGCCATAAGTTCAAAGTAGAAATCAAATTTACTGGTTTTATTAACTGTAATCACCAGCAAATAACTCAATTTTAGTGATTCACCAATGACCATTTTCAAGAAATATAAACTACACGACATAACAAATACTGCATCAGAGTACCAAGCCACGACCACGTAAAAATTAGGTCTCGAAGATTCGGCCAAATTTATTCCTACCAACTCTTTATCGGCTGCGAGTCGTCTGAAAAATAACATTTGATTCCAAATCTAAAATAAGATGTCTTTTCCTTTCAAACTTGACAGACTTTTTTTGAAGAGAGTTTGTCACGTATTTTTATCCAATTAAAACTGCATTTCTAAATTATTAAAAAATACTTATTACATGTATGTGAATGAAAAAGCGCAGTCAAAGTGCACATTGGTGACTATAACAACTCATGATGACCAAAAACATATATATAAAGATTTTATCAAGACTAGTCACTCCATTAGTTTTGTGAAATGGTACCCTTCTGTCTTGTTTCACTTTTATCCGTACCAATATCTGTGAAAACAATTACTTTAATCATTAACATAGTGTCGATGTACAAGTGCTTAAAAACAACCGTCTTACATCAGTTTAAGATACCTGAAAACCACCAGTAGAAAGTATGAATATCTTAACCGGCTCAAAGCCTGGAAATGCTGTATACATACTCTCGAGTAGGCTTTAGTTGAACGATTAAAAAGACAACTTAACGGCAAAGCATTATTCATTACTTTATATGTGTGGAGAAAATTCAATGTAAAAACTGCTGTATTCAAATCTCTGTTTTGATTCTTTACTTTATTAAAAGTAACCATGGCTTTAATTGAAATTTGTGTCTCAGACATGAACTCGTATCATGAAATCATTATCTAAGTTTAATTACAAAGTTTAATTACAGAATATGATATCGGAAGTTTGTGCCATGCAAAACCCTACTTGAGAGATCGTCTGTATCACCCACGTATAACAAAAACTGTTACACAAAATACGTGACAATGAACTGATTTCGGCATTTTTTTGGATAAATTGAAGAAGGGAGTTAAATTTGTTTCCTCAATCAAGCAACTCAATATACGTACAGGCAATAATTGAGAAGTGGATGGATTTTGATGGTTCGTACGAAGTCTGTCTTGTTTCTGTGTGTCTTTATTGATAAGGCGTATATAATTGTTGACTCGTGGAACAAGATGGAAATAAGGATATGGGCCCATGTTCTGTTGATAGTGAGTACTTACACCTGAGGCCTATACCAAGTTCTGATTAGGGGGGGGGGATAACGTATAAAAAACTTTATAATAAGTTTAAACCACAAATGTCCTTTTTGGATCAAAGGAACATATGACCTGCATAAATATTGCTCAACTGCAATAACTTACGAACATCAAATACCGTCTCAATTGAAAGCCACACTTTTGATCTTGGAAGTGTCCCAGGACGTAATTTCCGTTAATCGTAAGTTTCTCTGGACCATTACCCCAAAAGTCCCTGGTAACTAAATACCGTTTTTTCTCTTTCAGAAAATTAAGCAACAACATGATATCGCGTATTACATCCAATGCATTCCAGAGAAGACTCGATTATCTGTGAGTAGACAAACAAAATGTGGTATTACTCTTTCCCAAATCAAAGTTGAAAAAGGACTATGGAACAAGGACTTCAAAGAGTTTTCAATTCGTGTTTGGAAAACCTTTTTTACTTTCAACTTGAACACTCCTAGAACATCACAGCACTGTGCTCTTAACTGTTTTTGTTGCAAATGGGTGATTGCTAATAACACCATGACTTTCCGTGAATTAGTAACCCTAATTCTGGCTAGTTTCTCTCTTCCGGACAATAAACATCTGTTCAAGAAATACTATTAGTTGGAAAGGTTAAACGTCAACTTTCAAGTGCAAAAAAAAAAAAAAAAAAAAAAAAAAAAATCACCTACAACATTTTCAGACACTTGAAGAAACCGTCAGAATACAATATGAATACCTTAATCGGCACAAAGTTTCTAAAAATGTTGCGAAAATATTTATGGGTAAATAAGCTTTACCCAAAACGTTATAAAGACAGCGTGGTGGCACTGTGTTATTTTACCACTTAGTATGTGTAGAAAAGGATCAATGTTAGAAAAGTCATGTAACTTAATTTTATTTACTTTTTTACATTTCAAAATAACCATGACCTTAAGGAAAAGGCATAATGTGTTCTAAACATTTCTTGACATCGACTGATTTCATAGGATCATTGCATTTCTTTCATTGCAGAATACGATTTTTGAAGATAGTGTTGAGAACTTATCGGAGAGATTATCCGAATTACCAATATTTTATTTACGAACTGTAAAAAGCATATCCAGGAAGTGCATTAACTATGTAACAATGATACCAATTGCTAGGAAAATTATCCATTTTAGCCGCATCTCCCTAAAGTGGAATTAACCTGGGTATTATCTGAATGAAATCAAAGATTTGAATGAAACTGGTTGTCTCAATGAAACACTTCAATAACCGCACAGGCAATAGGTTGGAATTAAGTAGTATTTGGTGGTTCGTAATAAGACAATAAGTTCTCTGTGTGCGGTCATTAGAGTAAAATAAGGGTAGGCGGTGCGCCATCTGACGTTCCGGTGAACCTTGTAATTTTTTTAGGAAAGGCCCGAGATCATCATTCGTGACCTCATGCGAATGATTAATAATGGATTTAATTTTTATGCCGGATGTGAATATTTTGAAGTTGGTTCTTATGACCTTAGAATTACAAGGTTCACTAACTTATAGGAACGTCAGATGGTGCACCGCCTACCCTTATTTTACTCGACGTAGGCCAACGCATTTGTGGAAAGATGACAATGAGGACATGGTCTTAAGAAGGTGTTTAAAATGGTTACGAACATCAAAAACCGTCTCAATTGAAAGCCACACTTTTGATCTTGGAAGTGTCCCAGGACGTAATTTCCGTTAATCGTAAGTTTCTCTGGATCATTACCCCAAAAGTCCCTGGTAACTAAATACCGTTTTTTCTCTTTCAGAAAATTAAACAACAACATGACATCGCGTATTACATCCAATGCATTCCAGAGAAGACTCGATTATCTGTGAGTAGACAAACAAAATGTGGTATTACTCTTTCCCAAATCAAAGTTGAAAAAAGGATTATGGAACAAGGACTTCAAAGAGTTTTCAATTCGTGTTTGGAAAACCTTTTTTACTTTCAATTTGAACACTCCTAGAACATCACAGCACTGTGCTCTTAACTGATTTTGTTGCAAATGGGTGATTGCTAATAACACCATGACTTTTTGCGAATTAGTAACCCTAATTCTGGCTAGTTTCTCTCTTCCGGACAATAAACATCTGTTCAAGAAATACTATTAGTTGGAAAGGTTAAACGTCAACTTTCAAGTGCAAAAAAAAAAAAAAAAAAAAAAAAAAAATCATCTACAACATTTTCAGACACTTGAAGAAACCGTCAGAATACAATATGAATACCTTAATCGGCACAAAGTTTCTAAAAATGTTGCGAAAATATTTATGGGTAAATATGCTTTACCCAAAACGTTATAAAGACAGCGTGGTGGCACTGTGTTATTTTACCACTTAGTATGTGTAGAAAAGGATCAATGTTAGAAAAGTCATGTAACTTAATTTCATTTACTTTTTTACATTTCAAAATAACCATGACCTTAAGGAAAAGGCATGTCGTGTTCTAAACACTTCTTGACATCGACTGAATTCATAGGATCATTGCATTTCTTTCATTGCAGAATACGATTTTTGGAGATAGTGTTGAGAACTTATCGGAGAGATTATCCGAATTACCAATATTTTATTTACGAACTGTAAAAAGCATATCCAGGAAGTGCATTAACTATGTAACAATGATACCAATTGCTAGGAAAATTATCCATTTTAGCCGCATCTCCCTAAAGTGGAATTAACCTGGGTATTATCTGAATGAAATCAAAGATTTGAATGAAATTGGTTGTCTCAATGAAACACTCCAATAACCGCACAGGCAATAGGTTGGAATTAAGTAGTATTTGGTGGTTCGTAATAAGACAATAAGTTCTCTGTGTGCGGTCATTAGAGTAAAATAAGGGTAGGCGGTGCGCCATCTGACGTTCCGGTGAACCTTGTAATTTTTTTAGGAAAGGCCCGAGATCATCATTCGTGACCTCATGCGAAAGATTAATAATGGATTTAATTTTTATGCCGGATGTGAATATTTTGAAGTTGGTTCTTATGACCTTAGAATTACAAGGTTCACCGACTTATGGGAACGTCAGATGGTGCACCGCCTACCCTTATTTTACTCGACGTAGGCCAACGCATTTGTGGAAAGATGACAATGAGGACATGGTCTTAAGAAGGTGTTTAAAATGGTTCCCCGAAAGTGCAAAGTTGCAGGCCTGCAGAACCTGGAGTTCTTAAATTACTTTGAACACTGCTTTTCAACTAAGCGGTCCATTTTTTTTTTTTAGAGCAAATGCACTACGTGATGAATATAGAAAACTACTCCATTTAAAAGCAACGGGTTTTATTTTCTAAGGAGCCATGATGCATATTCTGCTTCACGTTAGCTTCTCTAGAGCCTTACTTATTTTATCTAGCCTACAGTTTTTGAAAACGCTGGGTAAAATCCGTGCGATATATTTCAACCACAACGTTAGTTTTTGAGCGAAGAAAATGATGCTAACCACAATTATCTCCCAAGTGCACGAATTGACGAAAATCGGAAAATAACGTCAGTAGTAGCCACAACTTTAATATAAGACTGTCTTCTTTTATTAATAAATTATCATGCATTTGCCCTGAACGTAAAATTCTCCGGATCGTTTCTGGAACAACAGTTTCTTTTTAATTTATACAATGTGATTTTATCTTGTAGTTATTTGGACAACAATGTGATCTCACGAATTGAACCCAATGCATTCCCGTCAAGACTCAAATATCTGTGAGTAGACAAGCAAATGATATTATTTTCACTTACACAAGGAAATTTTCAAAAGTACATTAGAACAGGGAGGTATATGAGTCCCACGTCTATGCTAAGTATAGGTCGTGAACTTCAAAATTGCACACTGCTGAGAAAATCACAACAAGATACTTTTAACTGTTTCGTTGGAAAGAGATGATTGTTGATAATTCTATGATTTCCGTAAAATAGAAACCCTTCTGACTCACTTCACGCTTACCAATAACGAAGATCTATTTTCACAGACACTATTGTCTAAATTGGTATAATACCAACGTACAAGTGCTAGAACACATTCGTTGAACAGCAGTATAAGTCATTTCTTGAAACCATCAGTGGACAATATGAATTTCCCAATCGGCCCAAAGTTTTTGGAAATGCTGTGTAAATATTGCTGGGTAATTTGCCCTACTTGAACGGTCAAAAAACCAAGGGGAAGGGGCCTTACAACACTCTGGTGTAAAGAAGGATAAGTATTACAAACGTCGTGTTACTTTATTTGTAATACCATTTTTGCATTTGAAAAACCAGAAAGTCTTAAAAATTAACTTCGTGTTTCGGGAACCTCTTGTAACGAAATGTAATAACTTAATCATTACATATTTTTTAAATGCAGAATACGATATCTGAAGTTTGTGTTAAGACCTCAATGGAGAGAGT
Organism: Holothuria scabra; assembly: GCA_037179385.1. Classification (NCBI taxonomy): domain Eukaryota; kingdom Metazoa; phylum Echinodermata; class Holothuroidea; order Aspidochirotida; family Holothuriidae; genus Holothuria; species Holothuria scabra. The sequence goes on from CM074197.1 coordinate 31,527,224, forward strand.
TTCTGCGTTGTCATTATTTTACCTACCAACTGCAAAAACGCCTGTGTAGGAACTGCTGTAACGATGAAAAATTATACCAATAGTAAAGAAAGTTATCTATTGTAGTGTTACTTCCGAAAAGGGGATTCATCGGGTTTTATCAGAATGAAAAACCTTCTCATTTTCGAGGGACAGTTCTTTCGTTCAAAGTTTCTTGATTCTCAGTCAGTTGTTTGCAATTCAATTGAGCTCATTATGTAGAGTGAGTCATGTAGACGGGAACGAGACTTCATGGTCACTTTTGGTTATGATTTTGCCCAAAATGAGCGAATATCATTAAGGCATTTATGTATTTAATTGTTTGTAAAAGAATCCTTGAGTAAGTAAATTGTGTATACAGTATGCTTGCTCATCACACAACGGTCGCATTCCCGCATTGAACCTGTAGTATATCGCGCACAGTGTCGCTAAACGGCGAACAAGCTAAAGAGAATTGTTGTATTGTGACACAGTGCACACACACTGTACTGCCTTATCTCGAAAGTGCTTGTAGTTCGGGGAACAACCTTGACATCTATGCTTGTATCTAGGCCTACGTTTAATCATTAATCTTAGCATCTGACGTTAACTTTCTTCAGCTTTATATTTCTCTCTTGGAAGCAGTTACGTAAGACTTTACTTAGGTATGCAAGGTGTATCTTGGGAAGTAATGAAAACTTATGCTTCTGAATGCACAAAACCATAGCAGGCAGTCATCTCGCTATAATAACACGTACGGTAGCGACAATCTACTCATAGGACATTATTGCAGTCTGCTCTCTCAATTTATATTGGAAGTCTGAGTTATACTTAGCTTTTGTTGGGTCTAGCACTGACAGTCGGTGAAAATACATTATCACCCACGCACGTATGGTTTTGTATACGAATTTGAACTTTGTCAGTGGCTAAAATCGACAGATTTTGCAAGAAAGTTGTTACATTGTGGAAATAATGTAGTACGTTAAGATTTAAATTACCAACGAATTGAAAGATATCACCTTGATTCCTATTCATATCTAAATTAAAGTTTGTTTGGAATATTGCAGGACTTCAAATTCGTCAAATTACGCAAAAAGTTAAAGCTTCTCGGCGGCTGTGCTATCTTTTGGTTCGAACGGTGGCGACCAATTTTCCCATGAATCTCTGTACACGTGTATAAAGGAAGTCCGTGGGAAAAACATACGCCCAAAGACCCACGGCTCTTTGCGTATTTTATCATTCTCAGAATGATGATCATTCCCAGAATAAGCATAGGGGTCTACACCTTTCTTTTTGTCTGCACTTAGGGTTACCATAGGCCTAATTATTTTCTCACAAGCAGGACATACATCGCCACCCTGGTTAAGAAGTCTAACTTAGAGGCAAGGTGGGGAGTTTGGAAACTTTGTTGGCTGTCCGCATTGGTGTCTAGATGCAAAAGATGTTGCCATAGGTTGTGGCTCTTACTAGAGTTTCCCCTAACTTGACTGAAGCAAAATTAGGGAAAACCTGTCAGATCATTAAATATGCGAAATCCGGACACTCATGGTGGCCGTAATTTTACAAAACCGCCCGGACACCAGCACGAAACAATAAAAACAGGACGTGTACTCGTAAAGCCGAACGTCTGGTAACCCTACCTGCAGTGCCACTCTGGGCACTGTTGGCATACTTTGCGACTTCCGTTTGATCCCTGCCATTGCATCGGCACTGCATAAATAGCCTAAAGGCCTAGGTGGTGATTTTTCAATTAGCCTGATTACGAGAAATAGTGCAGTCCTGCATCATGCACGTGCATCACGAGATTCCGAGTCGAAAAGTAACAAACGGTTGATATCAACAACAAGCAAACAACACAGCACTGCATTGATTATGTTCAGGTATATCACATCGGCCCAAAAACGTAAAAGGACGATATTCCAAACTGTAGTACGTACCCGGTTACATTGGCACGGGAATAACAATCATGGACAGTAAGTGATTACGATTTACGAAACCACATTTCTAGTTTTACAAAATCGCCCGGGCACCAGCGCAAAAAAATAAAGAGGTAAAACCGAACGTCTAGTAACCCTAAGCCCGCAGTGCCACTGTGAGCACTGTAGACATACTTTGAGACTTCCGCTTGATCAATGTCATTACATTTGCATTGTATGAATAGATTATCGCCTAGGTGGTAATTTTTAAATTTGTCTTATAAGAATTATGAGAAGAGTACAGTCCTGCATCATTCATGTGTAATACGAGATTGCGAGTAGAAAGTAAAGAAGGATTGATATCTGCAACAAGCTACAAACACAGTACTGAATTGATTATATTCAGGTATATCACATCGGCCACCAAACGTAAAAGGACGACATTCTAAGCTTTAGTATTTACACAAAGTACGTTAGAACAGAAACAACCATGGACAGTAAGCGGTTACGATTTTCGTGACCACATTTTTCTAGTTGCAAACGGCAAAAGAAAAAAGCGACTGGTTAGGTTCTTTTAAATCTGGAAAATGCTATTTCCAGCCGTCTGAAAAGGCTGATTTTTCAAAATTTTCTCTAAGCTCCGCGCAAACAATGGTGACGCACCGCTTACGTAATCTCTCCTCAAAGTATGCAAATTTAATGACAAGTTTTACTTCATAACGTAGCATCAATGGCATAAGATTGCAAGAAAAGACACAAAAGTTTCAGTTTTATCTTCATGAACCCCCACGATTCAACACTGTTTTTGTCAAAGTCGAAAATTTTTCACCATTTTTCATTTAAGCTCCTCCAAATAATTTCCAGACACCCCTCCACTTATACCGTACTGCATGCAACTCCCCTACAGAGAAATCTTGCCTACGCCACTACGTTAGTATATATAAACAAGCCAGATATTGTTCACCAAAGTAATATGCTAACAGTTGTTATTTCCAACTGCTCTATGTTATACTTTAAGATTTTAATGCAGGTAATATTGCAAAATAACATGGTAATGTTGTTTCTTCTGTATATTTCCATATTTAATACGAAATACACTCTAAGATCAAAAGAGTGAACTTATTCACTCTTTGATCGAGTGAAAAGTGTAAATTTACTCCATTAGAGTGATAATTCACTCCAAGAGGAGTGAAGTTCACTCCTCTTGCAGTGAATCTTTACTTCTCCTGTAGTGAATTTACACTTTTCACTCGATCAAAGAGTGAATAAGTTCACTCTTTTGATTTTAGAGTGTACGTACACATTGACAGGGAAAAGATTTTGGGAAATTCCATACCTTTGCCCCCTCTGAAAAAATTCCTATCTACGCCACTGCATAAAGCTCTTGCGTAACACTGGAATCATGGAATCGTTGTATTAGATAAAATTTAGAATCTTTCTTCTGTAGTCTGTTTCTAGACCTTCCTGGAGCTATTGCATGCATCACCCGTCTTTTGTTTACAAACTGTAAAAAGAAAAAAGAGAACGACTAACACGAACCTGCTAACGCAATGAAAAAATCAAATGATTAGCTTAGTAATTTACGCTTAAGAGGTGTTTTCCAAAATAAGCTTTGAAACATTGCTATTTGTCCGAAAGCTTCTTTGCAATGAAAGCCTATGTACTCGAACGTTAAATTTCTACATGCATATTATATCTCTCTAAAAATGCAATACACTAGCAGGATTCTCTTAACGACTCTTTTGAAGGCTTTGTTGAGGAAATGATTTAAGAATGCTACCTTTTTTGCGACATAATCAAGATTGAACGTTCTGTGTCGAGAAAAAAAGGAAAGCAGGCGGTACATAATGATTTAATGAGTATAAAAATAAATGTGAAGTGCAGTTGATGGTCACAATAAAGCAGTTTCAAATGCCTGCATAACATATTTAGGACGTGGGGGAGGTATTATTGGCGGATATAAAGCTCCATTATTCTGTGCAGCGCTATTGGTAATTCATACGGAAGTAGGGGTTTGCATGGGAAGACGATACAACAAGGATATGGGTGTATGGAGGAGTAGATGAGGCTGTCGGCACTTTCGAAGATACCGACAAATAGCAGACAATTATTTTTCTTGTAAAGTCGGTTGCAAAATTGTAAAACATTTTTTTTTTCAATTACAACCGGTTTTTTTAAGCAAAGAAAATTCCGTTCATTGTTAACAATTTACATTTTTCTTATAGATATTTAAGCAACAATATGATCTCTCAAATTGGACCTACGACATTTCCGTCAGAACTTATGTATCTGTAAGTAGACATATACACACATAACGTTCCTCATTCTAAAGTCCAAATTGTAATAAGAATGTATTACACGGAGCAGGATATCCCAAGAGGTTTTTTGCTTTCAGACTAATTACTCGTAAGAACATTTTTACACACTTCTATTAACTGTTTTCATTTAAAATAAATGATGACTACTGCTTATTGTTATTTACTTTGAAACAATTACCCTTCCGCTCATTTCACTCTTACTCAACATAAATTTCTTAGAGAAAAAACACTATTAGCTCACAGAGACAACGTCTTTGTATAATTGATAGACAGCATTCGCCAAACAGCAGTTGTCGTTTTTTTTTTTTCTTTTTATAAGGAGGAGATATGAATATCTTAACCAGCCCAAAATACTGTATGCATTATCAATGCGTGTTTTTTTTTTTTTTTTTTCTTCTTTTTTTTTTTAAGTAAAACGATGAAAACGACAAAGAAGCGGCACTGTTAGCTTTAAACATTCGATTGTTTGGAGAAGGATCAAAATATCATACGAAAACTTAATTAACCAAATTTTCATCTTCATTTATAACATTTAAAGAAATAGCACCATGGCTTTAAGGGAACCGTAAGTATTTTGTGTCAGAGAATCTCCTTAAATGCCACCGGAATTATTGCGTTTAGCGTCATTTGCGATAATTTCTACGAAACCCTAATGAATAGATCGTCTGCTTTACCCATCTTTCATTAACAACTGTAAAAAGTAAAAAAAAAGTAAAGAATAACAGGAAACTGCTAACGCGATGGAAAAATCAAATCATTAGCTGAGAAATTTACGCTAAAGAGGTATCTTCCAAAATAAGCTTTATTATATTGTTATTTGTCCGAAAGCTTCTTTGCAATGAAAGCCTATGTAGTCGACATTAAGTATCTACATAAAAATTATATCCCCCTAAAATTTCAATACACATACGACATTCTTTAAAATAAATCTTTTAGATTTTTTGAAACATTTGTTAACGATGCTGCTTTTCAGTGTGTCGACATAATCAAGATTGAACGTTCTGTGTCGAGGCAAAACGAAAGAAAGGGGCACATAATGATTTAATGAGTATAAAAGTAAATGTGAAGTGCAGTTAGTAGTCACAATAAAGGAGTTTTATATACCTGTAGAACATATTTAGGACGCGGTAAGGTATTATTGGCGTGTATGAGACCACTCATTATTTTGTGCAGCGCTATTGATAATGTATACGGATTTGCATGGGAAGACAATACAAAGAGGATATGGGTCTATGAGGCGTAGATGAGGTTGTCCGCATTTTCGAAGATACAGACAAATCACAGATGATTCTTTCTTGAAAATTGCAAAATTGTAAATTTTTTTTTTTCAATTAAAAACGGCTTCTTCAAGCAAAGGAAATCCTGTCCATTGTTAATAATTTACATATTTCTTATAGATATTTGAGCAACAATATGATCTCTCAAATTGGACCTACAACATTTCCGTCAGAACTTGAATATCTGTGAGTAAACATATATATACATAGCGTTGCTCATTCAAACTTCCAAATTGTAATAAGAATCTATGACACGGAGCGGGATATCCCAAAGGGCTTTTTGCTTTTAGACTTACAGCTCGTAAGAATATTTTAACATACTTCTTTTCACTGTTTTTATTTCAAATAAAATGACTACTGCTTATGTTATTTACTGTGAAACAATAACCCTTCTGCTCATTTCACTCTTACCCAACATAAATTTCTAAGAGAAAGCAGTTGAGGTTTTTGATTTTTAAGGAGATGATATGAATATCTTAACCAGCCCAAAATACTCTGTACAATATCATAGGTGGATTTTTTTAAGTTCAACGATTAAAACGACGAATAAGCGGCACTGTTAGATTTAAACAATTCTTTTCCGTGGAGAAGGATCAATATATCATACGAAAACCCCAGTAACCAAATTTTCATCGTCATTCATAACATTGAAAGAAATATGACCATGGCTTTAAGGAAACCGTATTGTGTGTCAGAGAATGTCCTTAAAATGCACCGTAATCATTGCGTTTAGTGTCATTTGTAATAATTTCTACGAAACCCTGATAAATAGATCGTCTGCATTACTCATCTTTAATTTTCAAACTGTGAAAAAAAAAAGAGAAAGACTTACAGGAAACTGCCAACGCGATGAAAAAAACAAATCATTTGCTAAGAAACTTACGCTTAAGAGGTATCTTCCAAAATAAGCTTTGAAATATTGATATTTGTTCGAAAGCTTCTATGATATAAAAGCCTATATAGTCGAACATTAAGTGTCTACATACAAATTATATCTCTCTAAAAGTTCAATACACATACGATATTCTTTTAATGAACCTTTTGAAAATTTTGTTGAAAAAATGTGCTAAGGATACTGCCAGCTTTCGGTGTCGACATGTAAGACATAAAATGATCCCGTTGGACCAAAAACGAAAAGAAGGGGTAAATAATGACTGAATGAGAATAAAATAAATGTAAAGTTCAGCTGATTGTCCCAATTAGGGAGTTTAATATATCTGCAGAGCATATTTAGGGCACGGGGAAGTATTGATGGGTCGTATTTAGCCATTCATTATTCTGTGCAGCGTTATTTATAAGGCATATGGGGGTAGGAGTTTGATAAGAAGGACGAGGAATAACGAGGATATGGGCCTTTGGGGGTGTAGATGGGGCTGTCCGCACTTTCAAACTTACAGAAAACTGAAAGAAGAATTTTCTTGAACATTCGGTTGCCAGATTTTACATTTTTTTTTTCTCATATCAATTACAACCGGCTTTTTTAAGCAAAGGAAATGCTTTCCATTGTTAATAGTTTTACATTTTTCTTATAGATCTTTGAGCAACAACATGATCTCTCAGATTGGCCCTTCTGCATTTTCGCCAAAACTTAAATATCTGTGAGTAGACAAATAGAAACATAGCGTTGCTCATTCTTAAGCCCAAATTTTTATAAGAACCTATGACACAGAGCGGGACATCCCAAGAGGATTTTTTCTGTCAAACGCATCACTTAACTGTTTTCATTTAAATAAATGATGACTACTGCTTACGTTATTTACTGTGAAACAATTACCCTTCTGCTCATTTCACTCTTACTCAACATAAATTTCTAAGAAAAAAAAAGACTATTAGCTCACAGAGGCAACGTCATAATATAATTGATAGAAAGCATTCGCCAAACAGAAGTTTAATTTTTTTTTTTTTTTTTGTAAGGGATAGATATGAATATCTCAACAGTCCAAAATACTGTACACAATATCAATGAATGAGCTTGTGTAAGTTAAACGATTAAAAAGACGAAGAACGGCATTGCTAGCTCTTAAAAATTCGTTTGTGAAGAGGAGGATTAATATATCATACGAAAACCCCAGTAACCAAATTTTCATCGTCATTCATAACATTGAAAGAAATAGGACAATGGCTTTAAGGAAACCGTATTTTGTGTCAGAGAATCTCCTTAAAATGCAACGGAATCATTGCGTTTAGTATCATTTGCGATATTTTCTACTGAACCCTAATGAATACATTGTCTACATTACCCATTTTTATTTCCAAACTGTAATAAAGATACTGATTAGAATTTTTTTCCCGATAGAAACATCGTATCTTCAAGTAACAAATTTATATTAATCGGTATCTCCCCTTAGAACTTTTCATACCTGCTTTCAATGTACGTACACGGACAATTTGTGTCTGCGTACAAATCATAGCGCCAAAGATTTTCAACTATATATTCGTGACACATGCATTGAATGTATTAACCCTTTACCGTTGTTTGGGTCCTTTTGGACCCATGCGGAGAGCTCGGCTGTCACACATCTTTACTGTTTCACGCGGAGCTCGAAACTGCGAGTAGCTACCCGAAAATTCGGCCACAAGAGCCAGAGGGACAATAGTTCAAGGTCACGGGTCAATGGCCTACGGAAGCGATGCGGGGCGGGCTACGTCCGCTTTTCCGCCCACTCCCGAGGCGCGCAACAATGCCCGGATCGGAGCACAACGGTAAAGAGTTAAGAGGTATGATCCGTCAAAATCGACATGTGAAGCCCGCATCCCTACGTTATTCGTAAGGAGATGGACGATTTGCTAGTTTGTTAGTATCAGTGTTGATATTTTGTTGGTAACATTTGGAAATTGTGTTGACTAATGCCCTACAAAGTGTTTGAATTTTGCTTGAAGATTTCCTATCATTCAAGAAATTCAAAAACGAGGATAACGTCAGTCAGATTGGGAGTCTAGTGAATTTCACAGTGACGCTAGTGATATGTCGTCACCCCGGTTTCTTTGAATCAAGTTGAGTACAGATCAATGCCAAACAACTTTGCTAAATATTCAAATCTCAAAATATATGCCTGTTACAACAAACATTAACAAATTCTCACACTTACTCACGTGGCCATTAAATATTTGAATTCAAACATAAGGTGCAACCAATTTGTTTCAAAACATTTCCCTCATCTTCATATGATTCAAATAATGGCTCGTTTCGATATAGCTTTGGATACAAACATGATGGAATTTCTTTCCTCAAATATACTATAACGAAGAACATATCACATCACAGGTCAATAGTCACTGTAAAAGTAGATGAAGAAAAGTTAATCTGGTGTTCAAAAAAAATAAGCAAAGTTGTTTGGCATTGATCTGTACTCAACTTGATTCAAAGAAACCGGGGTGACGACATATCACTAGCGTCACTGTGAAATTCACTAGACTCCCAATCTGACTGACGTTATCCTCGTTTTTGAATTTCTTTTGGGGACGCGATGGGCGATGTTGAAAAAATGAGGGAGAGCCCCAACAAATAAATAAAAAAAAGATAATAAATGGCAAGAGGAAAGAGGGAATCGGAGGCATTTTTACAGTTTTTCGGGAGGGGCTGTTTTTCGTTAAGATAAATTTTGCAGTCCCCGACGGCGACTAGTCTCCCCGATGGTTTACCTATTTTTGCTCTCAAGGGACAATTTTCCTAATAATAGCCCCAAATTTTTGGCGCGCTACGCGCGCTGTAGATTCACTCCGGTTTTTATTTCAATACTTCCATTCCACATACCAAGAGAGTGTAAGTCCTGTCAACCTTATCAAGTAACAGATACGCCGAGAACGTAGGTTATGTAGCGGTGGTCAATTTCATCCGATATCACAAAGCCCAGTTGCTGGTCTCTTGTGTAAGTCATGCGATAGGTCAGTTGATGAGCAACCCAAAGAGCATAGTTTGGCTATTTCATCGGGTATTCCAGGCGGTTTCAACACAATGTCTGTTATTCCCGATATGACCTACAAACCCCACAGTTTCTATTTTTTTTTCTTATTGTTCTAAATGATGACATAGGCTATGCTATTTTTGTGAGCCTACCAACAATTTTCGCGCGCTTTGCAATTTCACGGTTAAGACTCAGAAGAACAACATCAGTGCGCAACTCTGCTTTAAAAAATATTAAGTGATATTGTGCAAAATGTGCCAAGGCTGCAATTACATGGGATAGTTAGGCGCCTTCATATCCCCTTCTCACCACCTCCTCGACATAGGGGCTGTCGTAACTTGTGGTGGCTGGCATGGCCCGCCCCCTGTCGGGAATTACTTCTCGCCTCCCCATTCTCGGTTTAGTTATTTTGGCTTTCAAAAGAGTTATTTCTGCGATAAAACCCAAAATTATCCGTACGCTTTTCACACCCTTCCACAGTTCCGTTACCTAGAGCTTATAAAGTACAAACCCTTCCCATCTCTTCAAGTAAATTAATAAGTAGAATAAATGGATTAATGTACATGTCGGGAATTTCATCTCATTTAACCCTTAACCGTTGTTTGGGTCTTTTTGGACCCATGCGGAGGGCTCGGTTGTCACACATCTTTACTGTTTCACGGGGAGCTCGAAACTGCGTGTAGCTACCCGAAAATTCGGCCACAACAGCGGGAGAGACAATAGTTTAAGGTCACGGGGTCAATGGCCCACGGAAGCCGATGTGGGGCGGGGTACGTCCGCTTTTCCGCCCACTCCCGATCCGCGCAAATATGCCCCGATCGGAGCACAACGGTAAAGGGTTAACTTAGTTAATAATCTCTTGTGTCAGTCGTGCGGTACGGACTCGAAGAAGGAAACACAATATAAGTTTTTCCCGATAGGGCCCAAATGCCTGGACAATTGACCTATATAAGCTTTAAGTACAGATTCTTTTTAGTGTAGGCAACCAAAAATGTCCAAATGTCCAAATGCCCAAATGCCTGGACAATTGCCCAGACCTATTTTTTTTTTTTTAATTCAAATGGAGTTTTGGTATATTCCAGGGCAAAATATCAATTCCGCTGGTTAAGCCAATATAAGCCTTATGAGTAGCTGTCTTGTTTCAGTGCAACACAATTCCCTAGGACCCCATTGACCCTTAGAGTAACCCTCTTACAGCTACACACTAACTCTCCAGGGAATGACGAAAACATTGATACAAGATTGAAAATGTCCAAAAAATTCCAGCTAAGGTATTCACCAGATCGCTCAATTTCGATGTAAAATCGCAAAATCTCCTTGGGGTAGGGAAGAATTACACCCTCTTCCGGTGCAGTAGCTCGGCTCCTCACTTGTGCGCTTCGCTCTCTCAAAAAATGCCGTAACGCAGTGGCGCCGATGAAAAATGGGGGCTGAAGGTATGTTCAACACCTCAATATTTGTCAAGTGCTCCAATTAGGAAGCGGGGAGATTTTCGAAGTTAGGCTGAACACATTCTTGCTTAGAACACTCGGAAATTGCCGTTTCCGGCCATCTGAGGGGTTTGTAAAGCCAAAAATTCCCTGGTACGCTCCGCACCAATCGATGGTAAAGCTCCGCGTAGAAACATGTATTAACATTTTTCATAGATTGATTTTTTTTTTTTTTGCATTAATAAAGAAATTTCAGAAATGAGATCCATGTTTCCAGGCTGGGAACATGCAGCATAAAACACTCGGGAAGTGTCGTTTCCTGCCGTCTGAGGGGTTTCTAAATTTACAAATTTTCTTGTACGCTGCGCGCCAACTGATGGTGGCGCTCCGCTTAGATAGTCCTGTCGGTCAAGATTGGGGACGATGAGTCGACTTTGCCCCCACGCCGACAAGAACATCCTTGCTACGCCCCTGCTTAGTCTTCAAAAGATATTCGTGATTATGAAATACTATTTTCAAAACGGTAATAAGTGTCTAGAGGGCTATAGTTACGCAAAAGGATTTTTTTCTCAATAAAAGTATTGTTAAATTAATCTTGGTTAAATGCTTTGAGGTGGAATCAACTGAGTTTGACGTTGATCCACCTCGCATGTTGGGAGTTCGAGTCTTCATACCGAAGACTTTAAAAATTGAACCTACTTCAAATGTGTTTAATGCGCAGTATAAGCAATGGATTAGAGAAACAATCGAATAAGCAATGGATTAGAGAAACAATCGAATAAGCTATAACTACAAAAACGATCCTTGGCCTGTTCGACTCCATCCAATTGCTTGGGTATTGGTTCATGGCCTCTCTAGACATACATTGGTGGAGAAATTTTTCTGCGAAAATCATTTCAAAGTAAAACAGTAAGAGAGGAAGACTATTTAAAGGCTCACTTGTCCATGTAGGGTTTCATGCATGCTTGAAAAATTCTTGTTTCAGAAAACTTAGTTTTCGGATTTTCAAAGACTATGGGATAAATTTTGACAGCAAAGGACGCAATATTAATATTTTGTGCCCTGCAGCTGGAACATTTAGGCAATAGAAACCAAAAGGCGAAATTTTATGGTCATCTTAGGTGAAGATAAAGGTTACCCGCTAAGGCAAAAATAAAGGGAAAAATCTGAAGTTTCTTGGCACAAACATTCGGAAAATCCTATGATGTTCGTCAACCGCAACTGACACTTGTCTAGCAAGACGAACCAAACGGCATGCCCAGCGTCCTAAGCCAGAAATCCTGAAAGATTTCCTTTGGATTTTGTGCCATATTGGTCATCTGCACCTACAACTCTTGGCATCCTTTTCTCGGTAATGTATTCGTAGGATTCTCCTTAGTTGAGGCAGTTTTATCCCTTTCTTACCTTCAAGGTAACTTCTTCAGGGCAGATCTGGAGACACAGCACTTACCACAGCTGGGACAACTTCAGACTCTCTTCAGTCTCCCGTTCCTCTCTCAATTTGTCTGATGAGGTTGTTTAACGTTACAGAATCCTTTTCCCTCTTTCGGCAACAATCCCGTCAAACCTTTATCCCTAAGAATTGACTGTAAGGACTAAGGAATCAGCTTGGTAGGTCTGTTACTGATTTTTTCCAACTCCTTACTTTGGCGTGATATTCAGATTTCAGATTCCACAATTTCTGTTCAAGCTGCTGGGCCTGCGTCATGTCCTGCTACCAACTGGCACCCTATTTTGGTGTTGCCTCCAAAATTTGTTGCCTCAAAGATTTCATTGCCTGGGCATGCACTGAATCCGTTGCTTTTAGTGCAGAGAAGCCAGAATTCATATGAGGCAAACCATCAGCTACAATGGCAGTTTAACAAGCGTTTAAGTTGCCAGAGTACCCCCTCCCCCCCCCCATCAAAAAAAAAAAAAATTACTTTAAACATTTTTTTAAAGGGGTGGCTTTTCTTGTATCAAAATTATTTGACAATTGAGTCTCATGTTTGTCTCATTTATATGAAGTGATACATTGGATTTTTACATCGGACCTTTTAACCTCATGTTATATTTGTAACGTTACTGTCAGTTAAACTTTCTAAATTATGAAAATCGTGTCGAAGAAACAAGTTCTCGTCTGGGAACAAGTATTTTTTTGTTTATGTGAATAATGCGTTTGATTCATTACCTATTTTTTCTTTGTACCAATATTAAGGGATCTCCGACAAAACCAGCTCTTTGTTATAGACCAAAACGCTTTCAATAGCCTTCATAACATTGAGAACATGTAAGTATAAAAGATTTCTTCACACTATCAGCAAAATGAGCACGCGACTACGCATGGACTGATGGTTAAGAGCAACATAACACCCTGCTTCCATTACTGGATATATTGCAAGGTTCAAAATGTGTTGAGCGTAAAGTTTCTTAAACTTCGAGACCGAGCAAGGCAGGAAACGAAACAGAAAAAAAGAAGTTCTGTAGTTGTAAAAATTCAAAGGAAAGCAGTAAATGAGAAACAATAAAACATGTTTTCATAGTTCTACGGGGAGGAGGCAGACACAGGCTTCCAAAGTCCATTCCGCCAAATAAAAAAATCGGGCAGGAATGTGAAAAAAAATTCTGGCAGAAATTTTTGGGCGATGCGCAATGTTTAACGAGAAATTTCCTTACCGGCTAATGATAACCCTTATCATAACCTAATCCCTGACTCGAACAAAGAATACTATCGATACAATATAATGGCAACAGCCATTCAGGAAACACAGTTTGTTAAACAGTGCGCATCTTCTCGGAATTTTCCATGGAAAAATGGGCAGCCACTTGAAAATTGGATAAAATGGAATGGTTCTTCAAAAACCTCCTAAGCTTGTGCGAAATCTGAAAAGTATTTTTCAGTTTGAAGAAATTAGAGAAGAAAAAACCTCATTGTTCTGATAACCTTTCATAAAAAATCAACAAAATTTAGTACAGAAAAATCTCTACACGTTCGTGTAGCATAAAAGTTTTTCATTTTTGAGCTTTGTTTTATAGTTTTTTTTTTTTTTTTTCAAAATCCATGGCCTGAAACGGTCGAATATCCAAATTCTTTGAAGCATTGGCCCTAAAACAGAAAGGTGTCATAGCAAACCTAACAAATTAATTATTATATAAATTAAAGTTGTAGAAAGATTAGAAAGCCTGATACTTAGAATGATTCTTTATCCTTAAATGAATGCCCGAATTGACCGATTATTTGAATTCTTTCAAACTTTCCTCCTAAACCAAGAAGCGCTATCAAAGTAAAAGTATAATGGAAGTAAATCGATAACAAGGATTGGCCACATTTTCTGGCAGCTTGTTAAAACTTTTTCCTTAGCCTTACATCATTATTTACTCTAACAAAAACTTCGCCCGAATGATCAAATATTACGGGGGAGGTTTAAAACATTCTGAGACGTTTTCAATTGACAATCAACGGCACGTGCAGACTCGAAGGTTTTAAGGTAAAAAGCCCAATAGTAGTTTGCCACCTATTCTGCGCTTGAACGAATTATTATTTTTTTACAATAATAGTGGGAGCATGTTTTCCCATAACTCCGTGAAAAATTCTTTCACCTAGAAAATTTCATCACTACAGTATATCCTCAAGTTGGCCAAGAGTCAAAAAAGGAAAGAAAATAAGCATGCTTTTATCGTTTTTTACCCGAAAGGATACAAGACCATTTCATCCAATGGTATTAGTACATTTTACTTCGTTATTTCCTGACCACTTTGCTAAATGCTGAAGTTTTTGGTGTAACTGCACGCGAAAGGGTTAAATAAAGTCGATTTTACTTACAAGCCTGGAAAATGCCATTTTCGGCCATTAGAGGGGTCATACTGTTTAATCGTTTCGTACGCTCCGGGCCAGCAAAAGAAAGTGTTCTTGTCGAAAAATTAGTTTGAAGTGATCATGAATTTCGCAACGCAGTCTCGAAATATCAACCTCGTAGATCCTCCTTGTAAATACTAGGGAATGCCATTTTCATCTTCTGTAGGGCGGAATTATCGTCATTCATATTATTTTAAGCAGTGGCGTAGCTACTGGGGGGGGGGGGGGAGGGGGAAAGTTGCCTCCCCCTGGAAAATAATTTTGGGAAATTTGATGAAATTGGGGAAATTTTAATAATTGTTTTTATTCTTACAAACATTTCAAAAACGTAAATTGTTAGAATAAGAAATTATGAGACAAATTTTCATAAGAATTAACCCAGATTTCGTCAGTTTCGCATGGACTGACCCTACTCGCGTTCCGCGGTACGCGCGGGTGTTATGATTAGTGCATTTGAGTGTATAGAAAGCTGTTATCAAGGAATTTAACAACAGCTGATACAGTACATCTAAAATTGAAAGGCTGTTAACCCGAACTTATCCCCTTGTACACAGTCTCTGAATTGAACACTTTCGGAATTCAGTACAAGGATGTGAAAAAGGACAAGTCACTAAGGTAGACCCCCCCCCCCCGAGGTTATTTTGTTGTCCTACAAGCTCGTCGTAGCTAAACCGATTTTACTATGTGTACATAACGATGGATGGGGCTGAAACAATCCATAGCCAACGATAAACTTAAAGTTAGTATAGAAATTAGAATGAACGGGATCTAGTGGCATACTTAGATTTTGTTACTTACCCTTATCCATGGAAGCTTACAGGCTAGTTAGGGAAGAAAGCTTTCTGCTCACTTGGGATGTAACAATATACGGGTCCATGAGTACCTTGTTGCCTTCTACACTTAACAGACAGCTGTTCTAACAAGATATCTTGTGCGATCGAACCACTATTAGGCCTCCTTTTAGTGGCGTACGAAGGGGGGACGCTTGAGCCATGCCCCCCTCACAGATGCCATTTTTTCTCTGTTCTTAAAAATACGTTGTCAAATTTTAATAACAGAGATTTTACTTCAAAAGGTAGCATATCTCTAACTATCTAGCACCAGATTGCATATACAGTTATCCAATTTTTCAAAAATTTTTAACGGAAAAGGGTTGTCTCTACAGGTCCTTCAGTGATGCCAGATTCTCTTTACAAGAAAGAATACGCTATTTTTCACCATCTGAGGGGTCTTATTCTTCGAAATTTTCTCTTTGCTCAGCGCCAACTAGTGGTGGCGCTTCGTTCAGAGTTTTTGGCAAAACTACATTTTGGGGGTCAAATTAGCTCTTAACTCTCTGATCACTTTACAGTAAGTGGATCGGAGCATTTTATTGCAAACGACAAAAGAAAGTAGCGACTGGTTAGATTCTTCGCAAAGTTCTGGAAAATGCTATTTCAGGCCATCTGAGGGTCTGATTTTTCGATTTTTTTTCAACGCTCCGCTAAGATATTCTTTATGACAAAAAAAAATTTTGTGGCCAAGAGAAACCGCAAATCCTATACCGATCAATGCTCTCTTTTTTTCTTGACTCCTTTAAGTTTGCACCTAGACTCCTTGAAAACGTCAAAAAATTTCCGGCCACCCCTCCCCTTAGACCATACTGCATGCCCCCCACCCCCTCAGAGAAATCCTGCATACGCCACTGCATTAATATATACAAATAAACCAGATATTTTTTATCAAAATAATATATTAAGAGTTGTTTTTTCCAATTGTTCTATGTTATAGTTTAAGATTAAAATGCCAGGTAATATTACATGATTTTAATTATGGCAATGTGGTTATATTTGAAAATTTGCACATTTTCTATGAAAAACATACACATTGACCGTGAAAAGTTTTGGGGAAATTTCAGACTTTTGCCCCCCCCCCCCTGGAAAAAATCCTAGCTACGCCACTAATTTTAAGTCCAGAAGCTCCATTATCTGACTGCTATATTGAAAAATATTAGTCTTTAAGAATACCTTACTTCAAAATGTTCACAAAAACATTCAACATGATTACATAAACACTTGTCTGCCTATGTTATTTAGTTGAACTTCTATTATTGGGTCTGGCTTATGCATTGATATTTAAAATAATTTGTCTATTGCCGTCCAGTTTCACTGTTATCATGTTTCTCAAAAACATTGGAAAGACTGATGTTCAACAAAGTACAATCATTTCTCACAAAACACAATGTTCTCCCCAACAGCCAATACGCGTCACTCAACTGAACTTGCTCTTATTGAAGCCTTTGAGAGATTTCGCAGTTTTTTTGACAAAATAATAATAATAATACATGTATTGGGGTGTTTCTCGATCTTTCAAAGGCATTTGACACAATTGACCACAGTCTTCTCTCACTGAAACTTGAGCGTCATGGTATTAATCTATTTGCCTCAACTGGTCTAAAAGCTACTCATCTGAAAGGTTACGACTTACATCATTTAACAATGACAAATCAAAATTTCAAACTGTTAGATGTGGTGTACCATAGGGCGCAATTCCTGAGCTCTTGCTGTTTTTTTACATGAATAATATTACTTTGATTTCTTGGAAAGCAGGAGATGTGCACTTTGATGGCGATACAAACATTTTCCACTCTGGGAATGACCCTTATCAACTTGAAAGCAGTGTTATTTATGAACTGAGCCTCTTGTCTGAGGCGGCTCTTAGCAAATAAACTGTTTTTTTTTTTTATATCAGTAAGACAAATGTTGTGGTATTTAATAACAGTCATCATCATTTATTCAAAATTTCCATAAATGGGGAAAAGCTCTATCCATCCAAAAGCGTTAAATTTCTCGGTGTCATTATTGATTGCAAGCTTACCTCGCAGGAGCACATCAACCATATTTTTTCAAAAATTGCCAGATGAATCGGAGTAATTGGTAGATGAAGACATTAATTTTGTTGCCAAAGGGTATTCTCAGTTCAATTTACTTTACTCTTGTATATCCTCATCTAATATATTGTTGTACAATCTTGTCATGTACGATAAGCCTCCTATCTTCACAAGCTGGTTCTTTTGAAAAAGAGAGCTGTTCGCTACATTTCTTTATCCGGGCCCGTGACCACACCAGTGAGTTGTGTCAGTCCCTTAATCTCATGAAACTGTTAGGTATGATCAACTTTAACTTTGCTCCATTCACCTATCGTTTAATACACAGCCATTTACCGAAATCATTTTCAGAATTCTTCAACAAAACTTTTTTCGGTCCACAACTATTTCACTCGTCAATCTCTTCTCCCCTCATACTATTGTTACCCGTACCTCATCCTCACAGGTGACCTTAAGCTACAAAGCTATAAAACTCTGGAACACGTTACCTGATTCCTTAACCAAGTATTAATTCTTTTCAAAGAGGTTTCACCCAGTACTATAAAAGCTTTGTATTAATTCTTCAGTAGTCTTCGTCACCGTTTTATATGCAAGGTTTTTTTTTATAAGGATACAACTTCATAGTTGACATATCATACTGTCCAAATGCATATCATACTGTTATAATGTATTCATTATTTTGTGTATCCATACATTTTAATGATGTAGAACAAATAAACGAAAAAAAAAAACGATATCAAGTCCATGCCATTTGAGTCTCACCAGACTAAGATGGCGTGGATAGGTCTAGATGAGGACATCACGAAAGGCAGCGGAATGCATACACTGTTAAAAATTTCTTTAAATTTACAGACTTTTTTTAAGTTAAACTTTTTTTTTTTACTTTTAATAGAGATTTTCTGTATCTTTACAGACACTTTGTATTGCTACAATAAAAAGAGGTTGTTTAACATGTATTTTCTGTTTATTTGAAAAACCATTTCTGACTACTTTTTTAACCAAATTTTAGTGCTTTGTTAAACTTTTTCTGTAAATTTACAGAAATTTTAACAGTATTTTGTATTTTTCTGATTTCACATAAAAATACTGTCATTTAACAAAGATTCATTTTGTTTTTAAAGCTTAAAAAAGAAACAAAAATAAGCCCAAACAAACAAATAAGAAACAGCCAGAAAATTTTCAATATATAACATGCATCGTTCTGCGAAGTTTCAGTTTAAAAAAAAAATTTGGCAAATTTATGGCCCTATTTGAAAATTAACTTACATTTATTATAAAAGCATACCTAGTTATTACGTTCTTAGTTATAAATATCATACAACTGGTGTTTTGTCACACATTTTTAAGTAAAAAGAAATTGTAAGGCCCAAATTTCAGAGCACTGACAATTGGTATACTGATGTCAACTCATCGCCACAGGCGCTAATGCACTTGATTGGAGCAAATTAAAAACGTTTCACAAATTTACTTGAAAGAGTCTGTATATTTACCACTTTATGACGTAAATCTCATTTTGCATAAATGGGTGGAGCTTATTTTTAGGCATTTTCCTAACAAAAGGATTGCTGTTGCTTTGAATAATATCTTCTTTGGCGTTTTTTAATCAGGAAGTGATAAACTTATTGTTTACCTTGTCTGGAAATGTTTGCAATTAATGTATTTGCATTCTTTGTCATATTTATTTTAAAAACAATTATTATATTGTACAAAAAATGTGACTTTCCAATTACAAAGTTCCTAGAGATAGCAGTCTACTTGACAACAATATGACAACAAAGCATCCTCAATGTGTTTTGATTGAAAACAACTTCGTAACGACACATTACGTTTATAAGCAAATACCTGATCTACGTAATGATGAAGTGTATATTACGTAATAACATATGAAAGGTAAAAAAGCGATATTATAATAAATATTAAAACGTCGGGAATGAAAACAGTAGGCTGTAAATTCACGTAAAATTAAGGTAAACAAAACAGAACAATTCTGTAATTCGATTTTACAGTAGACTTTTGTAAACTAATTTACATGCAAAAACTGTAAAGAAAAAACAAACCCTTAATGTTTTTCATGATTACAGTCTGGCTGTAAAAAACATTATTTGGTTGGAAAAAAATTTGCCATAAAAATTATGTAAATTTACAGAGAAATTTTTTAACAGTGTACAAACGATACTTCTGGAACCCTTAACTGATGTCTTTCCAGAAAGAGAGGGGGTGCCGCTGTGCCGCTGTTAGGTCTTTTGATTCGAAACTTAGTCATATAGTAAGTGAAAGGGAGATGGCTCAATTCATTGACTCTCACTGAAACATACTGGGATTGAGGATGCATTGAAATATACCTTTCTGTTAATGGAAATTACCCCTTTAAGAAAATTAAACCTCTAGATTGAAAATATTCCCCTGCAAATTTCCCCTGGGCCAATTTCTCTACAGACAAGTCCCACTCAGTGAAATGACCCCAGTCAGTCTACTGTATCTCCTGTCAAGATGACGTTTGTACTCTCTGTTAATTGCCTGAGGGGAATTTAGGGGGATAAACTGTACTGGTACAGGTGTAGTGCGGATCTATTGTTGGGAAAGATTTTAAACGATTTGCAAGCAGTGACGGATCCAGGGAGTGGGGGGTGGGGGTATGCATACCCCCCTAAGAAATGATAAGAAATTGTATCGATAGCCAGGCTAATGGTAACCTAGGCCTAAATAATTTTGAAAAAGTACAGTGATAGTTGTTAAATCATTTGATTACCTTTTTTTGTGTCATACTCTTCAATAAGATGAAAAATGTTAATCATTATATTTCTATCTTCCGTATCATTTGGTAAATGCCCATTTTGTTTACACATTGTGCAATGACGAGTTCTAAATCTAGCGCTTTCCGCCAACGGCCGTTGGTAACGTTGTTTGGGCATCGCATGTGTGTTTTTATGTCAACACGTGGGGCTACGACTTCTGTCGAATAATGGGCCAAGCGATGATACGAAGTCTTGTACGGGGATGTTGCACAGTGTGTACGCGGTAGTTTGAGATATGAATAAACAAATGAAAAGAAGATTAAGTTCTGATTCACGATGATAGGCGGTTTTATTCCATTCGATTAACAGCCGGCGAAAAAAGGAACTATTAAAATTTAACTCGGAGCTTTCATGTCTCGGGGGAGATCGGAACACATGCAGTCCCCTGATTGGTTAAAAGTTTTTACTCACCAAATTAGATGAATATTAAGGAATGTGCTGATCTGAATGTGCTAAATGATTAATGAGGACGCTACAGAGGGTGTAAATCGCCACACCTTGAAAATATGGGATACAGTATACTCCTGGAACTAGGGCGGGTACTTATCACCCTCAGCGGTAACAAGTGGCGGGGAAACAGGAAGGGTCCTGGGAATCTAGAAAAGAGGGAGTAAGAGTTGCTCGTACATAACAAGATGACTTTCCTGTTAAAGGTCAAGAAGGGTACACCATACTACATGACACTTCGTACAGTTTACGCATGACATAGCCTAAAACCGTGTGACGGTAATATACACCCGCTTTTAAGTTCACATTGACCGTATAGTCCGTTGAAGTAATGATTACCCACACTTTTAAGACCATGTTTTGAAAGCTTGGGAGTTTCATGGTGCCTTTAAATATTGAAACATTTGGCACCATGTTGCATATCGGCCCCCCTTTTTTTAGACACCCAGGCGGGGCAGGGGTCTCTGAAAGTGAAGAATTCGGAAATTTGCCAATTTTGAGACCAGTCTGCTGTGTGGTTTTGACAACACATGAAATTACTAAATTACTTTCTCTAATAAAAGCTCCATATTCGATTTGATTTAAGAAATCAAAATTTTCGGCGCTTCGCGTGCCGCCTATTGCAATTCCTTAGCAAAAGTGCTCATACCTTCACTTTGGTAAAATTTTCCTAGTTCTGGGTGTGAAAAAATCGGAAATTTGCTACACTTGTGACACCAGATCATTAAGTGCCACCGATAACTATATACAGTGCGATTTTCATAGATTTTCTTTCATAAAACACCATATTTTCTCCAATATAAGCTCAAAAAATTTCGTTGAAGAGCCTAATTATGTAGGCGTTGGAAATTATTAGGTACCAACAACGATCTTTGGTCGCCACCCAACCTCAGAATTGCCGATAGAAAATGCAAGTTCTTCAGCAATTCCCCAACTGTTCAAATTTTATTGCAGGAAACCAAGCATCCATGCTTTTCCGAAACACACGCTCCATATTTTCAAATACTTGAAATGGGCGAAAATTTCAGCGCGGCCCGCGCAAATTACGCCTTTAGTAAAGTGGTAATCACCCTTAAAACGTGGTAAAACTTGGATGCTTGCCTACCACCCCATTTACCATTTCCTGAATTCTTATAGGCATCAGAGACTAAGCAACATACCTACCAATGGTGGCGCTTCGCTCAGTGTACATTTTATACCCAACCACATGAAACCCCCCCTCCCCCCACTGAAAATTCCTGGATCCGCCTCTGTTTGCAGGCGATGTCAAACAAATGTCCTTACCATTTTTACCCTACGCTCAAGGACAGGTCTCTTCAAATACAGTAAACATTGCTTGCTTTGTCGGAACCATGCCGAATTCTAGGATGGGAAGTAAAGTTGCTATGACATTTTGCAAAGTCGGCGCATTTGACTTTTTTCAAAAGCATACCCCCCCCAAAAAAAAACGATGAGTGGGGCAGTGAACTTGCAGGTAGCCTTGCGTTCACCTCTTAGCTTCGTGGTAAGGATGCATTACATTTTTCACGCAAAGAATGTCGATTTTTTTTGTTATTGTCGGAATCCCATGAACCTGAAAAAATGTTCCGAAACGTCCTTCACAACGCAGTTGGGACGCAAGAACGCGTCGAAAAAAGTTTCCGTCGTTCATTTTTGTGGTCAGGTTAAGAAAATGTAAGAACGTTCTTCCTTCTCGTATCAAACAATTCCGATTTTCCCATTTGACCATTTGCGCATGTAACCGTGAGGCGCGTGTAGAGCACGCAAAAATTTGTATAACAAATGGCCTCAAAATTTAAAAGACTACATATCACATCAATCGCAAAATAAAGTGAATGCCCTATTTTTCAGCAAAAAAGTGTATCAACCACAAACATTTTGCTTCACCTGTCAGATATTTGGGGAACATTTCAAAAATTGTTTCCTTCAAAATATGGGGCGATTTCGTTCACGTTTTCACCGTTCATGCACTGTTGAGCTCTCCATTGGTATAACGCAAAAGGCACATAGCCACTTGGAGTATATACGAACCTCCTACTGATAGTCTGGGGTAACTCAATGCATGTTACGAATCGCTCACATTGTGGGGATAAATAAATCGGTCATCGACAGCGGCTCCACATAGAACTCGTTTCACGTGTTACCGCTTCCCAGGTGATGACAACCCGCCAGAGGGTCTGAAGGAAACGCTGTCATTCGATGTGGTGTATCTTTGCCAAATACATTCTTCCACATGAGATGTAGCAAAACAAGGCACTTTTCGCTGGATCACCCCCAAGCTTGAGAAATCCTTGTTCGACCTCCGGCGAAGTTCTACTGGATTCATACCTGAGAAGCTCCCTGATATCATTACAGAGAGTGGGGTGACACTGTGAAATCACACCCTTTGACTTTTAAATTTTAAGTACGCATTGTCAATAAGGAAGGCGTGTAGCCGGTGGGAAGGAACTTGCAGGCACGTACTTCCTGCTTTCTTGGAAATACTGTAAGTTTTCATTCTCGTAACAAACATTCAACACTGTAAAATTTAACCAATTTGGTTAGAAAGTTTGACTTCTTGAAAGCTTAACTCGCAATAAACTTGTAGTTTGCATCACAGTTTCAGGCCTTATGGCGCCCTGCTAAACTATCTGTGGGAACCAGAAATCCGGGGATCTAATTTTATAACATTTCAGTATGTATAATGTACCAACGACATCATTTTATTACTAAAATATTGACTGTTATGTATTGGCAAAGACAGCATGGAGATCTATTAGAATTAAAACATCATGGCAACGGTAATTTACATGGTTTACCTATCCACCCCAGTGCTTGGAGCAATGTATCATATTTGGAACGGAGGTTTGGGCAATAACCAGTTTTTTTTTTTTTTTTCTGCAGAGAGATCGAAAACACCAATATTCAAAGTCATATCCTGGAAAAAAGACTTGTCGATTCAGTACTTAAACTTCGGCGAGTAGCCAGAATTGTATCGGGGGGGGGGGGGTTAGTATGGGGGTTGGGCACGATATAAGTTAAAAGTCTAAGGACAGAGAAAAAAAACCCCGCTATTTTAGGTGTTTTTTGCATTGCAAGGTTGGGTCATGGGGGAATCCAAGTCCCCCCCCCCCCGTGGCTACGCCACTGCTTGTTCTCTTTTTTATAAGTTTCCCCAAAATTCCTTTTCAACTTCATTAATGGCCATTTTCCCCGGCGTTTTGGAAAGTGAGAGTCTTGTCGTAGATTAATCGGTGTCGGCACATGAGATGAACGGTATTATACAAACTGGGAAAAAAAAGAAAAAAAAACACAAAGAGTGGTTGCTTTGAAACTTTTCAGAAATTAAATGCACAGTTCCAAACGATTTTAAAGGTTTCACAAAATTGCCTAACTCCGTGTTGCTGCAGAAAGGTTACTAAATTATGAAGTGCAATCTACTCACCCACCTTAGTTATGTGCACTAAACTTTCCCTCGTTGCATGAACTTTATGAAACTACCCAACGAATATACCTAGATATATTTCCGCCAAATGGCATATGAAAACCATTGGCTCAATCGTTATTTGCGAGAAAAAACAGAAAAAACAGCACTTGTTGATGAATTTCAAAACTGGTCCTTACCGAATCTAAGCGTAACAAAACTTAAAACATATACCACTGGTCCTGAAAATTGCTATTTCTTCTGGTTGCCTTAGTTTATTCTTTGAGTGCGGCGCACGACAAAGTTGCGGTATGTTAGTGGGTTAGTCCGTTAGTAAAAAAAAAAAAGTATACGCGAAACCGAAAACTCTGACAGGCCCGATTACGATGCATACATTTCACATCATTTTTCATTGTAATTGATCAGCCCAACAGCGTATGACCGACCAACATGAAACACTTTATACGAATGAAAATGATCATTGCATGAATGATTAAGCCTATACCACGTTGTTCATCTTAAGAATCGAATGCAAAACTATGAAACAGAAGTAAATAGATTTGTACATCAGCCAATGCCAAGACTCAACTTTGATTGGCATCACTTAATCTCCCACCAACACACAAACACACACCACTACACAAAATTTACACTAAGGGAAAAAAAAAAAAAACAAGACAGCAATTCACGGAGTTGCATATCTCATCGCATATTTCATTTCAACTGGAACTATTTATGTGCTACAAGTTTTATCTGTGCCGCTTTTATGCCACAGCAGAATGTCATTGACAAAAGTTACCATTCTAAAACTCTACGCCACGATCCTTTGAAATTCCTTTTTGAAGTCCAAGGCAAACGATTTTTCTCGTTCCAAGGGCCTGAAGTTTTTATTTTTCGTAAGAAAGTGAGGGGAAAGAATATGGCACAAACCAATCAAGGTCTTGGATATATAGCTCTACGGAAGTCTGACATCAGTCGCTGACTGTCGGTAAAGGCTACACAGACTTAACACAGCGTTCTTTACGGACATAAAAATATGTAAGTTTGTAAGTTAGAAGTTACCATGAGCGGAAGGTATGGCTCACCAAACTGATATGAATATGGACGCAAGGATTATAAAGTAAGACGTTTTCACGGACGCTTAAGACAAGTGCGTAATTGTTATTATTCACGCGGAAGCTGTGCGTATTCTCCATTTCTACACGACGGCAAATGTCATGTGTGTCGAGTTGATACGCACATCAAGTGCGTCTTAATTAAGAAACTGGGCGTGTGCGCCATGTTGAAAGCGTGGCATTAGAAAATTTCAGGCCGACGCACACACCTTTTCCGCCTATGAATGGCGTAGGTCTAGCCATGCCTAGGCCCCAGACCTAGCCTACATACCGTTAACTAGCTACGGATTTCAAGTGTGTTCCTAGGTTAGACTTTAACTTTAAAACTACTAGGTCTTACAGTTACAGCAACTTTGGAGTGAAAACAACTTTCTGCATGGATCACATGGGAACACTCTAGGTCTAAGGGCTATCAAAGGGAAATGCGAGCAGGAACTTAAAATTGTCACTGCAGCATACAAGCTAGTAAAATAAGAATTCGAGTTGTGAAGACGAGATCGCTACTACGAAGTGTAGTCCTGAAGATCAGGCGAGCTCTTTTTATAATTGATGAAAAAAGGGTAGTTACAAAACATTAACCTTTGACCATCTGTAACGTTAGCTGTGCCTTGGTTACCATGACAACCACACATATCGGTACAATTTGTCATGCTTAAGCTATTACACTTAAACTTTCAGATTTGTGGTATACTTCCATTAAGAGTTATAGTAAATACAAAAAAAAAAAAAAAAAACATTTGACCCGCCGTCACGTGATCTTTAACCTTGGTTGCCATGGAAACTACATATTTTGGTGGAAGTTGTTACCACCATTATATTTGTGAAGTTTCATGTAAAATGAATGTTTTCTTTTGAAGTAATAGTACAAAATATTAAAAAAGTGGTCTTTAACAAAATGTGACCTTTGGCCTCTCACCATTGACCTTCACTTCCGAAGGTATGGGGGACATTACCTGATCTTTAGTGTTTTTTTTTTATTTCTTTTCCTAGACTTACGGACAATCACGGAATATGCTGCCTATTCAAGAACAATTCCACGTGCCAAGCTCCTTCCTCGCCGTTTAACACGTGCAACTCAATCATCCCGAACAACATTCTTCGAGTTACTTTGTGGGTTATCTCTTTGTTTTCTCTAATAACAAATGTAATAGTTGTAGCAGTTAGGTTGAAATCAAAAATACCTGCCTTACGCCACAGGTTTACCACATCAATCAGTCAGAGTCAAAATAATTTTCTTATTCACTTGGCTATTGCTGACTGCTTGATGGGAGTATATCTTTGTATTATTGGAATAGCCGATGCAGCGTTTGGTAAAGATTACTTTCTCTATGCGTTGGCTTGGAGGTCAGGGAATGCTTGTAAAGGGATTGGATTCGTTGCGTTCTTGGCAAATGTTGCATCAATCTTGATTTTGACTCTTGTGACCATTGAGAGGTTCTGTGTAATAGTGTTCCCGTTTGGCAAAAACCTGTTCGGATCGAAAGTAACAGTAATGCTTTGCGTAGCCACATGGGTTATGAGTGGTGCAATGGCATTCACGCCCATTATTTTATCGGATTATGTCACAGAACTGTTTGGCTTTTCTGATGTATGCTCAGGCTTACCAATAAATTCTGTTCCTAAGGAGTCAACCTTTGAATCACATGAATTCCATTTGGTTAGACCTTTTTATCACTTGGAAAAGGTGACAGTTACGAGTAACTATGATGAAAGTCTGCTTTGGGTGTATTCACAAATTGTGTACATCTACTTCAGTGCAACTTGCGCATCAATAATTACCCTCTGTTATATAATGATATTCATATCAGCCCTTCAGACTAAATATCAGTCGGGTCGTCGAGGAGGCAATAAAGATGAGATCAAAATGGCACTCAGGATTTCCATAATCGTTGGAACAGACTTAGTTTGCTGGCTGCCAGTTATAGTAACGGGAATTTTGGCAAATGCAGGCTATGAAATACCAACAGAGGCGTATGTTTGGTTTGCTGTATTTGTAATGCCAATAAACAGCGCCCTCAATCCTTTTATTTACACTCTCCCTGCAATGGAGCGGAAAAAGAAGAATGAACCCTCATTCATAGCTGAATAAAGAGTATCGAAAGGGTTGCAAATTGTATACAATACCACAATCGAAAATCTTTGCCAAGAAAGGTAACAGCTACACACAAAAAAAGAGCTTTTCTGTGTTAAAAACGATGTACTTTGATTTGCTTACTATATCAATAAAGAAATATCGTGATTTTTCTATCATGACTTTAGATGGCACGAACTATGATATATATATATATATATATATATATATATATATATTTTATGAAAGTCATGTCGATCTAATGGCCCTAACACAACTTGCTTATGGTTTCTTGTCATTGCTCGCTACTAATGTTCGCTAAAATTAGCTGAACAATAAATTATGTTCCCAAGGATTCAACCTTTAAATCACATCACATTGAAATCAGTGCCTCACTTCGCTTTAATTTTCGCGAAGAGTTGAAAAGAACTACTACTTATACTAGTACTGAAAATCTGCATTGGGTGCGTTCCCAAATTGTATACATCTACTTCTGTGCCACATGCGTATCAACAATTACACTCTGTTATATATGATATTCATATCAGCCATTCGGACTAAAGTTCAGTCAGACCGTCGTCGCTCGAGGAGGCAATAAAGATGAGATCGAAATGGCACTCAAAATTTTCATAATCGTTGGGACAGACTTGGTTTGCTGGCTGCCAGTTATAGTAATACCAACAGAGGCGTACGTTCGGTTTGCTGTAGTTGTAATGCCAAAAAACAGCGTCCCAATCCTTTCATTTACACTCTCCCTTCAATAAAGAGAAGAGAGAGGAACGAACCTTCGTTCATAGCTGAATAAAGAGTAGCGAATGAGTTGCAATCATGTTATGTACCAAGCTTTTCTTTTTATCCTCGAAATGTCGAATACATCAAAACAACTAATATACAATGTAAACATAGGAACAACATTATCTGAAATATCTGATATTAATTTATTTCACCGTGAATGTTCAAAAACATCAGAATCGACATCTGTGCAAAGGAATGCAACAGCTACACACGATAAATCGCCCTACCGTGTTAAAGTTTGTTTCTGCCCTACTTGATATTTACAAAATATGTTTTTTGGGGGCTAACAACTAAAATTTATATAAATTGTTGTAGCGCATATGAAACACTTGCCGCCTTTTCAAAAGTTTCATCTAAAGATTTTTTTAATAACCTTGACCGTCGTTTAAGCAACATGACCTGTGACGGTGGGTAATTTGTGTTTTAAAAAATTGGTGGACTTTCTGAAAAAAAAAAAAAAAACACACACACACACACAATCAATTCAAATGGAACCTTTCAAATTATAGAAATTCTTCAGTGGTTTTCCCCACTGATTTCTGATTTTAACAAAGACATTCAGATTATAGATTTCTGTAGGGAAAAGGTGAAAAGTATATTTTATCGAGTTGTGAATTCATTTGAACCATGCTTTTTCGACACAATTTTTATCATAATTTGCACAGATTTTGTCATGTTCGTAGTAGTGGACGAATCCTGTATGTGCAGTCCTCAAACTCTAATGGTACTGTAATGCCGTATCAGGGTTTATTGCACTCCGCCGGTTAGGTGATTCGCCCGTGTTTTATCAGTGGAGGATAAAGAACGGTCACTTGGGTTTGTCGCGGAATACGGACGGTCACCTGGCCGTATGGACCAATAAGAGTTTAGGATTATTACCAGGTATAAATGAATTAGAGATACTCAACGTAACCGTTTCCTTATCAAACAATGAGCAGCTTTCGAGGAAAAGTCTTGGACAGTTTAATATAGGTCAAAATTATATTTGAATATTTGTTCTACTATATGAAAGAAAGTGAACTTCGGAAGTCGTGTAAGAATATCACTTATACAAAAGGGGGCGCAGTTGACAGCATTAAAAAATGACACACGAAGTTATTAAGTACTTAACATGTTACAGCATTTGCATTCAAAAAAGATAGACGGAGTGTCTTTTCTTTTTTTTTTTTTTCTTTTTTTTACACTGCGAAGTATACAAACCTTAATCATAGCTTGTTTTGCCCAATCACCCAACGAAGTTGCTGCTTAATGTATACATCTGTTAATGAAACACCTTTTACTTTTCTAAAACAAGACTAAATCAGCAAAACGCTTTTTGAAGACTGAACAAAAGGCGGTAAAGACATAGACTAAGCCATTAAGTCGATTCTACCAAAATAATAACCAATTACGCAAATGTGAATTGGGAACGTAGCATTGTGTTTTTCTTGAGTTTTGGGCGATTTTTTTAAAAAAAAAAAGGCTTATCTGTCCTCAATTCAAGATAAACACAATGCTACGTTACCAGTTTACATTTGTGTCAGTCGTAACCATTTTGGTTTCATTTTTTTTTTCTTGTAATGGTTTGGGTCTATGTCTTTACCGTCGTTTGTTCTCCAACAAGCGTTTGCCGATGTAGGCTCGTGTTAAGGAAGTAAAATCTGTTCCTTTAAACTATGAATACATAAAGCAGTAAGATTATGAATATAAATTCACTCCAAAGTCAGTTTCAAACTGTGGACGGTTCTTCGTTCTATCATTAAGTGATTAATTAATACCAGTTCGTGATATAAGATATGTATAAATTCGTTGAGTTAGAGTTAACATAATCTATGAAATTAACATGTCGGCTTCAAACATACATCAAAGGCGGTGCAAACGTTTGAAATCGTTGGTTCGTTGGTGGTCATTAGGTCCGTGGTAGCCTCTTGTTTGTTTTGGTTCTTATTGTTAAATGTTATAAATGTTTGTTTGTTTGTTTGTTGTGGTCAAATACGTTTAATTACTTGCAAATTGAGTTACTTTATATCTAATCATTCAAATTTAAAATCGTGTTTTGATCTTAATATAACAAGATGATAGTCTGAATTTGGTCTTTCAAAAACATATGAAACAAGGGATTTTAAGTATATTGAACTACTTTTTGAAAGAATCGACTGTAGTTGACAAGGCAGCAAAACCAAACGCTGGATAATATATGAAACAAAACCACTTCTCGCTAGGTCCAAGCTACAAACTGAAGCCCTTGTGCTATTTAGCACACCTAATGACTTAGCTTGAAAATTGTAAAACGTGAAATTACCATAATCGTTAACATATATTAGAGACCTTGCAAGTGTTTGAAATCTGTTGGTTCGTTGTTCCATTATTTGTTCTGTTGTAACACAACTCATGTGGCTGATAAATACATATTTCATAAAAACTTTGATCTAATTGTTAAAACTTTATTGCCGTTGGTTTTGTTAATCGTTACCATGTATGTGCTATAAATTGAAAATTGTAATATATTGTTTTTCAATGTAGTGCTAATTTAGGTAACTCAAGTGTGTTTTGAGCTGTTGGTAGCATGTTGCGATCTTGACAATATTTCTTTAAAAAGTTCTGGAAAAGTTATAGATTTGTATCATATTGTCAATTTTGTTTCTTTTTTGATATTTTTTGCTAAAACTTGACAAGAAAAGCAGATACCACTTATTGCGTAATGAGCAGTACAGGAAACAAATGGATTATAGTCAGACCCAAGTTTCAAACTAAAGCTCTAATGCTATTTATCCCGCTCAGTGAAATGAAATAAACTTAGTTAAAGAAGCACTATTTTAGACTTATATCAGAAGCCACAGACATTTTTGGTGTGTTGTTATATTAATTAGTTTGTAATACTGACTGATAAAGATAAAAACTCATCATAAAGATTTGGAGTTCTTATTAGTTAAATTTTGTTATTGTCACTTTTGGAAGTTGTTATCAACTCATCAAATAATCGTGCAATTAGACGGAAATTGAATGTGGCTGGATGTTGTCCGTATGCATGAGAAACACGTAAGTTTAAAGCTGTGTTAAGCATCTAGTGATTTTTATCATTTTTTTTTTTAATTCGTGAAACACTTGATTTGTATAATATTGTCAATTTTGTTTTTTTGGGAGTGTCTTCTAAAATTTGACAAGAACATTAAAAATCAATCGCTGAGTAATGTAGCAGCAGCATAGAAACAAATGGATTTAAGTAAGGTCCAAAATACTAACTAAGACTTTTATTATATGTAGTTAAAACCGAAGCCATGCAAATATTTGAAATCTTTCTAATTATCAGGTTTTGGGTGCTGGCTAATGATGATAAAATATTTTAAGGATTCGGAATTCTTATTGGCAAAATTTTACTGTCGTCGCTTTGAGTGTGCCGTTAGTTGAATATTTAATTTGTGTTAATGCCATGACAAGTCGAAGACACAATCGATGTTGAACCGATATTTTTACGCAAGGTTGCACTTGCGAGTTATGTCTCACATCATCTGCGGGGACTAAGAGCGGAAACTGGCTATTCCCTTTAACATCCTTTAACCCCCAAGTTGAGGAGAGACGGACCTATGACGTGACTCTTTGTTTATGCGTTGCGTTTATAGAGGAAGAGTTCGAATAAATAATACACTTCGAATAACAGCCGGGGTAGAGATTACGTACTATTCTCACGTCGCACACAAACATTCATTTCATCCGTTGGAGAGCACTTCCGCAGGGAGTAGGTTACATGCAAACAGCCTGTTTCTTCTATGACCGCTTTTGTAGTTCGAAGCCATCCTGCCGTCAGTTTTGTTTACTTCAGTCCGAGAAAAAAAAACGCTGTCCGAGAATGTAACATTCAACTCTCGATGTGGACTCGTCTTAGCATGGTTGTCCTTATGCATCTAAAAAATGTTTTCAGTTGTACATATCATTATGTTAGTTGATTATAATTTTTAAAAAGTACTTGAAAAACAGTACATCTGTATCATATTGAATCACTTTTGAAAGTGTCTACTGCCATTGCAAAAGAAACCAAAAATAAATCATCGAGTAATGTATGAAACAAAATGGATTCACGGTAAAGCCTAAATGAGAAGTATACTTACACTGTATATAAAACTACATGAAATCCTACTAGGGTGTAAAGAAAATGTTTCTTACAAAAGGCACAGATAATCACTATTATCAAAATAACATCAAACCTTTTGAAATTCTGATTTTTTTTTTTTTTTTTTCATTTTAAATTTTTGAATTTACATATTTAAAACAGAAAATTGGAGAATTTGTAAGAAATGCTTCGTATAATCCTTCGGTGAGACACAGTACAGTTCAGAAGTCCTCGATAACATGCAAATCTAAATGGCGAATTTGTGTAACAAAACTACCGTAAATAATTTTCATTGCAGAACTCATTGTTGTGACATACTTTTGCAGTCTGTGATACAAGTTCCCTTTGCATTCAAAGATATACAACGATGTAAAACATTGCTATTATTCACAAAAACAAGTATAAATATTTTGGCATATATGATCGGTAGCTGCCACTTGTTATCTGATTTGAAACAGCAGAATGTTAAGTCCGTGAAGACCTGGATGCATGCTAGTGAACTGAAACTGTCGATAAAAGTTGTAGAATTTTACAGGCTGAAAATGACGGCCATCGTTGTTGATAGCAGTTGTACACGTTCACACTGCTTGCGAAAGGTTTTGAAAGTCTTTTCTGTACATTGTTTCTTGTTCATTGATTTTACTTTAATACAACGGTAGAAATTAAGCAGTTTCAGTTTTACGTTTGTACGTTCAGTTTGCATGGCCCGTATTGAAGATAGAAATCAGTTATTTATTATTTGGAAATGTGTATGTTAGTAGTTGTGTTTAAAAAGACCCGATACTCTTTTGTCTACGTAGAAATTAGTCCGAATACATAGCATATGTTCTTAATAGAGAACTTTTCAAGCTGCCTACGTAAATTTCATTTGCTAATTGTGACAAATCCTTCAAGTCGCCACTCTGGTTCTTGAGAATGCAAAACACCCCCCCCCCCCCGTAGATCAAAGATGGTGTGGGGTGTAAATCTTATCTTGGTTTGTTGCATGGTCTGTGCCTTGAGGTTCTCTATGATTTCATTATATTCATACTGCGTGAAAAGCAATTACCGCATACCTGGCTGGCCTGTTAGGTTACCCCAAATGTTCAGTAACTATCACACGGTGATACTTGTCCATGTCAACTGTGTGTTCAGCAAATTAGTGAGCTTCGTTTCCCCTTGAGACGATAGGATGTAAACAGGCTAAGGAAGGGAATGTTTCAAGAGTTACAGAGAAAAGTAAACTGAAACTGAAGAGAGGGCCTTTTCATTCAAAGTTTTTAATTGAATATTTGTTAAATGTTTTTAGAGTGCATGTGTAAAATAATGTAAAAAGGGGAAAACACTAGAAGATCATGGTTGTCCTTCTTTATTTCTAAGGAGTTTAAAAAATTGTAACTGAACCAGTAAGTTTGTAATGACGTCTCAAATCTAACCTAATCTCATCTCTTTTACTCTAACTCAAGCTTGAGGCAGGATGTCAGGCTTGATATTCATGTCTCGAGAAATAAATGTGATACCTTACAAATCAAAACGATACGTCACTATTTTATGTACAGTAAAGTTTGATATAAACATGAGTTGCACGAGGGAAATGGGTCTTACACTCTTAAAAATATTTAAACGATTTTGTTTAAAAATTAGGATACTCACGAAGATGAGTATTTCTACTAGAGATAAGTGAGTACTTCAACTGAATTTGTGCAAAATTTTACACAAATTGAGTTGAAGTACTCACTTATTTCGAGTAGAAATACTCATTTTCGTGAGTATCCTAATTTTTAAACAAAATCGTTTAAATATTTTTTAGAGTGTAGTTGAAGACAGTATTAGAGCGAGGTTGAAATGGTGATTCTGAGATATTTGGCTGTTTTATTTGGAAGCCTCTCCTTTAATGCTTTATCGAAACATACCATAATTTGTTTTTTCTTAAGTAAGAAAACATTGGTTTTGGAACTGTATTTTAAAACACAGTTCGCAAACTCTTTACTACTGCATTGCACTAGTAAATATTTTACACACTTAAATACGTTGCATTTCTTCATCAAGAAATAAAAGGAATTAAAGAAAAAACGAATTTGTTAACGTCAAGGTATTCCCCGTTTATGATAGCATAAATAAGTTACTTTGAAAAGTTACAGTTTCTAAACATTGCGAAGAATTTACCGAGTGCATAAGTC
Organism: Holothuria scabra; assembly: GCA_037179385.1. Taxonomy (NCBI): domain Eukaryota; kingdom Metazoa; phylum Echinodermata; class Holothuroidea; order Aspidochirotida; family Holothuriidae; genus Holothuria; species Holothuria scabra. The sequence goes on from CM074197.1 coordinate 31,561,640, forward strand.
GAAAAGATCCTGAGAAAAACAATAATGGTTAACAAATAAGAAGAATTCGCAGCTGTAGCACAATATTGTTTTCATCACTCTGATTCCATTAATGACCTTGCAAAACACGTTTTAAACAGAATCATGTAAAGTTGTGTTACTCAACTTTTTGTAACACACGTTTGGTGGTAGAAGTGGTTTGATACCGTACTTAGTATAAAAGTTGTCATTTTGAATACGATATTTTTAAATATGATCTTCTGGTGTTTTCCCAAAATCGTGTTGATGTCGAATATATGCAAAAAAATACAGTGAGTCTTATTTTTATTATTTGAAAGTCTTTGTCAGACAGACTGAAACCTGCATAAGAAAGTATTTAACTTTTAATTAAGGATAGTGCAGCACGGCTCTATAGTAGCGCATCAATCAAGTAAATGAAACCCAGTATGAACAATGTCGTCTTTTCTTTATATCATTGAAAGAGGAAATCTTCAACCATCAGGACACGATCCTAAATTCATAGAAGATGAGTTAGCACTGAATAAACTGAATAAAGGGAAAAAAAACTGATAACCAAAAAGAGCAACCGGTCTCAAAAAGCTACCAAATTGTTATTCAAACGCATTCTTTGTACTAGAATTACTACAAATTACAAGAATTAGATTTGAATTTTAATTAATCTTCTGAAGAAAACGAAAGCAACGTACACATTAATTTGATGAAAATAAGTTACATCGTCAACTTGGAAATTGATTCTGAAAATTTACAATCAAGCTAACTGCAGCAACGCCAAGCAATATGAATTTTATCAAGACTTTACTTATGGACCCTAGCAGCAAAAGCGACCAGACTCCTTGAAACTATATCAGTAGTTCCTCCCTGCTCTTAATTTACATTCCGATACCGCATAGTTAAACACCATTTTTTCACCAAGTGACTTCTTTGACGCCAACCAACCTTCGATGATACCTCAACGTTTTGAAATCGCCGTATATGAGTATCCATTCGCTAAATACAATGCTTGTTTGCGCAGTGCAAACAATGTCTTAACAGATCACCACAATTTTGAAATAGGCGGTTAAGACTGTCAACCATATGAATATCGCAAGGGGCAATTTTTCCCTTTTCCTTACAGCTAAAGGTTCTACAGACCCACCTAAATATAACCCTGCAAAGAATAGGATCCCAAAATTCAGTTAGCTTTGACATATTTTTTTTTTTCATATATATTACCATATTATGTAAGAGAGCATTTTGAACAAGTGCTAACTCTTACATTAGCTGTCATCAAAGACAAGACACGCTTTCGGCCGGGCAAAGTTAGACCAAACTTCGGCAGTGTGAATTTAATCTTTTAGTGAATTGACGCATCAGTCCTTGCAGGCACTTGACCCGAAATTTCGTAAAATGTATCTCACGTTCCTTTTAGAATATTAAGCAACTATGACAAATCCATCAGAGTGCCTACAAGCAACATCTGGAGACCTCTGACACATTCCTGCATCGCAACTCGAACAAGACACGTACAGTACTTGTCAGGGTTAGCCACTGTCAGGAAGATAGAAGGTGAGTCTCACAATCGATGTAGTTAGGGAGCTAGCCCCTAATCATTTACACTATCGGGAACGAAAGGTTTGAAGGTCTATTGAGCATACCATGACAAACGAAGAAAACCATTTCTTAGGTTTCCCATTCGGGCCCATAAGAACAGGTGGGACCCTAAAAGGCCATCAAAATGTCAACCAATTACACTTTTGAGAACATCAATAAACTTAAAATTCACTGCAAGTACCAAAACCAGTTAATTGACATATAAAACTTAAGAAAACGAAATCCTGCGCATTCACCACTAAAGAAGGGCTCAATATAAGGCCCGACTAGGGTCTCAATTATACTTTTGAGCAGGAAGTTAAAACTGATACCGTTTAGTCTCTACCCATCAATGATAATCCAAATGTAACTTAAGAAACGATTTTCCGGGGCATTATCGCCTAAGAGGGGCCCAAATGGACCCCAAGAGACCCAAATGGATCCATTTTAACCTGTCCCAATGAAATCAATATAAGTTACTCTAGAATCGATCCACCTTCATCGAAGGTTTTCAAAATGATACTTAAGATCGAAATGACTGAGGAGATGGTCCTGTAAGGAGGGTCCAGCTAGGGGCAAAAATAGGGTCTCAAACACACTTTTGAGAGCAAAACCGAATTTGATTTTTTATTATCCCTTCACATCACTTGGCACAAAAACATTACTTAAGAAGGGTCCTGGGCATTCTAGCTTAAGATGGGCTCAAGTGGACCGTATGGCCCTTCACAGTGAGCTATAACGCTTGCCAGAAAAACTCCGATATTAAACACACTTCACAAACTTTCTTCTCAAGTTTCAAAAGAACCTGATCAACAGGCAGTGGAGTAGCCATTATGGGATTTTTTGGGGGGCCTAGGTAACAAGTGGGGGGGGGGGGCTGGTACCTCCGAGGGTCATGCACGGCAAGACTATCTAAGCGGAGCGCCACCATGGGTTGGCGCGGTGCGTACAAGAAAATTTTGGGCTTTAAACCCCTCCAGATGGCCGGAAACGGCACTTCCCATGTGTTTTAAGCTGGATTTACCCAGCCTTGAAATACGATTCTCATGTCTGCGATGTCTCAATAATGAGAATAAAAAGTCAATCTATGAAAAATGGCAATACATACACTTTTTAGGGACCCCAAAACTGGGCACTTCTGATCTGTGGCCGAGGGGATGAAACTAAAGGGAGCCGGTATCTCCCTTCCCCTTGGGAAAAATTGTAAACTTCAGAAGCACGTAGATCGCAAATGCGGCAATATTTGAATCTAAGCGGAGCGCCACTATCAGTTGGGGCGGAGCGTATAAGAAAATTTTGGGCTTTAAAACCCCTCCAGATGGCCGGAAACGGCACTTCCTACGGGTTTTAAACTGGATGTACCCAGCCGCAAATGCGGCAATATTTGAATGGATTTCAGCTTACCTAAGGCAGTACCTCATCCTTTAACAGGAAAACCAAAAGTAGTTGTGTCCCCTTCTGAGAAACTTTCTTTGCGTTAGATTTCCTAGATGCAAAATGGTGCTATGTTTAGCAAAACTTTGAACTGATTATAGGCCTGAGTTTTCGGGGAGCATGAAAAATATGAAAAATATTTTTAGTTTTTGTAGACTGAGATTTTACAAGAGACAAACATACTGCCAAAGAAACAATGTGCAAAATGGTGCAGTTTTTGTTTATCGGTACATTACGTAGTCAAAATTAAAATACTACGAATAAATCCCTCAAAATAATTGAACCTCAAAGCAGAAGTATGGATCATGTGGGAAACACATGAAATCCGGACCTTGTGGACATTTTACAAATCCCCCGGACGCCAGCGCCAACTAGTAAAAAGAGGACTTGTCGAAAAAAAATCGTCCTACAGTGGCACTTGTCATGGGCAAGAGTGAGGCACGACATAGGCCTACTTGTTAAGGATGGAAGGGAAGAATTATCCGAAGGCAGTACCTTACCCTTATCTGCTTACGGCATATTTTGTGTAAAATAGAGTAAAAGAATGGTCGTGTAAGAGTGGTCTCCAGTGTACGATTACCTTATTTTCAATAAATCAATCAGCCATCCGAAAGGCAGAAAGGGTCTTAACCTAACAAGGTCACATTAAAGTTTGTCGTCGAGACTTTCGTTTCATCTTCGAAGTGAAATGCAATAAACGACAGTGCAGATCACAAACGGTAGGCCTATATAATTTAGTGAAAGTAGGCATTTTAAAGTTATTGCTTGATTTCATACGTGCGGACAAAATGTGTTTTACACACATTCATCCATGGTTTTTTTTTTTTTTTTTAATTTTTGCACATTTTTTTATTTTTATTTTTTCAATTACTCTATCAGGACGCAAAAGAGAAAATCTGGAGAAAATCTGGGGGGCCTAGGCCCCCCAGGCCCCCCACTCCCCGTGGCTACGCCACTGTCAACAGGTCCTCGCGACAGGTATTCGGGTCACACTCAGTTATGGTCTGTATGAAGGACGTTGCACTATAGGGGCTGGGTATAGCTATAATGTCATATATCCAATGTCACAAGAGTTCAAGTATAGTTTCTTTGGTGTAACTTTTAGTTCCATTTCGCAAGCATGTTAATCATACCAAACACGGTTTTATCATTCGGTTCAGTAAGAAACCGGAAAAAAAGAAAGAGCAAGCGAAGCCAAACTAATTCTTCGTGTAATGAACTGAAATTTTGTACAAATATAATAAGGTATACATCGTCATTATAAGTCCATGAAACTTGCAACCCAAGTTGCATTTGCTGCTCTGATAGCAAAGTACATCAAAACTTCACTCTTTCTACAGTTTGGCATCGACGTCTCTTGAAAGAGCACGTTAACGGGAAAGGTCTCAAAGCTGCGAAGTTTCCAAGCTAAAGGCATCTCTGATAAAAATACACCGCCTCTTAAGATTTAAAATGTGCTTAAACAACAGCGGGAACTGTGTCTTTACAAGAATGTGCCAAAGAATGAAAAAAAGTCAAATACGTTCTTTTGTAACCAAGTGTATCGGTAAAAGGGCTGGTAAACGGAACGGATCTTAAATGTTTTGGACATTTGGCAAACCCAACGAAAGGAAATTAATATTTCAGATTACAGTTTTCATCAAAAGAAAACGATATCTTCATCGTACAAAGTATTTTTATTCAATATTGAGTGCATCTTGGAAACATTACGAGCGGAAAAGTATTCTAGATTAAAGTTTTTTTCTTCAAACAAACAGCAAACGGTATTTTTACTTATCGTATAATGTATTCTTTAAATGTTTGGTGCATCTTGAAACACAATGCGCGGAAATACAATATTTCTCATTATAGTGTTTTTCTGATTTTTCAAATAAACAAAGAACCAAATCTTTACTATCGCATAAAGCAAATTTTACTAACACGTGAAATAAAATAGTACCGTATTCTTGTAAAGAATCGGTTTTCGGTTCTGTAGAACCGATGCTGATTATTTTAGGCTGTGATACAATCAGTGGAGTAGCTGGGCATTTCTGCGGGGAAATACCGAAATTTTCTCATTTTTTTTCTTTAAAATCATTGAAATCATTTCTCTAGGGACGTAATTTGCGGTCACCGGAGGAAGCCGAAATTTTTGCCCTTTCAACATATATTTGAAAATATGGAGTTTGTAGTGGAAACGTATTGGATTCCGGGTTTCCTACGTTTGGAAATATTAAATTTAATTAGTTGAAAAGTTCAGGAATAACCAAATAATCTGCATTTCTTACTGGCAAGACTATGACTACACGGCGACCAAACACCGTTGTTGCTACACAATTTTATCTGTGTCCTACAAATTTACAAATTCAATTTCTGAAATGACATTTTCAAAAGCCAAGAGCTTGCATTGGAGAAAATTAAGAATTTTAAGAAAGAAAATTCCACGAAATTTGCAACGTAAGAACCAATGTAACTTACTTATCTAGTAATTTTGTCATTACCGAAATTCGGAAAAGCTCACCCAGCTGATTTATGAGAAATCACGATGCATTAGAAACTGCAAATTGCGCCCATGCCTCCCTCCCTGTGGCTACGCCACTGACCACTTGTTACGTAGCATCTCAGTCGTCCTCCTCATCAAATGTGCATGTTGTGTCATAATCGTCGATGTCACAGTACCCTATACTGGATCGTCCTCGTTTTCGTTTGTGAGATCATCGCTAGTGGGATGGGTTGACTTGGGAATCTGGGGCCCAATGAACCACAAAGAATGATAGTATTTATTAACAAGTTCCAATCCTACATGAGGTACTATTGAAATGATGTTCTTGTATGCTGCGTGTCATGTCTCGGCAAAATAGTTGCTGGTATGGATATTTGATGGAGTTGATTCTTGCATGGTGGGATGACACAAACGTCCGCAACTTTGATGTTTGAAAAAGACTGATTCATACGTTTTGGTCAATATGACTTCACAAATCTTACAGCTAAGCCCAAAAAGCTTCCCTATTAACGCCTCTTGAAATAAAGTCCAATATATTTTGCTATTGAGAGGGTATTACATCTTTATGTTCAACTTGTGTCTTCTGCCTGTCTAGGTTCGTGCCGGTTATACCTAACGATATTAATAGGACCAGTTATGAAGTCTAGGTAATTGCAGGACTCAAGAAAAAGTATGATTGCGTCCCGTTTAGACTGTAGCTCTAGTTATGAGTAAAGACGTGATTTTCCGGTAACGACCAATGGCGATCGGTGAAAAGTAGGGGACCAACCTTTCTGAATTAATGTTTGGCATACAAGTAGAATGCTGGGAGATATATCTTAGCTTTGTCCTCAAATTCGTTATTCTCTTGTTGTTATAGGACACGTCTTGAGGGCCTATCATCCTACTTCCTAAGATTAAATTTCAATTGTGATAATTGAGTTGTTAAAAATGAATAATGTTTAATATCGGCGTTTACCTGGAAGGGGTAATCCCGCACTGCGCAGGGCCGTATGGTCCACTTCAGCCCATCTTAAGCTAGAATGCTCAAGACCATCCCTTTTTAAGAAATGTTTTTGTGTCAAGTAATGTCTGGAGATAATAAAAAATCAATTTTGGTTTTTTCTCAAAAGTGTAAATGAGATCCTCTTTGGGCCCCTACTTGGGTCCTCCCTATAAGACCATCTCCCCAGTCATTTCGATCTTAAGTCTCATCTTTGAATCCTTCGATCTAGGTGGATCGATTCTAGAGTAATTAATATTGACTTCATTGGGACAAGTTAAAATGAGTCCATTTGGGTCCCTTGGGGTCCATTTTGGACACTTCTTAAGCTATAAGGCCCCGGAAAATCGTTTCTAAAATAACATTTTTATGACCAATGATAAGTGGAGACTGAAGGGCATCATTTTCAGCTTTGTTCTCAAAAGTGAAATTGAGACCCTTTGGGGTCTTTTGTTTGGGCCCTCTTATAGGACTATCCTCCCAATTATTTCGATTTTAAGTATCATTTTCTAAACCTGCAATGTAATTGGATAGATTGTTCGTAATATTGGCTTTGTTCTGACAAGTTGGAATGGGCACGTTTGGGCCTTTTGAGGTCCATTTGGGCTCTCCTTTCACTATAATGCCCCGTAAAACCGTTCTTCAAGTTACATTTTTATTATCAGTGATTGGTGGCGACTAAACGGTATCAGTTTCAACTTTGTTCTCAAAGTGTAATTGAGACCCTACTTGGGCCCTACTTTGAGCCCTTCTGAAGTGGTAAATGCCCCGGATTTCGTTTTCTTAATGTTTACATGTCAATTAACTGGTTTGTACTTGCGGTGTATTTTAATTTTATTGATGTTCTCAAAAGTGTAATAGATTGTCACTTTGGGGGCCTTTTAGGGTCCCACCTGTTCTTATGGTCCCGAATGGGAAAATTAAGAAACGGGTTTCTTTCTTTGTCATGGTATCCTCAATAGAATGAGACCTTCAAACCTTTCGTTCCCGATAGTGTAAATGATTAGGGGGCTAGCTCCCTAACTAATGAGTACATCAGTATACGGGGAATAAGACCATGATCACTCTTAATTTACACGGTTGTCGGCTTCGTCAATTAGATGAAGGTTAGGGCTAGGGTTAGAGCAATTTGGCAGAGATATTTGTGAAGAAAATTTAAAAATATTCAGTATTTACCGATATTCATCACTTCAAACAAAATTCTCCTGGAATGGTGCTATTCTACCGAATAAAGTTGTCATTGTTGAGTATGTCGGAACCAGACACAAATTCCTAACTTATGGGAAAACGGTTGGAAACGAAATTAACAACTAAACGGATATCAACGTTAGGAAGTATTTTTTGTGTGTTTTGTACAGTCTTTTAACATTTGTTTTTAAGATTTTAATATTTTCAAATACAGACTGAAACTCAAATATGTTGGTAACGAAAGCAATTTGCGTGAACGTTGCGATCTCTGTCACTCTGGTCTAATGCCTTATGTAGAAATTGAATAATTTATACATAAATTTCGGTCACAGGGCATCTGTTACACAAATGTCTGTCCAGAGCATGATATGGTGAGACAAGATTATCTGAATGCTGAAGGCGAGGTATGGCGGTGTTTCCAGACGGAGAAATGGCAAGTGGCGACATTTCGTGGCGACATTTCTCCGACATTTCGATCACCTTACCCCAAAATAGCAGCAGATGCAAATAAGATGCAAGATACTGATCCAGTAGCCTAATCTCGCAATTTTCTTCTTAATCCTTTTCAAAGTTTAGGTCATAGTTTTCACTACTTATTATTGCAAATTCAAAAAAAAAAAAAAAAAAAAGAGAAAAAATACTGTCACTTGATCCTTAAGAGCCAGACATAGAACTGTACAAGAGGACAGTCTACCCTAAGACTTCAAATTGGGCTAACTGCATTTTCGCTTTAAGTCGGGTCCGCCACGATCATGGGTGGCATGCCCCCCCCCCCCACCCGTTGGAGACCACTTCCCCCTCCCCCCCCCCTCACCTACACACACACACACCGTTGGGTCGTCGGTTTCGTCGGGGAGGCCTAAAAATAATAATACAAAATATTAACAAAAGAAGTTACTGGATGGTTGATTTTGAAAATCTGTTTTGTATGAAATGCTATTTTAATACACATCGGAATTGAATTTTAGGAATCACTTTCCCGAGCTCTGTTACACCTCATCCCACGTTACCTGTCGTATCTCCTCTCCGGTCGGGGAAAGACGGAATTTCCTTCGGGGAGACCTAAAGTAAAGGACTGAAGTTATCAAGTGGATCACCATGGATCTTTTCCTTTATGAACTATTCGTTTTCTTTTGTAACGCTATTTTAATTTATATCTGAATCTGTTTTATTCACTCTTTACTGGCTCCGTTATCCCTCTGCTCTCCACTTTGACAGTCTTGCGGGAAGAATTACAATTTCGTAAAAAAAGACAATTCTTCCCCTCCCAAACTGGAACACCCTAAAAACGTCTTTATCAAAATTTAAATTAAAATTTCAAATAAATGGGAAGCCAAACTTTTTCTCTGGGGAAATTTTCCAAAAAGATCCGAAGACCTCCATCTACATGATGATATTCCGTAACCCCATCAATACTACAGATCACCCCCTCTTCAATTTTATAATAAGAAGATTAGATTCTTCCATTAAACCCTAAAATATGTCATGAAAATTACAATTTGTCTCTTATATAATCTTCAGATTTCTGAAAATGGCAAAATTGTCCCATGCCGATGGATACTCCCTACAATAAATGACAAAAGCAAACTTTGATTACCCCGACATGTTACCTTATTTTGCTGTGAGTTTGTAAGACATATCACTTTCGGGGAGCTTGAGCCCCATATTGAGGAAATCCTGGAGCCACCCCTGGCCACGGTCTTTATTCTTTTTTCGGTTGTGTCTCACTGGCTTGTTTTCCGTACTCCATTACTGGTGATGGGCACCGCGTACAACGGCATCAGGTTCCATTTTAAGATCTTCGGTATGACTTCGGTGTTTTAGTTTCAAGCTTGTTCTTAATCTCTGGTCGGAAAGATCTAAAAACTTACCACCCTGTGTATACTAACAAAATCAATTTAAATTAATTATTTCGTGATTACACATCGATTGGAAGATTTTATTGTACACGCGTGAGTGGTTTAAAAGGTGGTAAACATACCAAACGAGGGTAAAAGGTTTGGTTACCGGAGTACTATTTTTGTTAATTTTACTGTCATACACACTTACAACAATGTTAAATGTTTACTTCGGAAACATTGGAGGGGATGACACCAAACGAAATGCATATCCTAATGGAGTTGAACTTGTCAAGGTGGGTGCGCACTTAAAAATTACTGAAGAAATACAGAACAATGAATAGAGGAATACATTAAGAGATTACAGCAAAAGTGCTGTTAATTAGGTTTCAAAAACTGACAATTCTTTTGCTGTACATGTACTTTGTATTTCCGTTTTTCACTTCTGATTTTCTATTATCATTACTTTTAATATTACTTTTTTTGCTCTGTAATTCTTCAACTTCCTACAGCTATTTTAACAGTGAGTCAGTTGGCAGAGGTTTCAGAGAAAATCGGCTTTCTAGTTTTAAAGAAAATTTTCCCTTTTTGAATTCAACATCCACCAGGTACAAAACTGTAATTTAGTTACAATAAAGCGGTAATTTAGCCTTCTTCTTCAAGCAATAATACTTTGGAGGAATAAAACTATCGGCAGGGCCATAAGTAAGACGTAAAAAAGAGGGTTAAAGCGATTTTTTTGAACACTTCGGTACATTTTACAATATTTTCTTTGGGAAATAAGCATATTATTTATCTAGAAAACACTGGCAGAGGACTTCTCAGATTTACTTTCCTTTCCTTACAACACAAAAGTTACCTTTATCACAAGCGATACCGATCTCGGTTTCACAGTCTCAAGTTGGCCCATGTGAGAAATGAATGCAAATGTTCAGTCAGTTGTCACTAGAGTATACTTCCTCTGTTCCTGATGTTGGTCCATTTAATGAAACACAGATGTGCAAATGTTTGGAAAACCACTTGCCAAAGTGGTTGTGATGGCCGTGATGGCCGTCTAGTCTGAAGGCCTTAGAAGAACAGAGAGGTTAATATTAGGGTGGCGTCTCACCCGCGAAACCATTTAACCAAGTTACCCTTCTACTTTAAATTAAGCAAATGTGCATGTCCATCTAGACAGCGCAGCATGCGTTCCAATATTGTTGCAGTTTGGGACGACTCATGGTCCACAAAAATTGCTCTGTGTAGTTGCATCCCTTTTTTGTCGGTAATAAAATAAATGTCATTTCACTGAGATTTAGATGGCGTATTTTATTAGATCTTGAAGTTCAAGAAAAAGTAGTAACTTTTCTATTGAACTTCCACATGTAAGACGTAACAGCACTAGAAAATAGACGCTAATAGAAATTGTTTCTCGGATATCAGTTTGCAGGTCCCTTGGTAAAGAAAGACTGTGATTAGAAATCTTTAAATTTTTACAGTTTCTAAAGAAGAAATAAATTGGTCTTAGAGTAGATTAAATGGTGGATCCTCACACCCAAACTACAATTCTTTCAGGGGTTTACGGAAATTCTGTATTGGCTCAACTCTTTGATTGACAGCAACTTCAAACAATATAAAGTGCGAAACCTTATATATTACACAGCACGGACTGTAATGGGAGTTTATTAAATATACACATTGTGCTTTTCTATATTTACCCTGAAGCAATAAACTGAGATCGTGTTTGGATGAGGATGAATATCAGACAATTATGGGAGGGCTAAAGAAAGAAAGTTAGGAGAATTGGTTCTGTTTAGGGGGCAAAAAATTAGCCTTTAAATAGTTCGATACATTATAATTTGCGTTCTTGTTGATGCTAATGATGTAGATGGAGCTAAATACACCATACCTGCCTTGATTCTGCATCCTTATTTCGTCACCCATGTTTTCATTTTAAGAGTGCACCGAGTTTTAGGTAGATGCGCACTGTTTAACAAGATGTCTCTTGATTGGCTGTTGCCATTGTACTGTATCCAGGCGTGGAACCAAGGGCGGCTTTTACGGCTTCAGCCCCCCCCCCCCCTCCGTTTTGTCTCATCAACAATAACAAGTTCACTAAAAAAGCATAATGTTTATCTACGGGAATATTAGGGGGGCTATTTCAGGCTCACCCTTTCCCTCGCAACACAAATCAAAATACACGAATGATATTAAGCCCGGTTGATTGGGCTTTCTACTTACTTTCCTGTCGCTGTGCCTTTGCAACATCAAGGAGACGTAACTCCCTGGCCACAGCACCAAGATTTGAATAATGTGTCAATAGGCCTATGTCATCTAGTTATGCACGTTACTGACTGAACTTTGTCCACGCTGCCGCACGTCAGGCCATGTGTGCAATTGAACTGTAGAGTAACCATGAACGGTCGGCACGTTAGCTATGCATCAGTTCCCGACGGTGGTTCATTATGGCATAGAGCAGGGGGAGGTAAACCTTTGGACCAAATTCTGTTGTAGTGTCCATCTGGATGGCCCCATTGGAGCAGAGACTCCCATGTGCCAAGACCCACGTGTGCACCCCTGGTATAGAGAGACAGCGATCAAAAACAATCATCGGAGAAACACAAAACGCATCTTACAATTTACAAGTATGCTTTTAGTGTTATTATAATGCGACACGTTTGAATTGAAGCCCTCGTACAGTTATTGTTGCTGACAAAGGAGAATTGGGCTATTCGTTGATTACGATATCCATTTCATTGCGGACCTGTACAGTCCGGGAGATTCTCCGAAAACGGAGAACTTGAAATTCTCCGTTTTCGGAGAATATTTAAGCGCCATTTTGAAATTTACCCACAATGCTGCACTATTTACACAATAAAAAACATAAGGTTCGATCTTTGAAACCATTCTGAAAAATTAGCACCTGCCTAGGAAAGGTCGAAACCTGAATATTCGTGTCGCTGAAATTGTTATCTACAACTTTTCCGTGCACTAAATGGAAGTCCACCGTGCCAATTTTGAGAAAATACCGATTAAAGTAATGACACTTTCCGATGACCCTCATTAACAGACGCAGTACAGTCGTCGCTGCCGTTGCACATGTCGTTATTGTATGATCGTTAATTGGTGTCCGCACAAAGAGAACGCGTTCCTTCATAACCCTTTGTTTGAGAGCTCAGTATATTACACGAACTTGAAAAGAGTTTCCATATGCTTTAAACTTTCAATTTGAGTACTGCTAATTTCCTCAGTCTTCATGAATAATTTTAGGTGTAAGGAATTCAACCCTAGAAAATGGCACGTTGACGAGTGTAAACAGTACTAATCCTACACACTAAACAGTTCAGACTACTGTTCCCAGTTCACGTTACTCTAAACTGCAGCTGTGCGGCATTTGAATGAAACACGAAATAAACTTACAACAAAAAGAATGAATCACTGAGGATGAGTTCTTGTTACCCGTTCTAGTTATCTTTTCACACGTTACTGTATAAAAACAGTCCTACGAAACATCACAGTGTGCGTTCGCTTCGTTAGTGGTATACTGTTACAGGATGCAACATATGTGTTTGTCTGAGAAGCAACGGCTGTTACGAGAATAAGGCTCTAAATATTTATACAACACTTTGCATAGAAATTCTCCGGTTTTGGAGAAAGTGAAGTTCTCCAATAACGGAGAATCTCCCGGACTGCTGTATGTTTATATTTGATGCATACGGTTTGTAGGGAACAAGTGTGCAGAAACTGTTGATATGGACTGTTTTTTTGTTGGCTAGGAAACAATTTGCCCTCTTGTTTGTTTGGGATGCATATAATTATGTTTATACAGGCTTATACCGTTTCGCGGTTATCGCGGGAAAATTAGGTCGGATTTGTAAAAGCCAATTGCAATTTCCCACTCAGGTAAACTTCGGCCTTTTAAGCCTCTGAGTCTGAGCTAATCAGGCCGCTTAAATATATGGGATTCTTGTTAAGTTCGATGAAGCTCATGCTATTCCAGATCATGTTTCAAAGATAAATTCCTTCACATTACCATTTCATCCAATGGTAGTGGTTAATTTAATCTAGTAATTTTCTGATCATTTTACAATTTACTCATGTTTTTATTGAACTAAATACTTTATTGAAAACGAGAGCTCAAAATAATGAGCAGCTGGTTATTCTATGTAGATGAATTCTTTAGTTATTGAAGTATCAAAATGTTATAAATGATCAACGTGACAGAGCAATGACGTAGCTACAGGCAGCAGGGACGACTGCCCGTGGCTCGAAAAAGTAAAAAATTTGGAAATTTGCCATCTGAGGCACCAGTCAAATACAGTGCCGTTTTCCCGCATTCTTTTCATAAGGTTTGGAATTCTTGCTACAAAAACTTCCATATTTGTAATGATAAGTTGAAAAGGCAATTTTTCCCGCGCGCTTCACGCGCCCTAAATCGCAACCTTTCATGCAGTAGGTGTTGGCTCATAAAGCAGTCAGTGATAAACTTTCCGAGCCGCTACAGTGCCGTTTCACTAAAAGTTTCTTCAATGTAGGTTTTTAATTTTTAAATATTTTGTCTAAAAGTTTCGGCCGGGGAGTTTTCTAAATTTCGCCGAGAAGTCTCAATCCGCACCCCTTATATGGCATTGTGTAACAACAATGATCTTTAGGGTTGAAATGTTATCTAAGGTATTTGCTAACAGGAAACGCAGATTTTTCGATAGTCCCTCAAATATTCAAATATCTTTGCGGAAAATCCTGAATCTAAACTATTTCTTGCAATACAAATACATATACAAATACGAAATATACGAATACGAATACGAACACGAACACGAACACGAACACGAACACGAACACGAACACGAACACGAACACGAACACGAACACGAACACGAACACGAACACGAACACGAACACGAACACGAACACGAACACGAACACGAACACGAACACGAACACGAACACGAATACGAATACGAATAAAAAATATGTACTTATGTGTAAGAGGACCCAAATTTTCTACGCACGTAGTGCAGTAGCGTTCAAACTGAGGGAAAAATCAGATTTTTTATGTTTAAAAAAATGTTGTTCTTGCTCGTAGATGTTAGCGAAAAATTTAGCATTAAAAACGTACCTTTTCGTCAATGGGTTAGGGTGAGGTGCATGGTCCAACTGTGTTCCGCCCCTCCCCCCCCCCCCCCCATCCCACTTACATATTGCTTCCTGTGCCACTGAGATATTGAGATATTCAGGCATAGAATAACCGTACTTCCCCTTTACCCGATTTCTCTTAGTTCATCCCCCCCCCCCCCCACCTTTTGAAATGTCTAGATCCGCGCCTGGTATCGATCGTTTGTCAGGTAACGGATTAGGTAAGGGATTAGGCTATCGTTAGCCAGGAAATTTTTAGGTTAACAGTGCACATCACGCCTGAATTTGGGGATCTAATGGGGCTAAACCATAACAGCAAATTTGTACTTACTTGGACAATCATTGGCTCTCAAACGACTAGCATGGTAGATCATTAACCACCTTGAAATCTCGACCGATAGCCAAAGTCAGTTTTTTTTATAATCATGCATTCTCGACCCATAAAGCATATTTTTGCACTGAGGCGACATATCATCAACTTAATTTCTTTTTTCGTCTACTCTACTCAAAGAATAGTGGCCTTCGAATTTCTACTTGGCCCCCGACTTTCGCTTCTTTTTGACGTCATTATTAATTTTCTCAGCTTTGATTGTGTTCCTGGTCATTTACCATACTTTCTTCGTCGTTTGAACCTGACAGAATAATAATAGCTGGAAATGAAAACGACTTAGAAAGACAAGTCCATTGAAGTTTTTTGGAACTAAATGTCGGGGTAGGATGTATGACAGGCACAACCATTTGATTAGCAGCAAGATGAAATAACGCCTAGTACCAAAGCACATGTATAACAAAATTTTCCGTACTGAGAGTGGTTTGATTACGCATTGAGGTCTTAAATACACACCCTGAAGCAATAAACTGAGGTTATGTCTGGATGAGGATGAATTCCAGACAGCTTTGAGAGTTCTTAAGCGAGTATTAGGTAAGAACAATCGGAAATGTTTATAGATCAGAGGACTAGGCCTTTAATCTCGTGCCTAGCACACACCGTGGTTTTCTCTTTGCAAACTTGACTGTGTATCAAGGTTTTCCGTTATGACCTTTAAACAAACGTTTCGGTCTTCGCATTGTGCCAACGTGTTTCCCAAAGGGTATGAATAGAGTTTATTTTGATACGTGCCTCCTTACCGGGGGAACATCCGTCACAGGGAACTCACCGTTTCATCAAGTACGTCCATAATACTTCCAAGGTCAAAAACAGTCGCCCAAAACTTATTTTGAAGCAACAGCCAAATGCATTAATTGTCTTTGAATTTTTTCAAAGTGCATGTATAGTCCACCTCAGGTTAAAATAGTGCAGTAAACTATCCTATTTTATAATTAGCTCATAGGAATCATGTGACAACATTTCCCGCAAATGTGAAATTTGCTAGTATGAACTATTTGGTTTACCTTGAATGTGCAGTACTGGGGTCCTAAAATATTTTCAATTGAAAGATATTTTGAAGAGAAATGGGAAAACAAATTGGGAACTACATGTTAATGCAAAAAAAAGTTTTGGTCGACAGTTGCACTTATCGTATCTTTAATATTGTATACTGTACTCAAGATGGCCAAAACGTGTGAAACGTAGTAAATTGCGTAAGCACGGGTTTCGAGAGCCAATCATAAAACAAGGCTGTCTAATACACTACTTAAGATTGGTGTTAACTGCAGTTCCCTTCTCAGTACATGGTCATTACAACATGTGGTTAATCCCAGTCACAATACCCATAGAAAAAATTGTAGTAAGGATTTTCAAAAAAAGGGAAGGTTAAGCAAAAATGCATTTTTCATGTGTGGAATACGAGGGAACGACATTAACACAATTTGGTGAAACTTCCATTTCTACTAGACATGCATTTCTCTAGATATCTGTAAGTGACGTGACCAGATTTGTAACCACTCATTTTTTTTTTCAAATAATACCATTTGTTACCTTTAGGGTTCGAACGGTTTTAACCAAAGGGTTCCAAGGAGCATTTTTCAGCTTGTAATCGAAATTTTACCAGCTGCTTAGAACAATTAACGTTTCTAACAAATCTAGACTTGAATTAACCCTTGGGTCTTCTTTATTCTGAGCGTAGCGAATAAGATCCTCAAGACCCATGTTTGAACCTGCTCAGTACACAAAGTGAAAACCCAATCTCTCTCCATCTTTACGTGCTGTGACGTCACTTATTGAAAAAGGAACATGGATACCCCAGTACATCAAAGGTGGTATGTGATGTTACTAATATCTGAGTTTGTAACGTGATCTGTGACCTCAAATGAGCTATGCTTCAATTGTGTCCACACTGCTTGAAAAGCAATTACCACATGCTGACTAAACTGTTAACAACCCCAAATGTTACGTAACTTTTTTTGTTGTTTATCGAATCACATCGTTTACTCTCAATAAAGAAATCAGATATGAAACTTGACTTAATCAAGTCTGCATGTAGTGGGCTTCTTTTACACCCTGAAGTGATACGAGTTAATCAGGCAGAAATGAAAGATGTATCAAAAAGTAAGAGGGAACGTTTCATCATGATTTCAGCAATACCGAAACGTTTGTCCCCCCCCCCCTTTAAAAAAAATCCAAGACCAAGGTCTTTAAGTGTGGAAGTTTGATATCTCTCCACTTTTCCAGCAAAAGCTCCATATATTTATTATGTATGTTTATAAAAGCAACATTTTCGGCAGGCTTCACGTGTTGCGAATATGTCTCAAATGCAGTAGTAATGCTCACACACAGTTACCCTTTCCAAAAAATTTCGAAAACTTCCCCTGCAGCAGAAAATGTGGCAAAATAAAAGAATAAAAAACTGTGTAGCACCAGATCAACAAGTGATACCGGTAAAAAACAGTACTCTTTTCCCATTTTTACTGAAGTTCCTTCCAACCCTAGCTTCATAGATCTTTAAAATTATTTTTAAAAGACAGACATTCTTATGCGGTCCGCGCCGCAAATTCGGTTCTAAAGGTAGACCAAGTAAATTAATGTTGCATCCTTTGAACCCCCCCCCCCCCTCCTTATGTTATGGACGGATTAAGGGAGAACGATCTCAACAAACTTTCAAGCAAAGTCAGATATTGTAAACTTGTTGTAAGTGCGGGATTGATTTGCGTAACCCGGCGATTTGGAGAATGTTATTATTTGTGCATTCGATGCAGAAAATTAGAACTAATTTCACGAGACAACTGTACATATGTAATCCGAATGTACGTGTTTGCGAGAAAGAGGCCGACGGAGTCCGCATATGTCGGATCCACCACCTGTGTACAACGTGTTGTTAGCATGTGTAATTTCAGTTATTTCTGATGCCCCTGTCCCACTGTAACGGTTTAAGTCCCGCTTTGCTACTTTTATGAATCGTGGTGAAACCGGTGTGTTTTGGACACGGTTGAACACCTCCAAGGGTGGAACTAGGGTGTAACTATGGAGTCCACGGAAGGGCAAAGGGTGCAGTAAGGTTGGGCTAAGGAAGGCTTATCAGGGACCATTGCGGTTATGTGACGGGTTTCCCAAGGTTGTGCTACGGTGGGGCCGGAAGCGCTGTGGATTAACCACAGATATGGTACGGCGTCGACGGATATGCTACGGTTCTGTTACAGTTTCTGTACATGTCGATCATTTTTATTTTATGCACTTTGGTCAAGTGGCGTAGCCAGGATGGAATTTGGAATGAGTGGGTGGGGGGGGGGGGCTGGTACCTGGGCTGGTACCTCCTAGGGTCGGGCGCGACAAGACTTTCTAACCGGGGCGCCTCTATCAGTTGACGCGTAGCGTACAAGAAAATTTTGGGCTTAACAAACCCTCCAGATGGCCGGAAACGTCACTTCCCGTGTGTTTTAAGGTGGAGGAATTCTGCATTGAGATACGAATCTAGTGTCTGCCACTTCTCAGAAAATGAGAATAAAAAATCACTATATGAAAAATGGTAATACATACACTTTCAAGGAACCTAAATCTAGGCATTTCTGATCTGTGGCTTGGGGATGAGACTACAGGGAACCGGTATTTCCCTTTCCCTTGGAGAAAATCGTTAACCTCAGGAGGAAGTAGATCGCAAATGCGACAATATTTTAATTGATATCAGCTTTAATAGGAAAACCAAAAGTAGTTGTGTCCCCCTCTGAGAAACTTTCTTCGCATTAGATTTTCTACATGCAAAATGGTGCTGTGTTTGGCAAAACTTTGAACTGATTATAGGCCTACGTTTAAGGATTTTTCTTTTTGGAGAGCATGAAAATTTTCAAAATACTTTTTCTTAGTCTTTGTAGAGATTTTACATGTGACATACATACTGCCAAAGAAACAATGTTTTCCGGGTTTCAGTGGTGTCTAGATGCAAAATAGTGCAGAATTCTTCATCATACATTACGTAGTCAAAATTAAAATACTACAAGTAAATCTCTCAAAATATTAAAACCGCAAAGCAGAAGTATGGACCATGTGGGAAACATATGAAATCCAGACTTTGTGGACATTATACAAATCCGCCCGGATGCCAGAGTCAATTTGTAAAAGTCGACATATCGTTTTACAGTAGCACTTGCCATGGGCAGAAGGGAGCGGCACGACATAGGTCTACTTTTTAAGGATGGAAGGGAAGAATTATTCGAAGGCAGTACACTGTTAAAAATTTCTGTAAATTTACAGACTTTTTTTAACTTAAACTCTTTGTATTTTATTTTTAATAGAGATTTTCTGTATCTTTACAGACACTTTGCATTGCTACGATAAAAAAGACTGTTTACATGCATTTTCTCTTTATTTGAAAAACCATAATTTCTGTCAGCTTTTTAACCAAATTTTACTTCTTTGTAAAACTTTTCCTGTAAATTTACAGAAATTTTAACAGTATTTTGCATTTTTCTAATTTCACATAATTATACTGTCATTTCACAAACATTCATTTTGTTTTTAAGCTGAAAAAGAAATAAAAAAGCCAAAACAAACAAATAAGAAATCGCTAGAAAATTTCAATGTATAACATGCATCGTTCTGCGAAGTTTCAAAAAAAAAAAAAAAAATTTAGGAAATTTATGGCCCTTTTTGAAAATTAACTTACATTTATTATAAAAACATACTTAGTTATTACGTTTTTAGTTATAAATCTCATACAACTGGTGTTTTGCCACATTTGTTTAAGTAAAGAGAAATTGTAAGGCCCTAATTTCAGAGCACTGACAATTGGTATACTGATGTCAACTCATTGCCACATGAGCTCATGCACTTGATCGGAGCAAATTAAAAACGTTTCGCAAATTTACTTGAAAGAGTAAGTAAATGTACCATTTCATGACGTAGGCTAAATCTCATTTTCCATTAATGGGTGGAGCTTATTTTTTAGGAATTTTCCTAACAAAAGGATTGCTGTAACCTTGAATAATATCTTCTTTTGCGTTTTTTAATCAGAAAGTGATAAACTTATTGTTTACCTTGTCTGGAAATGTTTGCAACCAATTTATCTGCATTTTTTGTCATATTTATTTTTAAAAAATTATTTTATTGTACAAAAAATGTCTTTCCAATTACAAAGTTCCTAGAGATAGCAGTTTACTTGACAACAATATGACAACAAAGCATCCTCAATGTGTTTTGATTGAAAACAACTTCGTAACGACAAATTTCGTTGATAAGCAAATGCCTGATCTACGTAATGGTGAAGTGTATATTACGTAATAACATCTGAAAGGCAAAAAAAGCGATATTACAATAAATATCAAAATGAATGAAAACAGTAGGCTGTAAATTCACATTAAATTAAGGTAAAAAAAAAGAACAATTCTGTAATTCGATTTTACAGTAGACTTTTGTAAACTAAGTTTACATGCAAAAACTGTAAAGCAAAAACCAGCAATTAATGTTTTTATTCATGATTACAGTCTGGCTGTAAAAAAGCATTATTTGTTTGGAAAGCCAAAAAAATTATGTGAATTTACAAAGAAATTTTTTAACAGTGTACCTTATCATCATTTTTGGTATGATAAATTATAGGAATGGTTGTGTAAGAATTGTCTCCAGTGTATAATTAGTATGAATCTAATTTATTTAATTTAATGAAAGTAGCCATTTTGAAGTTATTACTTGATTTCATACTTACGCATAAAATGTGTTTGGCACACACTTATGCATGTTTTCTCATTGCTGCGCAAATGTTTTTATTTACTGTTTTTGAAGGAAATACTTCAAAGTTTATTTCCGTTCAAACATTTCATTTACTCAATTACTTTACAAGGATGCAAAAAAACTGGGGGCCTGAAGAAAATCTGGGGAGGGCTAGGCCCCCAGGCGCCCCGTGGCTACGCCACTGCTTGGGACTCTGATACTGTATCATTCCACATCATGATGTTGAGATGGAAACAACTCCGCGTGAAGTTCCTGGACTATGTAGAAGCCATGCTCATTTTTTAATCTGCTCTACTTCGCTGCACTTTGTATCTGTTGGGGTATCGGCCGTGTTGGCTTCAACTATAGTCGTTGCCTCTGAGGAAGGCGAGGTTAATTGTTCATGTGCACCCGCCCTTCTACCTTCTCTGGTTTGGCTGGCATTGTTTCTCTCTATGTGCCGTTATGTAAACAGATGCAATTTCTACAGTGTGTGAATGGAGTGAATGTTTATTGGTGACGAGGGCCACGTGTTAAATGGTAACTGTAGCAATTTCGTAGCACAACCGTAGTATATCCGTATCGTAAACGTTAGTCCGCGGGCGAAAGAAATTTTTTCGTCCAGCTCATCGCCACCAAAAAATCACCGTCCGCCGTCTTTGGAGGCCAAATCTGTTCAACTGCGTAAAAAACTTACGAAATAACATTTACATACTGAGAGAATAACTTATGAATATTCACGTTCACATGGACGTCCGCAAGGGGGGGGGGTGCCCCTGTGAAAAAAAAAATAAAAATTAAAATAAAAAAAATTAAAAATAAATCATCAAAATACCTTCACTCACAGCGTCAGTTTTTACTCGTTAAATATGCGGACATTTGACCAGGAAAAGCAAAAGAGAAGATGGTGCAGTATGCTGAATAGTGAAATCGTAATTTGGGGACCATCATTCGTGATATCTATTGGAAATTTGTAATTGTAAAAACTATGTACCAACCTAGTTGTCAGGTATGTAGTGTGCGTATGGCATCCGACCATTGATGAATGCGTTGGTCTTGGTTTGGTCCCTTGCTGATCTCAAGTGGTGACGCGCGGGTGTTACTTGGATATACAAGGTGAATACGGGGGTAGGGGAGAGGGTTTATGCATGGTTCATAATTAGGTTACGGACATAGGCCTATATAGGCTGTTTGACAGTTGTAAGTTTTGTCGTGCATAGGCGTGCGAGGCCGTGACCGAGAGGCAGATTTCCCTTCAACAATTTTTTGCATTGAAAATTCTAAAAATTTAAAAAATACAGACATGAAATTCCTGTTTCAGAGCTGGGTACATGCAGCTTATAACACTCGCCAAGTGTCGTTTCCGGCCATCTGGAGGGTTTTTAAGGCCCAAAATTTTCTTGTACGCTCCGCGACAACTGATGATGCCGCTCCGCTTAGATAGTGTACACAATTCAATCATCCATGATTTTCCCTTCAACAATTATTTACATTGAAAATTCTAAATATCTTAAAAATACAGATATCAAATTCCTGTTTCAGGGCTGGGTACATGCAGCTTAGGACACTCGCCAAGTGTCATTTCCGGCCATCTGGAGAGTTTGTAAGGCCCATAATTTTCTAGTACGCTCCGCGCAAACTGATGGTGGGGCTCCGCTTAGATAGTGTACACAATTCAATCATCCATTAATGATCTTGCCCCCGTATATAAATTTCTGCGGACGCCCATGCACGTTCATTCAACATCTCAATTCGAAGAATCTCCACTTGCGAACACGGTATGGAGGTATAGTCGACTATTTCTTCTCAAAATTCTTATCTAATATAGGCCTACTTTCAAATTTCTGGCAAATTATTTAAATATCTGTTTTCTAGAAAGGAATGTAATAAACGGACGACTCACCGTTTTACTCGCATCGGAAATGCAAGCCGTTAAAATCGTTCACAACAAGTAACGTTTGGTACCGTATCACATAGTTCTAGAGTATACTGTTCACTGTGTGTTGTGTTTTAACGTTATTGCTCAACGCTACACTAGACACAGGTTACGTTACGGTATATGATTCGTAGCTTCATATAGGCTTATTATTATTCAATTCAATGTCCTCTGTAGATTCGTAATAACTATTTTCATGTTAAGATTTAGGCCAATTACCGTTATCCAATATGAGGTTAATAACCTTAATGCAATTCTTGATTTGTGGTCTGAACGGAATTTGTGACTATCGCCGGCAGGCTCTGAGGGGGAGGCAGCCTAAGGGGCGGCTGACATTGCGGCGATACACAGGCTACGAAAACGTAGGAACGTGACACAACGCAGCTTATCCGTGGCCTCTTCAAGGCATCTCCGTGGTCAAACGCGGTTATTGCCTGATGTGCTACTGATATTCTACGGCCACGGTGCATACGGTTGTGCTATGATGCTTTACGTTGACCTAAGATTGGTGACGGAAAGAATAAAATTTGTGAACATGTCGAAAATTGAGCTACAGCAAAAACGATGCTACGGAATCGCGACGTTGGATCCCGGACCGTCACCACCTTGTCTACGGTTTCACTACGAATTGTCTCGAAAGAAAACCGTGACCTTCCGGGCCGTCGAACCGTGAAAGTGGGACAGTGGCCTGAAACATTTGTCAAAAGTTGAGAAGGCACCTTGCGGCGTACCCAGGAATTTTGTGAGGGATCGAGTCTTAAATGGGAAGTTAAAGTAAAAATTTGAGTTTCATTCATGGAGGAGAAACGACACACTGGGGTAAACCGTCAAGTCGAATCGGACATGCATTTCTCGAGATTTCAGAAAAAGAAGTTGCTGGATATGTGTTCGAAGCTGAACTGGCGGGCAGCAGAGGCTTCATACGTAAGGAATCGCCCATTGACTTAAAAGTTTTCACACAGTAATTATTGAAAACAAATGGCTAGAGATGATAGACCAACTAAATATACAAGGCTAAGCTACTTTTAGCAGTCAAGTGCAGTCATCGTACTATAAACAAACACTCTCATCAGCCCAACATTGGTCGTCATAAAAACACGTAGTATCTATGGTGAATAAGGGATGATAGTCATTTCGTAGGGGTGGGGGTATTGATCGGGGTCAGGGTCTGATGCTCTTACCTTAAACAATGCCAAATCGAGGATATGGATAGGCACCCGTTCTTTCATTACAATTGCAGGAAGAATACACGTTCGCCAAAAGTGCAGCTACAAAGACTGACCTTCTTCAAATAAATGAGTTGTTCGAATGTTCACTATCACTTGCTTAAATTTATTTTGCTTTCATGTATCAAGATACAAGGGTTTAATTCTTACCCTAACGATGGTATCAGAAAAGTAAAAGAAACTTAAGTAAGAACCTAAAGATAAATAGCAATACTCACTTTTCCCATTTAGCTCCATTTTTTTTATTTGCAAATGGTATCACATGTTACAGACACCAAAATCCCACAATCCCATTTGATCCTTTTCCGCTATAATGTTCTTTGATTTTTCTAGCTCATTCAACACTATCAAGATCCATATGCTGGTGTAAAAACTACTGAATATGCATGTTAACAATAAAATTATTCTTTGGATCCTCAGCTGTTTGCAACTGAGAACTCAGGTGGTTAAGATGGGTGACACTACATCAGATCAGCGTGCCATCAGTACTAGTGCTCCTCATGGTTGCCTACTTTCACCAGTGCTTTTCCGTTTTTACACAACTGATTGCCAAGTGTCAAGTGACCAGAGGAAAATAATCAGATATGCAAATGATACCATGGACGTCGATTATGAGGGGGGGGGGGGACATGTTCCTCCCCTTTCACTCGTGGAGGGGACACTAACGTAAAAGTCCCCCCCCCCCTCCAACACACACTTTTTGCGACCTGAAACTTAAGAGTTAGGTACTACCAAAAATACTAATCATGTAGATCATGAAGGTTGTGAAGGATGTGCTCTACCGATTATGATCGATTTCTGTTTTAATAATTACATTCTAAAAAATGTACACAACGTTGCGTGACTAGTCCACCAATCAACAAATGTGTAGAAATTACACATGGTTGTGTAATAAATTTACACAACATGTCTATAAATAACATAGTGTTGTGTGAATTCTACACATGCTGTGTAAATTTTTCACA
Source organism: Holothuria scabra (assembly GCA_037179385.1). Classification (NCBI taxonomy): domain Eukaryota; kingdom Metazoa; phylum Echinodermata; class Holothuroidea; order Aspidochirotida; family Holothuriidae; genus Holothuria; species Holothuria scabra. The sequence goes on from CM074197.1 coordinate 31,586,451, forward strand.
CAACCATGTGTACTTTCTACACGTTGTTTAAATTCTTCACATTTTTAGAGTGTACACGTTTCTACTTTGCAAAGCCCCAAATTTTCAAGAGCTCCGTGCGCTTGCAGTCTCATTGATGTTACTTTTTTCACTTTCGTACTTATTTATCTGTCTCTACGATTATGTCGGTTGTTGGAGTGCATAGGGCAGCAAGTATGGTTATTCAGGAGCACAGCATTAGGAAATCGAAGAAGGGGAATCGTCCCGTAATATTTTTAATGGTATATGTTATCTGTATTGGTTGATCAGATTGGTAAGCTTTACACAAAGTAAGGAAAATGTCTTGGTACACAGTCTGCATGCAACCTTAAAAAACCTTGTTGGTTTGTACTTGCATGCAATGCTGATCGAAGCCACTGAAAATGGTCTGAAACGAAACGAAAAGCCCAATATTGCACCACTTGATTCCAAGCCTTGATCTAGTAAATATCAAGTGCAATACAGAAATGAGCAAAATGCTTAGCATGCTCTCATTCTAAGAGAAAAATGTCCTGCCGCCACTACAACTTTGACCATTGTGTCATGAATGTACCTCTCACGCAGGCAAAAGATGGGCTGTAAGATGTTTCTACCGCAGATTTGGCATTTGAATATGCGCAAATTAAACCGAGACGTGCCAACGTTACGAACTTGTAGCGGTTGACGAGCATGTTAAACAAGCGAGGGTTTTCAATGGTGTGGTCGAGGCGCAAGTGTAGCGTTATTCTGCGTAGCGGTGTTTAAGTGTGGAACTATTTTTTGAGTGATCAAATCAAGTGTAAAAAGAAGGTCAAGGGAACTGACTAACGACTTATGGTCCTTCGAAAAGAAGACTTCCTACATGCCTCAAATGGGCTGATTATTCTATTGTAACACTGTCAAGTTGGTGAAATCGGGGTAATAGTCGAAATTTCCACTTCACCAAAAGTCAAAATAACTGCGTGGCAGATGAAATGCTGTGTAACGTTAGTATTGTTTGTGTGTAAATAGAGTAGCATCACACTGAAGATATTCATACGCCGAACCAAGAAAGAAGGTACGAGTTCACTTGACAAACTGAGAAAATCCAATAATCGAAGTTGTAGGCTTCGATTAATAAATAAGTGACTTCAAATGCAAAATTTCGACGCGAGCACATCACACATTCGTATAGTGATTCGACCATTTCGTAGTTAGACCATTATTACAGAAGTAAAATCATCCTGACTTTTGCTAGATTAGAGACTTCAATCTGGAATTAGAGATGCCCCACATCCTCTAACTGCAGATAGTGCATGATGAAATGTCGGTCTGAACTTCGAAAGGACATTTGCTTCGGGTATCAACAATCACACCGGTAGGACTATGGAAAGGTGTCTCAGAAACACAGGTGAGTACCACCCCCACCCCTCGATCTGTTATTCCTCTGCAGTAAATTGAAGTGTACCTTGATGAGTTTTTGGATTTTACCTTCTGTCATCGAAAATGGTGTCCTACTGTTAGAACTTTTGTACAAATCCTTCGCAAATTTTCACAATTTTAGTTGTGATTCTATTTACATGTAGAGTATACCCGGTATTTGAATTCACATTGACCGTATAGTCCGTTGAAGGTATTACCCACACTTTCAAGACCATAACTGAAAACTTTGAAGTTTCTAAGTAACTCAAATATTGAAACATTTAGCAACATTTTGCATCTGGGCCCTTTTTTCAGACACCCAGTGGCGTAGCTACAAGGGGGCAGTCGGCTTTGAAGAAATGAATTCGGAAATTGGCCATTCATGAAACCAGTCTACAATGTGGTTTTGACAAGTCATGACATTCCGAAATTCCAAATTGTCTCCAATAAGAGCTACATATTCATCATTAGTTATTTCAAAAAACAAAATTTTCCGCGCGCTTCGCAATTTCTAAGCAGAGGTGCTCGCTCATACTTTCAATTTGTTTACCTTTTCGGAGCTCTGGAGTGACAAAATCGGAAATTTGCTACATGTAACACCAGATTATCAAGTGACAACGGTAAATTCAGTACTATTTATATCAATTTTCTTTTATGAAATTTTAAATTTTCTCCAATATAAGCTCTTTCTCAAAACATTTCGTCGGAGAGTCTCATTCCGTAAGCATTAGATAACATGATGTAGCAATAACGACCTTTGGTCGCCGCTCTCTCTCAGATTTGTCAACGGGATAAACAAAAATTCTTCAGTTACTAACCATTTTAATAATATTCTTACAGGAAACTCGGAATCCAAACCTTACTGTATACGCTCCATATTTTCAAATATTAGAAAAAGGACAAAAGTTCCAGCTCACTATGAGCGCAGCAATTTACATACCTTGTACAGTGGTGCCTACACTTAAAAAATTGTAAAATTTGGATGCTTACCCACCCTATCCCCGCGCAAAGACGTGTAGCTACGCCGCTGTGGAAACCCTTCAGGATAGGAGAAAAAAATAGGCCAGATCCCCCTACCCCTTTGTAAATCAAATCGACGCCCCTGGATGATACTGCGTTCATTGGTTTTTACTATCACAATGAGAGTTTTGTCTTCGTTGCTGCGAAAGGTTGTTATCTGGTGCAGGGAGTTGCCTGGCAACTCCATGGTTGGTGTAAGTGCAACAATTCGATTTTAAATATTGATTAAACTACAGAGCTGGTGTTTGATTTTGGAAAGAGCGACTTTACCTATGAACATATTTTGATTGACGGCGAAGAATTTGAGATGGTTGACACTTATAAGTATTTGGGAACAAGTATTGATAAAAAATTTAGCTGGAATGTCCATCTGTTCATGCCTAAGCCGTTAGATGCAAAGGAAATTGGAACATTGAGTGGTTGATGTTACCAGCCTAAAATTATCCTATCAGTCAATTATTCAAAGTGCACCGTAACTTTCAGCATTACATGAATTAATGGCGGTATGCCCTACAAGTATGGGGAAGAGCTAGAGAGAGTAAAAGAGAGCAGAACGTTGTATAGGTCTCAGGCCTTCCTCCTTTTGTATCAATTTGCGAGGGTCGTGTATTACGGAAACTAAATTGAATATTAACAAATTAAACTTACACATTCCAAGATTTTTTTTTTTTTGATCTAACGGATCTGGTATTATGGTTGCAGGTTCACCGTGTTAAAACAAGATAAAATAATTTCTTCCTGCCTGATCTATATTCAACTATTTAACTCGATAGTTAACCGCTGATGTGTACCTTTCTGTGTTCTTTTTTCTGCGTGGTTAATTTCTTCACTTTCTTTCCTTTTACTACTTGTGCAACCTCCTTCAACAGGTGCATACTTTCTTTAGTGACCATTTAAATCGTTTTATCCATTTATCAGGTGGTGTTTTTAACCTGTGTTTTCGAATGGATTCTTTCTAGGTTTTTATTCTACTTCTGTCGGTAGTTTCTGGTTATCTCTGTTGTTTCTAACAAATCATTTCATTCTTTTGTTATTACAATGTCTTTTATGTTGAATTGTTGACGGAAAAGGATTTTCCGTTTTTTTAAATGGACACACATTTGACCTGTATTATAATTTGAGACGGCATTTTTTTGAGCGATATCTATTGATATTTTGATATCTTTTTTTCATTTTTTTTTATTAACTTGCTTTCTGGTGGGGATAACTCTCTCTATCTCTTTCCCCTACCAGGTAACGCCCATGCGTTAGTATATGAGATATTAAAATGCGCCGATGAAATATCGTGTATCTTTGTTGGGACTTTGTCATATGTCCTTAAAATAACTGTATGAAAGTTTGGACAAGCGATCATATCATTCGAAGGAAAAGAGCCAATGTGCTAACTTGTGTTTCACGTAGCCCAAACAAAACAGATTTTGCCCGGGTAACGACCATGAAAATATTACGCACGCATGAGTTAAATCTTACCCGCAGTTTAACCGCAGCAGATACAGGGCCCAATGCATCCATACATGAAGCACCCGAACCGGCGTTCCTGGGATTCTGCAGCTTCTTCCGTCAAAGCAAAGACGCTAAATAACGCCAGAATTACAAACGCCAACACCAATAATAGTTGCGTTACGTTGAAGCAACCTAAAAGAAAAAGGACTGAAAGGATATGTTACTTATTATAAGTACGATTAAGTAGCATGATGCAACCTTTAATGGGACCACCGTGGAAATTGGGAGACTATAAAATATCTTAAAAAAGAAATCAATATATTATACGTACACGTATAAAATTGTGTTAGGAAGTTTGAATATTAATTTAAGCTAATTGGGCCTATAGACGTGAAAAATTACAGGTCATCTTGAGATGTCTAGAAGAGCTTGGAGAATCAAAAGCCACATAGGATATGAATGCAAAACAGAGCAGCGATGGAATGGTCTTTTCAATTTGGTGGATACACTTTTATCAGTTCTGGCTGTGATTAATCTATCTGTACCATATGAGCAGCGTTTTGCGCATGTGCACTGTAAGCTCTTACAATCATTCCTCGATCTTGAATACCATGCCATTACTAGACTTCTGCTGTTGAAATTTATCAGCCACAAATAGTCAAAGGGTCTAATATTGGCTATCCACTAAAATTCAGAAACAGACGATTAAGTTAAAATAATACATAACAAAATGTGTAAAGTATAAAGTCGAAAGGAGGTGTAACGTTACATTCCCTAAAGACCATCCATTTTGGAAGACTGCTGTAAGGATTTGTTCGAAGGCAAAGCTATAAGTTAGTCAATCTTCAATCGAATGGATGGGGGAGGGGAATGATCACTCAAAGACGGTGATCTGGTTCAGGCCTGTGGAGGTCTATGGCTTCAAGAATGACAGGTGGGTAGCTAGGAACTTTGTCTGATATGGGAGAGGCGCACCGGTAAAGGCTTACATTTGTAGTCCGTAGTGATACCATGGGATAACCAGTGTTTGCGACAACCACATGGCATCTCAAGTCTGCCATAGATATATAGGTATTTCACATGAACTCATACTACTCTCTCGTGGTCATGTTATAACACATTTAATTACTCTGTAGGCCATGCGCAGTCAACACGCTTGCTTGAGAACGTGTACAAACCACATACACCACAGTGAAAACTGTGCAGTGCGTTCCGCCCATAACCACTTAAACTTTGCATAATTGTTCTCCAGCATAACGGATTTTTGACGTAATTGGGAGGCATCTATAGCCAAGCTAGCGGCGAAGATACAAATAGTGGGCACTTGCCCACGAAGTGCGCGAAAATTCTTGGCAGAACTTGAGAGTTTTTTTGATGAAGAAAAATGGAAAATTTCAAAATTTGTGGAATGAGCACGAGTTCAAAATCCTAGTCATGACGTTCATGGCACGCCGTAGAGCTATTTGTTGTGAATACAACTGGACACAGAAGTAGATCAAAGGCAGTGTGGGATGTAACTGGTATCTGAGTTTGTCACATGATCTTTACCCAGAAATGATATGCTTTCATTGCGTCCACACTATGTAAAAAGCAATAAACACAACGCTTGACTTGGTTGTCAGCTAGTTCTAAATGTTACGTAACTGTTTTGTGTCTAATACTGTCAATCAGTTAAAGAAATGTGAAACCTTACTAAATCAAGTGTATACGTACTGTGTTTAATTTCCCCGAGGCGATAAAATGTAATGAGGCAGAGAAGGACGATGCAACAGAATTTAAGAATTAAAGTTTCATCATATGTTAGACACAATAGTTCTTGAGGAGGCTGCTACTTGAAACCCCAAGTGGTGATACACGAAACTTTACCCTAGTTTTGAATGGAGGAGTGTACTGCTCAAAGTTGATGCTAGTAAAGCATGTAGTTAATTCAACTCCAATTGTGAATTCCAGATGTGAAGAATGTCAAAGTTTTGGAATGTTTTTTTTTTTTTTTTTTTTTTTTTTTATCCAGCTGAGAGATGCACCAAGGGTTGTTATCTATTCGTCGTGTTCCAGTAGAATAACACACTCACGCTCATACTGTTTTTGAAAACTATACTTTTATGCAATGCACATATCTGAAACTCTCGTGAAACAGTTTCAACCAAATGTTACGGTACTATGAAAAAATGCGCTTATCGGGCAAAAGTAGTTTGATTTAAAAAGAAAATGCCAAAGAAATTTAAAGACTGCATGTCACATCAATCACAAATGAGTACAGTCATCCGGTGGAGCGCCCGGATTTGCAATGTGCCGGATGCAATTGGATTTTTCCCTCTGGCACGGGTAACTAAGTATTTGCAGATATATCGGAGAACTGGATAGTTTTCACATGATTAAAACTTGTTAATCCCAAAGGGGCGTTTCCTAACAACCAATATGGGGGTAGATGATGTACTTCGCACGCAATTAAAGAAATGCGTTTGGTTTGTTGCTTAGTGATTGGAAAGGAAAATATGGAAGGATTAAGAGGATCGACATAGTTTTAGTGTTCCTTGCGGTGCATGGTGGATAGGTATTAGAGGAAAGGTGTCCCTCTTCCCTTTAGTGGAAAGATTTGCGGTGTCGGAGAACTGAAATGAAAAATGGTCTTATATCTTTGAATCAATTTGAAGCATTTTTAAACATGAACGACGGTCAGAAGTATCTGCATCAGACTCGGTCAGAATACTTCCGAGTCATATCCTCCGACTGTCTAATTTTCCCGACTTCTTCCAGAGGTGGGGCATAGCGCAGGCTACTGCATGACTTAAGTCCGATGTTAATAAATGCTATCTGTATATTACTTTCCTTTTCTAATTTTAAGCTCTTGTAAGAGTCTAAAGAGCTAATTTCTCAGACTCTATTCTAAATGAAAAAATTATTACGATGGTAACATCTGGCAAAGTGAAGGTAAGTGATCGGTCGGTCGGTCTGTCGGATGGTTGGTTGGTTGGTTGGTTGGTTGCTTTGGTGGGCTAGTTAGATAGAATTTTACTGTCCAGTTTCCAAACGTTTGGATCAAGTCGAGTCGGCCACAACCTTTTATCTTATTGTGGCTCACTGGCTTGTTTTCCCTACTCAATTGCTTATGCGACGCATTTTGCACAACGGCAGTAAGTCCTTCTTTTTTTGAGTCTTTGGCATAACTCCACCTGGGAATCGAACCCGGGTCTTCCGCGTGAGAGGCGGGTACTCTACCGTTAAACCAAACACGCGGTCGACAGAGTGAAGGAGGCGACGAATTGTTCTATCATTAAAATTTTCCACAGACATCATTTAACCTCTTCCAGATTTTACGGAGCGCAATGTTGATGCTCAATAAACGTAGATGTATCAAGTTATATCTGCCCAATTTTTATTAAAGCCAAATACAAAATCCATATCTGGAACAGATATGGCCAGAAAAAAATCCACACACGGGTTTGCCATATTTGAACGTCCCATAAAAAAATTGAGCCACAACATATTTTATATGGGCATATATTCCTTTATGTAACTTATATTAAGTTATATCTACCCAATTTTTGTTAACGCCAGATAAAAATTCCATTTATGAACCAAATATGGGCCGGATATAAATTTCCATTTACGGCCCATATATGAATTTTGAGTAAGGGAAGAAGACCTATGTGTGGAGCAGATACACAGTTTTTAACCAAAAAGTGTTATTATGGTCATATCAAAGTGTTTTTGTATATCTGGCATGGTATTTCGATCAGTACTTCCTGGCTTGTTATGGCCAACTAAAACTTTTTATACATATCTGGACTGACATTTGATAAAGTAATAAAATCTTGCTAGACATGGCAATGTATCTGGCTTGATATGGCCACAAAAAACTTCAAAACAGCCAGATATTTCCAGATATAGGCCAGATATAAAGTTTGTGTAAGGGAGTTCACGTTCACCTGCGTAGAGGTCTCTGTTTTCTCAGGTCCTCGAATTCTAAAACCAAGGATATGATTGAAAACGGAATATGCCATAGAGGGATATGTTATACAGCCGGTAGGCAATGATCACCTACTAATGGATGATTACTATCAGTTAGTCTCTGCTGAAAGTTGACAAATTCGTGCTTTCCTTACTCAAAAATGTTTCTTCCCCCCGATGTTGTAAACTATGCAGGCAGTTCGAAGATGTTAAACCTAAGCAACTCGATATTGGCAAAAGCGTGCAAGTAGCAGAGTTTAAAATGTTATGCAGACATTACGTTGGGGACTTTAAAGAACAGGTATTCAAGTGACAATGTTGAACTTAGACTTGGCCAAGTCTCTCGTGAGTGTTCCGCGGGGAGTTGACAACTTTCTCTTCAAAATCCCCCTACTGCAGCATAGTACAGAATATCGCATTTCCCTTTTATCTAATACGCCCTCTATCGGTCAATTAATTCTATCGTTCCTCAACGAGAGACTTGGGACAATTGGTTTCTATGACGTCATACTAATGAAGCTATTTATTATTCATCTTTAAACTGTATCAGCACTACCAACCAATCAGCATTCTCAAACATAAACTTTAGTATCGCCCAATTGAAGGTTTGTATAGAAACGTGTGTGAATAATATTAAAGACCCTGATCATACCCATAACATTTAAATATTTAAATATATCTCAAATTATCCTTTCTTAAATATTTAAGCGTATAAGGGGTAATGAAATTGATATCTCTCGTGGTAAAACGAAAATACGATCGCTCTTTATAACCTTGAAAAGTAGTATCGTCTTCCATTGAGGCGTAGCAGAAAACGTAATGTTTTTGAGTCCGTACCATAGTGGAATAAATTCGCATGACGTTAAATGTATGTGACAATTCGATCTATCCTGCGGGCACGAAATCGGAGTTTACAGCGACGTTACACATTGAATTAGTACTTGAAGCAATTATGCGAATTGATTACAGACACTAATCATTGAACTGTTATCGTCAGATTGTAGCCCACAAAAAATGAACAGTATTGCAACGAACGAAACAGTCTGAATCCAAAAAGTACTCTACTGAGATTATGAGATTACAGACAGATAAGTCAAATGGGTAGGAGAAGAATATGCCGTTATTTGATGGATGAAGAACAATTTTGCTGTCAAACCTAAGGGGATATGTCTTTAGTCTCATCTCTTTACTTCCCCGTCAATGGTCTCCCATCCTTGATACTACTGAAGTAGCAGTCAGGCGCATAGCCAGAATTGTGTCATCGGGGGAGGAGGTTGGTGTCATGGGGCACTCAATGAGGGAAAAATAGGGAGAAAAAACCGCTATTTTAGGTGTTTTTTGCATTGCAAGGTTCTGACCCCCCCCCCCACCGGGGGGGGGGGGGCTGTGCCATGCACTGGCAGCGGTGGTGCTAGACTGTTAAAACTGGATGGGGTGGGGACAAACAAAGGGCACAGGATAATGTTGGGGGCAAAAATTTTGGACGCAGCTCCAAACAGAAAACAGATCCCAAAACATTCATTCCCATTCAGGCTGGTGGTGGGCATGGTCAGGGGGCGAAAACCCAAAAGCTTGCAAGGATATTTCTCAGTATGAAAAATTAGATCTGGAGAGTTATATTATCAATTTTTTTCTGTCTACTCAATTCTTAACTGACCTAAGTTGGGGAGGGACACAGGCCAAAATCTTGGGAAGGGGGACAAATAATGCATGCCTGGGTTGGCTCCTCTGCAGCTGCACCAATGAGTGTTAACTCTTTTCATGTTGGCCAATTTCAGCTGGGATTAATAAGTGGCCTTTTTATGATACCCCACTCTTGGGCAAACAACTGATACGCGGGGAGAATATGGGTCAGCTGCCCAATTAATATCCCTACCTGTGAGCTACTCACATGGTGGCCTTGTTAATCTGATATAGTCTTGTTACCTGTAACATGCATTGGTTCCCCGTGGCATTGTTCCCCTCATATTTTTAAGTGCATGCCCAATAACCATATCTCTAACCCAAACCCCTATAATCCCAATGAGTTGATTGGTTGGGGAGCAGTGAGTGAGACATGGGACTTTTGAGACAGGGGACCAAAACAAGATGGAATATATGAAAGTGGGATTTATGAGACATATGGGAACAATATACCCTATGTGATAAGGTAGAAATAGCCAGCCATCTTGTAGAGTATTGACCACAGTGATTCTTTCATACAGCCAGCAACACTAACTAGGTATGACACTTAATTCAATATAAACATGTGCTTTAATTTGAATCTGATAACTTTTATTCCTCCTTCTACTGATTGCTGCCAGTCTCAAACAATGATAAGTAGCATAATATAAGACATGCATAGCCTACTGAAACAGTTATCCAAGCTCAGAGAGAAAGAGAGAGAGATTAACATGGGTATTTTGCAAATCTCTCAGATTATGTATCATGTAGGAGGCACGGCTCGATTTTCTTGGTTGTGCGATTGTCTGGGACAACTAAAGTTCCATAGGGACAACCAGAAGGTGGAAGAATTATATTCCAGCAGCTTGCTTTTATCTGAATGAAGAAGTATGTTATACATGCTGACTGATCAACTCGTTGCAAAATTTTCCATCATAGTTTCACACTTCAAGTGCCTTTGTCCTGCAAAAATTTTATCATTTCATTCTTCCAGACCATTCATACATAAACGCAATTACTGTTTTGTGTTATAATTGGTCAAAAAGTGTTTTGGACACAAAATGTTTTGGACAGCCAAATTTTCTTTCGGACAACTAAAAATATGGAATTGGTTGCCCAAGGACAACCACAAATTTTTCTGAAAATCGAGGCCTGAAGGTAGGCCTTTACCTTCCCAGGACCATGAAGGACAAAAATATCTTGTCCCAGAGAAGCAATTCATAATTTTAAATCCCACCTGTAACCTTACATTACTTAAATTAAACACTCTATCTGCATGGCCTGTCTGGTTGCAGTTTTAGGGAGACCTAGGTCTCTACCCACCCCACCCCCCACCTCACCCCTTAAAAAACTAAGTTATCCCTGAAACCATTTGCATAAGCCTGCCACTTGTAAGGCTTTGGCTGAGTTTACACTGTCTCAAGAGGTTATGGAATGTAGAACTAGACTCTTGTAATGCAAGTTCTACAGGTACTTACCTGCAATGATTTGTAACAAGGCTGCATGTGCTATGCATTACAGTAGTTGTAATCCTCCAATTAACTTAGCTGTGATGATGGGATAATTGCTAATCCGAAGTGATCACCCAGACGCATGTCAGAACGATGCTCAGTTACAGATGGTAATGTACAAAGTGTCTCTCCACTTGTCACATTTGTGCAACACTTGCCAGATTCTTTTCCATCACCCTACCCACAAACACACAAAAATCCAAGTACACAAAAATATTGCAGAGGCTAGTAGTGGTAAGGACATGCTGTGTATACATCATACAAGGGTGCTGAGAAAATATCCCATAATTTGCACTTAGCTCCCCCTACACTTTCTCCCCCAACCCTCCACAAAAATGCTCCTAAAACCAGTGAGTTGCTATCATCATACCACATTTGTATGTAAACAGTGCAGGTCTTAATAAGCTCAGTAAAACTGGAAACATTTCTCAATCTCAGGAAGCTGTATACTACTATAAGACTTCTACAGTTGTTGAAATCATCATGCATTACATCACACCACCTCTATTAATAAAGAATTTGTACTCATTGTACCCATGGAAGCAGCTTACTTTATTAAGCAAAATAAAAAAAATCAACAAAATTCCTGCACATGCTATTAACTAAATCATACTGATTGTTGAAAGCACCTCCTCTGTGAACAGCTAGAGTAGTCCTTGTTTTCCTACTACAGCAGTTGAAAAATATTTTCTTTAATGTTTAATTGGTAGGTCTCTGTTTAAAATGTTACTCTATATGTACCAGTTATTGCTTTGGAGGACAAGTGCATATACCAATCACGACAGTCAATGATAATTTCAGACTGTTCTCTAATTAAACACCACAGTTGCACCAACTGGTTGTACTGGTACTGGTACCTCAGATGATTGTCAAGTGCGGTCTATCTCTCTTTTCAAAAATTGCAGTGAAATATTTTCCAGGCCAAAGATTTTATTTGCATATACTGTAGTTCATGTAACCACTGATCCCATGTAAAATTGGAGTCAAGATACTGCAGGTTTTCAACACATATACACTATACATTCCATGCCTAATATACTCCATGTACCGTGCTAAGCTTTGTGTTAAATGTTTAATGTACTGCATAGCCTGGTTGCCTGCTGACTCTGCCAAAGATGGTGGCTTTGCAGTATGTACAGTACAGTCCCACTTACTCCAATGGCTCAAGTTCTGTGTAAAAGAAAAATGAAAGAGAATTAAGTAAACTTTAAAATGTTCATACCATTCACACTTGAAGCAAATATTCCACCAAGGAGACTTGATAGAAACACTGCACGATGAAACATGCAGTGCTACAGCACTAGCAGGCTATCACGTCTGATGACCTAATTTTTTTTGTCAGATTAGTACAAGAAAATAACACACATTTAGCCTGGGCTACCTCGAATTTATGGTATCAAAATCTTAAATAGTCTTCAAGTTGTACCATATTCTTTGTGTAGATATTCACATTCATAAAAAACACAACCAGTGCAATTTACTCTACTGTAGCTGTTCCTGAAGTTACAAAATATAGGCAGTAGGTTTACATATGAATGCTCATTTATCGTAAATTATGCTAGGGCTAAAAATTAGTAGTTGTACATTTCATAAAACTTGTCAAGTGATCTTTCAGTGCCTGGGTAATTAAAGGCCCAATTTTCTCATCCCAAACAGTACCAATTCTTTAACTGTAACCTTCTTAATTAAGCCCCTCCCATAATTGCTTAAAATTCACCCTCATCCAGACACAATCTCATTTTATTGCTTCAGGGGGAAAAGAAAGCTCGATGCGTACAATCAAAATTCTATCAGAACGGTTCGTGCTGTGTAATATAAGTTTTGGTACTCTGCATTGTTTGAATTCAATCAAAAAGCTGAGCCAATTGAGAGTTTCTGTTACCCTATACTAGAAGTGTAGTTTGGGGTGAGAGGATTGTCCCTTTAATTTCCTGGTTTTCTACAGGATTGACAATCCCTTGTACAGTAGCACAGTGTTACACCTAGCTTGTATAAAGCAATTATTTTGTTAGGAAGCAAAACTAGTCCCTTCTGCAGGGTTCCTCTAAAATGTATGCATGCAACTCTCTGACTAAGTAAATGCCTGAACAAAGTTGTAAGCAAGTTTGAAGAATTGTTATAATGAAACTACTGGGTAGAATTGGGGCAACCTGAATTATGCAAGGCCAAGTAGAAAATGCCTTTTACCTTATTCATGGGTCTGGGACAATTGATTTTGACCTATGCAGCTACCAATGCCCCAAGTCCTGTATGTTGTGGTGCCTATAGCTGTCAACTAAAAGGGCCTGGCTGCAATAATCTTGCAATGCCATGAAGATTTATGCACTTATCAATTGCAACACTGACACTTCCTAGACCTGGGGATGGTCAAATCTGGCCCGGGAACTTTATTTTTGAAATTGTTAAATCCCCACACAGAGCCTGGCCATATCCAAGCTGGGTTGGGTATACACTGATCGAGGGTAAATCCCCTGCCAAGTCCCCACTGTCAGCTAGGCATATGCATATCACCAGAAAAAGACCTGCCAGATTACCCCGGCCTTCGGATCCAGACTGATGGAGTGAAATCCTAGCACACTCAAGTCTCTGCCGGGTGGGGACAGAATGACTGTGAAATCCGTCCCCAGTCAAATCCCACCCCTGGGTTTAGGAGACTAGGCGGGGGTCGAGGTTGCAATTGGAAAGTAGCCAAAGTGCATAAGTTTACCTCAATTATACCAGCATGCCGGATATGTCTTCTTCAATTTGCAGACTCCCAGTAGTTCCCCCTGCCGTCCTCTATGCTGAACAGTGCCTCATCATATTCATTAATCATAAGTTATAAAGTTGTGAAATTCCTCTGCTACACTTGCATATGTCCAACACGGTCAAACTTCATTGTTATTGTAGAGCACTAACGTTACACACATCAACAGCCCACTTGATAGAATATTATAACTCACACATTGTCTATGCAGTGTTTACGAAGTAACGTTATCGTTAAATCTCGTAGTATTTACTTATACTGTAAGCGTCATTGCCTTCTCTGCGCTTCGTGTAACTCAACCGCTAAAGGTGGTCGATCGATAAATTTACTTCTTAAATCCTGCCGGTGATCAAACTTCGAGGTCTTCTTGGTGTCCCATATATTAATAATGACTCTTTCTAAACCCCTGCGAATGTCTTTGGGAATAATTTCACATGTTATTGCAAAGAAAATAGTCGCTTCGTCGTTACGGTAAGGGCTCTACATTTGTCGATTGCTAGCACTGCTGGCTGACAGATATGAATGACAAGGTCATGTGACCTAATATATGTTTATTCATATGATGATTTACAGACTGCCAACTTTGATTGGACTAGATATTGAGAAACTACTACATATTATTCATCTTAATGAGGGGTGAATAAAGTAAAGGAATAACATAAAAATTATGACGTCATAGAAACCAATTGTCCCAAGTCTCTCGTTGAGAAGCGATACCTTTACAGACCGATAGAGGGCGTATTAGAAAAAAGGCAAATACGGTATGCTGTACTGTGCTGAAGTACTGGATTTTTGTATAGTTGGTGTTGTCAGCTCCCCGGGGAACACTCAAGAGAGACTTGGCCAAGTCTATGTTGAACTTAGTTTCGAAACGGACAAGAAAAGCTCTGAAAGCCTTTGGGAAATTCAATTGGGAATGGTCCAAAGGCAATTTATTTTTGTCTCGCAAATATCTTCCGTGTAGACTTATTACTGACCAAAATTTACAGTCTAACTTAGTACACATCATTGTTTTCATGATTCGAAATAATAGTGAAGAGCTGATTTAATGTTCAAGATGTAAAAGAGTGTCATGTCCTGAACATTCTGGTGAAATTTTCACTCATTTACCGTGTTCACTGTTTTTGGTTTTCTTAGGAAATTGGAAATGCGATATTCCTACATAGAGTGAGCTAAAAAAAAAATATATATATATATATATATAGGCGTGATTTCTTCCTTTCAAGCCTTGTTTTTTTTTTTCTCTCGATGTAAACTTTGCAGGGAGTTCGAAGATGTAAAACCTAATGACCGTAATAATGGTGACATATAGCATGCACGTCCTAGTATCTGAGTTTAAAAAAAAAAAATTCGGGTTCAAAATTTTATTGCGTTTGAGAATGGACAGGACTCGTTTTCTTACAAAGTAGAAAATGAATTTCGAAACTGATTGGAAGTTTGATTAAAAATACTGGGCATGATTCAAAGGCAATAGACTTCTCGTTTCTAAAATTTTATCAAGCTGGACTACTCTCCTCTGAAAAAAAGACTTCCCTGCATCATCCGTCTTATTTACTGCTCACTTCAGTAAAGTAGTATTTTGGAGGAATATTCTAGAACCGTACTGGTTTTTAAAAGGAATGCTAAAAGGGGGACGTATGAACCTTCTGGTGACATTTTCATTCATCTACCTCCGCGCATGATCGGTTCTCGAGATATGGCTGTGTCACATCCTTACATGCTGACATGCAGAGCCTGATAAAAGGGATCAGTGACCCACGTTCTCACGGGTACCTATTACGAAAAGTGATTTCACGAATTGTTATTAAAAGGGGTTCAAAAATAAATCAAAAGTTAGTTTTTATGCAAAGCAAAGGGAGCCCTGAATTTTTCAGCCCTATTTTGGCTGTAGGCTTCTTATATATGCAATATTTCCTACATAGAATGAACTTAAAAAAAAAAACAGGAGTGATGTCATGGATCTAAATTATCGGTAAATGCAATATTTTTAAACATTTAGGAACAATTTTATGCAATTTTGATATAACTTTATATGCTCTTAACCTTGCAACGAGTCACACTTGAGTCGAGTAGGAAGTTAAGTCAAACGCATTTTCAAGTGAAATCAGTACAAAATTCAAGTCTAATATTATCAGATGGTTAAGGTTGAATTAAATTAAGTCAGTTAAAGTGCCTTCAATCAAAACAAGTCACACTATACACTAATTAAACATAGACCTTTGGTTTATTGGATTATCTGTGCTAATTTTCGTTATACATGTATAATAAATCATGTATACCTGTATGAAGAGCATCATGTATGTATGAAAAGAACCCTGTATTATTCTCGTTTTGAATCAACTCAATAAATACAACTGATCAAGCCCAAATGGAATCGACTGATATCGTGCACTTTCGGTTTAAGAGTCTCAATTCGCTTGTCGGGCGGGTGCCTTTACCACTGTACTAAACGTGATTGACGTTTTTCGGCTCGACCCGAGTTACAACTACGGCAAACTCTACCCCCCCCCCCTTCTGACCACACAAGGTGTTTAAATCTGGAAATCACTATTACCGTTGTATTTCTTTACTACTTTTTTTTTTGTTTATTATGGTTTATTGATTTTTTCTCACTTGGTTTGGCTCCTTATTTCGTTCCTTTTTTTGTTTTTTTCAATTGAATTATTCTGTTGTACTACATCCATTCTTTGAACTATTAACGTTATATGTATACCTTCATGAGGACGGGGAATAAATGCATTTGCAACTGAATATAAATAACTGACAAAACGTACCCACCCTCAAGCAGCGGTTGTCAATGGTTTCTGCATATCACTATAACAGCAGGTGTATTTTACGAAAACCGACCGGTATTTAACCAATACAAAATGGTGTCACTTAAGTAATTGGAGGTGGTAGAACACGAAGCGTGTTTCAAACTTGTAAATGAGATTGTGGAGAAAGTTGACAGGAACCAAATTAACACTTCACCCGCCTTTTTATCCATATTTACACTTCTCCCGCATACTGTATGGTAGTAATAACCCTATTAAGATGGAGTTTATCTTAGCATACAAAAGGTAGCAGCAGCCTGTCTGAATGCACCATCGTCGTCGTCGTCATTGTGCCTACGTGATAATGGTGAATTGCACAGCATTTGAACTGATTTCAATTTTAGTATGGCCGATGTTGTGTTGGCCAAAGTTTCCTTATGAGTAAGACTTAGAGTAGGTGGAATTGGGGGAGGGGGGACGTTGGGGAATTAGTCCTTGTTGAAAAATATGTAGGTGTTACAAGAAGAACTAAAAATATTCTCAATCGATCCAATGCACGTCCAGATTTCATTTGCGATGATCTGTGCCGGGGGGGGGGGGGGTGGAAAGCCGAAAAGTTTTCTTGTTTCTTGAAAGTCCAATATGGACTGGTAGCATTCTTTAAAGGTATCTTGTTGGCATTCAGCCCCCGATGTTTTGTGTTAAACTGCCCCCCAAAGTAAGCCACTTAACGTAAGGGAGGGGAGACAATACTCTAACGTCTTTGGTCTTACAGACGACAGACGAATCTGACAGCTATACGTCGAACTGATTCAATCTTGTTAATACGTTCCTGATGGTAAGCGGCCCTTTGGAGAATTAAAGGCCGTTTGGCGAAACCGAACTATTGACTGCTATTAACTGCTCCTAAAAGGCTTCCTTACCTTTAGGGGAACAACTGACCGTGTACATTACGTCTGTCCAATTCGAGGGCTGTATTTGCTCTGGAGTATGCCGTATGATCGGTCTAATTAATCGAAGCATACAGATTCGATTATTGAATTCGCTCAGTGTGTCAAGTGAACCCTTGCCTTCTTGCTTGCCTCGTCGTATATTGTAAGAGTGGTGCTACTCTATTTACACACGAACAATACTAACGTTGTACAGCATTTCATCTGCCACGCAGTTATTTTGACTTTTTCATGAAGTGGAAATTTCGACTATTTCCCCAATTTCACCAACTTGACAGTGTCCCAATAGGCATGTAGGAAGTCTTCTCTTTGAAGGACGGTAAGTCGTTAAGCAGTTGTATTGACTTTCTTTAAATACTTGATTTGATCACTCATAAAATAGTCCCAGACTTGAACGCCGCTACGCAGACTAACACTAGTACTTGCTCCACGACCACACCATCGAAATTCCCCACTTGTTTATCACGCTTGCTCACCGCTTAAAGTCCTTTGGCAACTATCGGCTTAATCTGCGCATGTGCAAATGGCGAATCTGAGGAAGAAACACCTTACAGCCATCTGTTGCATGCGTGAAAGGTATTTTTCTGACACAATGGTTAAAGTTGTGTTGGCGGCAGAACATTTTTCTTTAAGAATATGAGCATGGTAAGCCGTTTGCTAATTTTTGCACAGCACTTGATATTTACACGATCGAGGCTTGGAATCAAGTGGTGCAATATTGGGCTTTTTCGTTTCGATTTACACCATTTTCAGTGGCTTCGATCAGTACTTGCCTCCAAGTAGAAACCGTCTAGTTTAGTATATGGATTTCCCAAGCCATCACCCAAGGTTAAATTCCATTTAGTTCTATTTGACAGAAAGCATTCAGGTTCAAAATGTGTTTTTTTTTTACTGTGATTTCGGACAGTTTCCATTCAAAACCATTTATCACCATTTAAAACCAGTTAAAAAAAGCAGTTAATTACCATTTGCATATTTCAGACCACTAGGCATCATTCATAAATCAATTGCAACCACTCAAGACCATTCGCGTACAATGTGATTTTTTTTTCAAATGGTTCAAATGGAAAGATCGCGAACCCATCAAGGGGGGCGCTAATACCTTCATTTTGGGGGTTCAAAAGATAGTTATTGTAGTGCGCCGCACATGGAAAGGTATAATAACTATGATAAAACCACCTAAACTTCTTGATTTTCTACAGTACTGAAACGAATACATTGTATGCAACCTAAATTGAGGACAACAGACCTGCCACGGTTAGATAATGTAGTGCTTTTAGTTTCAGTTACCTGATTATGCAGCAACAGATTGCTAGTACATGAAGTTAGAAACAATGATGTCTGTGCCGGTTTCATGGTAGGCCTACCCTTATATATAGTCCGGGAACCGAGAGCCGTTTGTTAACCTGGGGAGGTTACCAATTTTCATACTCACCACTGGGTCCGGCATGTTCCTAAGTCAAGGAACTGGATGGCTGCCGGGTTTTCAGTGTTGGGTGTATGGGGGGCCATGGAGTAGGCTGGATGACCTCGGAAGGTTACTTCCTGAAAGTACGTCACATTGAAAGAACACTACACCGAGATATTTGCATGAGGGTTGTAAGAAATTTTAGGTGTTGGGAGGGGTCTGCCAGACGCCAGTGATGACCCCCGGGGAAGTAGGCTAGATGACCCCGGAAGGTTACCTATCAAAACGTAGCGCAAATTATTCGCCATTCCTTGGTGTATAAGAAATGGATATTGCCAAAAACTTTAAATATTGGGAGGGGTGTGCCAGAAGGAACTTCCCAGGGGAAGTAAGGTAAATGCTACTCCTACGGGTTACCTAACAGAATTTGGCTCTAAATGTTCATCTTACCGTGGTTAAAAGATATATGACCACCACCGGATGCTTAAAGTGCTGTGGGTATGCCAGAAACCAGTGATGACCTCTTCCCTATCCCGGGGGATAAAGTAAATTACCGCGGGCGATTGTGCCTAAAGCAACTTACCGCAATTACTTTGATCTTGTAAATATGTCATAACAGTATAGGCACACATTTTAAGTTTAAGGGTAACAACCCCGCCAAATTTTAGCCTATTTATCAAAGGTGATTGACTGAGAGACTAAAACTGAAAGGCAGCTTTCAAAAAAAAAAAATCATTTCTCAGTCACGGAACATCCTACACACTTTATGTCAGCACCCAAAAAAGCGGAGGCATTATTTTATTGAATTCCATTGTTTTGGGGGGAGGGTTGTAAGTGATATTTTTCACAATATGCCACTAAATGTTTGTTCATATTGAAACAAATTTTCAAAACATGCTCCAAAAAATGCAAAAATGAACCAAAATTTTCAAAAAATCAAAAACGATAGGTAGAAATGGCCCACCGTACTCATCATTAGAGAACTCGCTCCGTGGAAACTTGGACAAACTTATCTCGTCCTTGAAATCCTTGCTTGTTTCACAACTGACAAAAGGCAACAATGTTGAGATTACATGGTTCAGTGGTTGTCCTTTGTTTTCTGCGGTTTCTATTGTTTTAAAATCGGCCAAGTCGTTACGCTAACGGCCAAGTAATGCCGTCCACTTTAAGGGAGCAGAATTTTAAAATGTATTTTATTTGTAGTAATGTTACAACCCCGAACAACAATATTAGGTGTCAAAAGTTGGGAAGAGTGAGTCATTTCAGAGGTATTTAGACATATTTGTACTGAAGTCGGTCAAAACTTGCAAAAATATCATTACCAGTACAAAAAAAAACATGCTTCCAGAAATAAAATCATAAATCCAATTTGATCTGAAAAACGCCAAAATGTTCGTCTAAAGGCTTGTCCACACAGAATGCGTTGCGTTCCGTTCCGGATACGACACGGCACGTCACTTTTATCACGTTGCATGTAAATCAATGGAACCGTCCACAAAGGATGCGTTGCGTTCCGTCACGATCGATGCGGAAAAAAAAATTGACGTATCCTTCCGGATGCGTCAAATTTTGGCAAAGTCCATGTGCGTTCATAAACAGAGTTGACGTACGGAAGCATGCGTCAACTTTGATTTCTTTCATGTTTTTCTTTCATGAAATGCAATTTAACGGAATATGGATGCAAAATGGTACCATTTTTGAGCTTAAAATCACAATGAAACGCCTGTAAAATAAGTAGAAAAGCTCATTGTAAGGCATTTTTCACAACATTGGGAATATATACGTAAGCCTATAATTCTTTGGATACACACTACCCTTGCGTTATTATTGACTTCGATAGTGGAAAAACGTTGAATTCATTGTTGGGACGGTAGGCAAGGAAAGTCTGAACACTAGACATGGCTGCACAGGGACATATGAGAAAATTAACATACAATTTAGTGTATATAATCAGTGACGTATCTTCGAGGGCGTATATGATCGAGCCCTTCTCGTCCGTGTAGAATGAGAGCCGCAATAGGTAGGTCGTCGTCAATGCTAGAGTCGCTCATGGTAAACATATTGAATATCGTGAGTTACGATGACTGTGGCCGGTAAGCTGTTATTTTACCACGATTTGAAAACACTTTTTTGTCAATCAGCATGCATTGTCATTGGAAACTACACACTGCATCTCGAAGTGACGCATAGCAATTGACGTAGTGTGAACGCATCCTGTTCAGACAGGCATGCGTCCTGACGTATCCGAAAGGATCCGGGGAAAAACCATGTCGTATCTGGAACGGAACGCAGCGCATCCTGTGTGGACAGGCCTTAAAAGCCGTACCGTTCCGGATACGACACGGCACGTCACTTTTATCACTTTGCACGTAAATCAATGGAACCATCCAAACAGGATGCCTTGCGTTCCGTCACGATCGATGCGGAAAAAAGTTGACGTATCCTTCCGGATGCGTCAAATTTTGGCAAAGTCCATGTACGTTCAGAAACAGAGTTGATGTACGGAGGCATGCGTCGATTTTGATTTCTTTCATGTTTTTCTTTCATGAAATGCAATTTAACGGGATATGGATGCAAAATGGTACTATGTTTGAGCTTAAAACACAATGAAACGCCTGTAAAATAAGTAGAAAAGCTCATTGTAAGGCATTTTTCACAACATTGGGAATATATACGTATGCCTATGATTCTGCCATTGTGCTTGGTGTTCAGCAAAACAGTGCAGTAGGGAAACCAAGCCAACATGCCAACCTGGGCCCCAACTGGGTTTCAGCTGGGCTGCTTGCTGGGCCCCAGCCGGGGCCCATTCGTGTTTTTCAGATGTTCCCACGTGAGGCCAAACTGGGCCAACCTTTCCCAGCTGAAGCCCAGCTGTGCCCCGCTTCAATAACTGAAACTTAGCAGGGCATGTTGGCTGGGAAACAAGCCAGTGAGCCACAACTGAAAAAAGCCGTTGTCGGTTGGACTTTACCCAATCGTTTCGAAACTGGGTCGTTAAATTCCATGTAACCTAACCTAACCTAACCTAACCTAACCTAACCTAACCTAACCTAACCTAACCTAACCTAACCTAACCTAACCTAACCTAACCTAACCTAACCTAACCTAACCTAACCTAACCTAACCTAACCTCATAGATTAGAACAATGGTGCCAAAGTTGCACACAGTTCGGATCCCCCAATATTAGGTGGTAGTGTCTTGGCAGATTCTTTGTTAGCTCCTTGGTTTTAAAACGGAGCATATAGATTATTTTGAGCACAAGTGGTATTACATTACTTTCCATCATTTATTTTTGGAGCAGCACGGGTTCAAATGGCGGACTTAACGAAGGACGATAAACAGTCACGAAACCTTCGTAATTGACCCCCTCCCCCACCTGCAAAAATAATACCCAGTTGATGGAATTGGTAAATGCGATCAAGGAAATCATAATTCGGTTACTGATTTTCTTGATGACTGGACAGAGACTGCTTTTTCGCAAATTTTGACGGTCGATTTGCCCGTTTGTGAAACAGTTTCATTTTACGCGTACGTCCAAAGTGCAAGCTACGTATAATTGCAACTGTTGAATAATGTGTATCCATCTGTTCTTACCAATGGAACGTTTTTCACAACTGGAGAACTGGTGCAAACGCAACACTTCTCCACTTCACGATCTCAGTGGAAAGTGGTATAAGACACCGATACGTATTGCAAGTACACGCCTGAAAGAGTTGCAGATTTGGACCCTTGAATGATGCACCAGGTTACATCTACGAGTATTTAAATGATCAAAGGTATTTTTAAAGGGGGGTTATACCCCTTTCTCGGTTAACCATCGTGACCTGGAGATAGCCCGTTTTTTTTCAAACTTTTTTCCTACTCCATTGTCGGACTAGGAACCGCAGGAAGATTTTGTAGGGAACATTGGGACATTCAAAAAGAGTTGAAGGGGTAAACTGTTTTAGGGTGTTTGAAACAGTTTACGATTGAGACACTAACTTTTAACGACATTAATGTAAGGGTGAATGAGACGGGTTGACGAGTGCTTTGCGTTTCAATTCGACAGCCGTTCATTCATGCCTTTGTATGTACATTGTTTGGGCTGTAATTTTTCCCACGCAAGCCAAAGGATACCTCCTCCCCCGAGAAGAAATATTTGTTCAGAAAATGAAATGATAATGTGTTTATTTGTTCATAGCGAATATATATACAGTATTTTTTTTTTCATTCGTTCTGACATAATTCAAAGAAAATAGTTGAACTAAGAAAAAAAAAACGGTGCCAATGGGAAATGGATAAACGTGGTGGTTTGCTTCAGAAGCAATGGAGACAAATAAATTATCGATAATTATCGATCTGAAGACTATCCAAAGGAAAGACAATGGGTTTTCCTATTCAAATAACCTTGTCAAGACCAACCACCTTGATCTTAAAATCGGAGTTGTATGGTCATTCAATGTGAAGTATTCCCTGCCATGCATACACCCTTCTCCCACATTCGTGTTTGTTTGTTTTTTGGTTCGTAAAATGTTTTTAAAGACCCAAAATAAGGCTTCAAATATCAGACAAGACAACCCATATTCAAACTTGAGCAAAGTCACATAGCTCTAAAAGGAAATACGATTCCACATGAATTCAATTAAAAGGATGGAACAGCGGGTAACCTAGCAAGACATAACAAGAAAATTGTTGTTGGAATCTAGCTGAATTGACGTGGCAGGATAAACATGAATAAAACATAATACCAATTTGATATGTCAAAGGAATGATGAAAAAGCATTTACATCAACCTCGACTGTCATTTTGGTTTTCTTTTGACTTCAGTAAAGACAATTGAAAAAGCATTGAACTTACAAATTTACTTTCTAAACTTTAACATTATTGGTACTTTTTTATTGATACTGTTTACATGATTGTTTTACTTCCTTGAATGGAATTTACTTTAGCTTTTCCTTTTCGTCGTTCAAGTTTACTTTTATTGCGTAAAATTATCACGTGTGTCGTCAAACTTGTGAAATCTATACCTGGTCCTGACATAAATTATTACTATGGCGGTCTCTATGTCGGTAACCATAATAATTGGTACTTTGGCAATGATTTTTCTGGTGAATTCTGCAGCACAGGGTTAGTACTCAAAATTATGTATTTTGCAATATACGAACTTTTTCTATTTGTAAGTTTATGTTCAACGTCAGTTTAAGGGTAAGGAAGCTTCTAGGCTCGCTAAAGACACTCGGTATACCTGGAGGGAAGGTGGGGTATTGCGTCATGCACCCACTAATGGATGTCTTTTCTTTACTAAAATGAGACTTTATTTTACTATTTTCACTTGGCTAGACTGAGTTGTGATAATAATGCAGGCTTTAAATTTGTCTAGACATTGGGATCATCTGGACAGAATTTTTGCAAATTGTTCCAAATCCTGCTGTTGCTACCACCATTCATCACCATAACGATGGCGAGTAAAAAGGCATAGTTTACTATGAAATTTTGCGTTACTTCGAAAAGCAAATCTCAGTTGGTAAATTAAATTATCCCAACTTGATCTGGGCAATTATTAGACAACCGTTACTTGCAGGCAAGTATTAATATTTCGACTCCTTTAAAATATACAGTTATATGGAAAACTTTTAATATCAATCCACCACATTCCAGATAAAGGATACGTTTTGGGATTTATGCATTTTTCAATTTTAAGACACACCCTCTTACCCGCGGATACTGGGTAAGCCAAATGTGTGTTAAGTACTGTAGTGACGAAAGTATTTTGTCAATGAGATGATTAGAATTTGGGTCTTGTTGAGTAAATCTATGTGTTTATAAACTCAAAGAAATATCCTGGAGGGAGGTGGGGTATTGCGTCATGCACCCACTCATCGATGCCATTTACCACCCGTATTCAATTGACGAGTGAAGAGGAATGGTTTATTATTAAGTTTTTGTGTTACTTCGATAAGCTACGTGAAGCAAATTTGAGTTCGTTAATTAAATCATCCCAGTTTGATTTAAATAACTGACCTCTACTAAGACAATGACATATTAGACAACCGTTAGAAAACTTTTTAACATCAACCCACCACAGTCAAGATAAATAACGCCTTATGGGATCAGTATTAGAACGTGGATCAATGCATTTATCAATTTAAAGACGCACTCTTTTCGCCGCGGTTTTGGGTAAGTCAAATGTGCGTTTAGTACTAACGAAAGTGTGCCAAAGTTCTCCAATGGTTTAATAAAGCAACCTGTGCAGCATGGGTGTGCTAAACTTTACATAGACGTGCGACAAATGCCATGAAACATGTTCCATTTTGACGGAGTGGTGCGTCAATGAACAAAAACAAATCACGTTTTAAACGAACATCGGCCGAACTTTCCCGGAGGTGCGTCTTTTAATTGTAAATTTATTTCACGATTGTTATTAGTATTTAGTCAACGTTAAAACATTTAGTTTTAAGGATTTTGTCAATGAGATGATTAGAATTTGGGGCTTGTTGAGTACATCTATGTGTTTATCTACTCAAAGAAATACCCTGTTAAGCATATGTAGCTGTTAGCTAGCCAACGGGGAGGTTTTACGCATGTGTCAAAACATAGGACCACTTAAGCGCGTGTGAGTCAAGAAATCCCACCTTCCGTAATTGCTCCCTTTGACAAACATATCAGTACAACGAGAATGTTTCCCGTGCCACGTACACGAAGTAGTGGACCATTCAAAATCTTAAGCAATCAAAAACAATCGAAACTGTGTGCTCGATGAACGGTATTGTGCATTTACATCATACGTCGTTATTTTAGTGGCTAAGCAATGACGTCCACTGAATGCTTAACGTACTTAACATCTTTGCACACATGTAGTTGGCCGTTGGGTGATCGTAGCTTCATACAAATCATTCATCTATTCTTGTTGGTGTTCGTTTTAACGATTCCGTTCTGCTTACTGTGAAATTGGTAAAGAACCTAAGTTGCTTGTTTCAGGGCCTGTTGCGATGGTTCTTCAGTTAATTTCGTATGGGCAAGTGGACATGTTAAGAAGTTTAGTTTTAAAGAGTAAGGCATACTTGAAGTATATGTAGAAACTGCGACAAAAAGAGGAAAATGCAGTGTGGACATTTTAGCGATACATGCTGGAGGATGAGTAATGCGTTGTCAAAATATCAATTAGAAGCCACATCCCTTGTCTGAAATTTCTTTATTTTCTTTGCAAGCGGTCATGCGAAAATTTATAAATTTCATTTTCCGTTATTTATTCGGAATACTTAATTCTATTCTTTTAAGTAACTTTCTAACAATCTTCCATTTCAAAGATATTTCGGAAATTTTCGAAAATGTGCCGACATTAAAAAATATTTAATTTTGAATAATTTCTCTAGCAAACGACATGTTTGAGTTGCGGATGCACATTTAGCGTACACTGAATCTTTTCGTTACTTTTATAGATTAGGGGAAAGCTCCATTTTTCCAGGAACACTTGAGAATCGTTCAAAATATCAACATCGAAATTTAAACTTCCATGGGGTTTTATACAATAAATATTTCTGTCTCAGTGAAGACATTGGAAAAATCCAATTGCAACAATTAAGGAATGGGAGAACATTCCTTTTGATAGAAACACAATGCAAACGTTCTTGTCTATTCAGCTTCGCAGTGGTCTTTATCAAGTTTTAACTGTGTTTGGAAAAGGATGGATCGTTATGGAGAAAGGGGGCAACAGAAGCTTAACAAAAAGAACGAAACAATCTTTCAGTCAAGGTTCGGTAGTTAAGGTGGATTTATTTATTGTGAAGTCTAGATTGCCTGGCAGATTTGCTTGATGTTTCACCTTCCGTTAAAATTCCCTGTCGAACGCTTACGATTTGCAAATCCCGGTGTTTTGAAAGTAAAGAACAGTCCACACTACACAACTCGATGCAACGCAAATCATTGCAACGGGCTTGGTCAGACTCGTTGTATAGTGTGGAATGCTTTGGTACCAGTTGTAAGATGGCGCACAACCCAGTTTCATGCGACCGAACATGTTCGGGCGCATTTAACTGAAACGTTCGCTCACTACGACAAGGCAGTCTTGTTACATTAAGCCGTTTCGCATAGTGTGGACCAGGCTTGAAGTAAACTGTACAAGTTCAAAGGCTGCAGTTTGAATTTCATTTAAACTACAGTTAATCATGATAAGAGGGGAAAGGTCTCCTATATAATATATTGATTTCAATCAGGATGTAAAACGGTACGGTAGCGCTCGGTTTATTAAACGGCAAAGTGTTGTAATGGTTCTCAGTAGTTTGCGTGGAACCTACGAACTGTCGTTGCACTTGACCCACAGTTTATGTAATTTCGTTGGTAAAAACAGCTGGAAACCCTGAATCAAACTAATTGATTAGACTAAAACTGAACTGTAAAACCTGATATAACCACTAACTAATTTGTTTGTTTGCATTTTGCGAATTGTTCGTCTACGCTGTAAAAGGCGTTTGTAATTTTGAGACGCAACGTTATACGGATGATTAGACTTGTGGATATTTGATAAAGGGGCGGGATACAGAGAGGGTTTGACATTACATAAACAAGTGGTTAAGTTGGTTTTAATTTGGTTTTAAAGGAAAAAATATTTTCCTGGGGTAAATAGGTGCTCGCCACCCGAGCATCCGTAAAAGAGAATACATTCTACAAAGCCAGCGTTTTGATTTTAATGTTGACATTTTTTTTAAGTAATCGGAGACACTATCGGAAATATCGTATCATTTTTGTATCATTTTTCAATATCATCTTTCTCAAAACATTTCTATCACAGTTTCTTATTACAGCGTATGGAGTGATTGTGCCTTATTGGTACCATTGAATCTATTCTTATGTCTTTAAGTACCTGGCGACTTTTGGTGGGCCCAGAAGTTGAAAAGGGGGTTTCTAAATTTGCTTTACTTGTGAAAAGATCTTTTGAAGACATTTCAGGGTAAAATGTCTAAAATTTACCGGAAACTTTATCTCTAAAAGTTAAGTTTTAGCATATTCTAGGATCTGCTTCAACAAAGCACAATAACGGACAGGTAAAGAATAAAAAGAGTTCTATACGAATAGTTAAGAACCATGAGAAGAAAAGGTTGCTAGCCTTGCCCAATTAATCATGTTCTGACTGTTTCACTGTTCTCTTAAATGCTGATATCGACATCAAAATGTAGTTTAAAATCATTTTGAAAATAAGTTTGTCATTTATTCAAACTAAGCCGCTTTGTACTCTCCAATTTCGTGATCACCGGACTGAACCAAACTTTTTGTGCAAATAGTTTACAAAAAATAAAAATAAAAAAAAAAATAAATAAAAGAGTTGTTAGAAGTTTAAAACAAACCCAGGTTTAAAGACTTAAAGCAGTGTATAAAACACACTTTAGCTTTTAGATCTCTTTGAACATGCTCTTCTTGTCAACGTACTTAATCATTCATTAAGAAAGTGGACTGGTATTGACGTCAATGTAAATTATGTTTAGCTTTTTTTCCAAACTGGGCACTCGGAAGGAAAGCAGGTATATCACGAGCTGATTAATATTAAATCAGATCCACGCTACTTCCCGTGGTTTAGCATGAAAGCACGAACACTTTGAATCTACTGGCGTCAGGGTAACGTTTTACAATTTATTGCCTAGGAATATTTTTGAAACATACAGAAGATTCAAAATTGTATAAAAGAGTGGATCTTAAAGTCTGAATAGGTTCGGTCTACCCTAAAGTTGAACAAAAAAGTCAGTAAAATATGAAGTAACCGAAGATATCAATATATTACACAATTTTAAGACACAGGGGCTATATTTAACCATGGTCGGTGTTCTATACTCTAACGGAGCGATGGTTATATTGTAAACTCCTGGTTATAGTAACACAAACTCTGGTAAAAGTAACTAGGATTTGAGTTAGTTTAATCAAAGTATCTGCACCACGGGGCTGTGCACTCACGCAGAGGCAACGCCGTCAGCTTTGCATTAAACACACTCCAAAAGCTTTGAATGAACCTGTGCTCCCCTGCGTTGCACTTCTGCTACAGACGCAGAGTGCGGCCCCCACTCTTCCTATATGTTCCACGCGGAGCTCAAAACTGCGAGTAGCTACTTGCAAACTCGTCCAAAACAACGAGAGAGACAATAGTTTAAGGTCACGGGGTCAATAGCCTATGGAAGTCGATCTGGGGCGTGCTACGTCCTCTTTTCCGACGACCACCGAGGAGTGCAGAAGTGCCCTGATTGGAGGGGGCACTGAATGTTTCACTAGGAAACCTTAGCACAATTGTGTCGGAGTCAAAAGAAAACCGATCCTAGTTCAATTTAACGCCGATGTTTTAAGAATGGATCGTTCTACAAAACAGTATTTCGTTAAATTTGATACAATATACGTGTTTTGGTGTCAATAAAGTTTTATCAGCTTACTAACAAACTTCTGCTTCAGTCTATCCTTTACGAAGTTACAACAAGGTTCCAATAACCTTACGAAGTTCCAATAAGGTGTATGCATTTTTGTGTTAGTGCCCGTATTGATAGTATTCAGCTGGTAAGCTGTAAGAAATTGCGAATAGGAAAAAGCTGTAAAACTTTGTAGAGCTCATATAGCACAAACTGTTTAAAATTTAAGAATGAACAGGCCATTCTTGCAAAAAACACTTCTTGTCAACAAGCTTTTTCATTTAAAACAAAAAGAAAAAAAAAACGGGGGTTACAATCTCTTCTGAGTAAACGTGTTTACTCCTCTCTTTTCCAAAATATATCAGAACAGGTGATGTGCCGCGAGCCTACGAATATTTAATCAAATTCGAGCTGTATTATGTGGCCTAGCACGAACGCCTTGAATAAAATGTCCCTTGGGTCTTGCTTAAATATGAAACGGTTGTCTAGTAATTTTCTCAGTCAAACCTACAGACGATTAAAAGCTCTTAAAATAAAAGTATTTGAACTGTGGTAACCTGGAATATGACCTCCTCTGACGTAGCATGTGATTTCTGGTAACTTTGCGTTTGACATTCAGTTTACCGCAATGTGATCTCCGGTCACCTGGCATTTCACCTATGGCGACCTGGTAATTGAGCGGCGGCTAACAGACAAGTCGTTTTTGATAACATCGCATTTGACCTCCCGTGACCTGGAATTCGACCTTTGCCGACCTTGGACTTGACCTATGGTGACCTGGCATGACTTAGCGTATAAACTCTGGTACATTTGTCCTTTGGTGGTCAGGTACATGCTCTGGAGTGACCTGGTATTTGATCTCTGGTAAACTGGCATATGATCTTTGGTGATCTGGTATTTGATCTGTTGTGTCCTGGCATTTGAACTCATGTAACCTGACATATGACCTCTGGTAATCTTGCATTTACCGACCTGTGAACCTAACATTTGACATTTGGTGACCTGGTGATTGTTCCTCTGGGACAAGACATTTGTCCTCTAGGGACAAAGCATTTGATATCTGGATCTGGCATATGACGATTTGTTATCTGGCATTCGATGTTTAATGACCTGAAATTTGACCTGTGGTGACCTGGAATAAAACCTGATGTGCCCTGGAATTTGATCCCAGTTATATGGTTTTTGAGCTCTGCAGAATACCGTGGCATACAACCTATGGTAACCTGTAATTTAAACTCTGGTGACCTGACGTACGACCTCTTTGATTTTCTGGAATTTGACCTCTGGTAATGGTAAGCTGGTATTTGACCTCTTTCTACTTGGCTCATGACCTCTCGTAATTTTGTGTTACATCTCCGGTACCTGGCATTTTTGGTGACCTGCCTTTGGCCTCTGCTAATTTGGAATTAGACATCTTGTGACCTGGCACTTGAGCCCTGATGACAGGGCATACCACCTCTGAAGTCTTGTCATTTGACTGCTAATGACCTAGCCTATGGCCTGTTGTAACCTGGCATTTGACCTGTGCTGAGCTACCATTAGCTTTTGTTACCTGGCATTTTACCTCTGTTGACCAAGCATGTGCCTTCAAGTAACCTGTCATGTGACCTCTGAGGTCTTGGAATTTGGTCTTTAGTGATTTGGCATTCGATCTCTCGTTATCTGTACTGGCATGTGACCTTTGGTGACCTTGGAACTTGACCTCTGAAGTCCTGAAATTTGATATCTGCTAGCAAGTTTTTTAACGTTGTTGACCTTGCATTAGATCTCAAGTTTCCTTCAATCTGAGCTCTTGTGATCCGTCATAACCTCTGAAGATCTGGCACTTGATTTGTGGTGTAACTTGGCACGTGATCACATAGGTCTTGACATTTGACCTCTGCTGATTTGCCATTGGATTTCTTGTTACCTGGTATTTTACATCTGATGATTGGACGTATGACCTCTGATGTACTTACATGTGACCTCTAGTGACCTGGAATTTGGCCACTGGACCCGTTTTATAACCTATGGTAGCCTGTTATTTGATATCTGATTTTCTGGCATATGAACTTTGTTGGCCTGGCTCATGACGTTTCGTTACTTGGAAATTGTGTTCTGGGGACCCGCCATATAACCTCCGAAGACCTACAATTGATCTCTGGTGGTTTGAAATATTACCTCTGATATAACGGCATCTGACCTTTGGTGACCTGGTATTTGACATCTGTTGACAGGCACTGGACCTCTCATACCTGGCTTATGGCCTCTGATGTCCTGGTATTTTACCTCTGTTGACCTTTTATATGACCTAGCCACAACTGGAAAAAGGCAGTGGCCGACTCTACTTGAACCAATTGGTTGAAACTGGGTCGTTGAACCTCATCTAGCTAACAAATTAACCGATAACCTAACATCTGATATCTGGTGACTTGGCAATATGACTTTAAGTACCTGGCTTTTGACCTCTCTTGACCACCGATTTGGGCTTAGATGGCCAGGCATTTGATCTCTGAAGACCTGATATTTGATATCTTTTAACCTAGCTTATGAACTCTGTTGACCTTGCATTTTCCTCTGTTGACCTCGAGTTAAACCTCTTTTTACCTTGAATTTTAGCCCTGGTGACCAGTCATACAGCATCTGAAGACTCGGCATTGTGCTCTGGTGACCTAGCGTAGGACCCTTGTTGACCTTGTATTTGACCTCTGTTGATTTGAAGTGGAGCTCTCGGTACCTGACATTAAACCTCCTGTGATTTGACGTACGACCTCTGAACACATATGTTTATATGGTTGGAACATATGACATATGGTTGAAACAAAGGGGGAATTTAAGTTCTGGTGACCCGTTATTTCGCCTGTGGTGCCCTGCCGCTTGTCATATTAGGACCTGGTTTATGGCTTCTGGTCAAATTTATTTCTGATGAACTGGCATGTGTCCTAGCATTTAAACTTGGTGACCAAACAATTGACCTCTGGACCTGGGTCATGACCTCTGGTGACCTGTAATGTGATATCCGGTGACTTGAAATATTACCTCTGGTGTCCAGATATTCGACTCCTGTTGACGTGGAATTAGACTTCTCGTGACCTGGTATTTGACCTCTTGTTATTTGGAATATGACCTCTCTTGTACTGGCATTTTGATATTTGTTGACTTGGCATTTGATCTGGCATGTGACCTCTGATAACCTGGCAAATGACTTCATGTACCTGTCGACTGACCTTTCGTGACCTGGCATTTGGGGTTTGGTGACTAGACAATTGACGTCTGAGCCGGTGACCTTTGAAATCTGGCGAACTAGCCGACAAGCTCTGTCGACCTGGCATTTCATCTCTGTTGACTTAAACTAAGACGTTTTGAGATCTTGCAAGCGACCTCTGTTGACCTGGCATATGACCTCTGGTGACATGACATATGACCTATGGTGAACTAATATTTGATTTCTGCAGATTTGTTATTTGACCTCTGGTGACCTCTGGTGTCCTTTTATTTAACCTCTGGTGATTTGACATAAGACCTCTAAGGTAATAGCATGTTAGCTCTGGTGACATGGTGAAATATGATTTTTGTTGACCTCGTATATAACCTCTGAAAACCTGGTATTTCAACTCTGGTTACCTAGATTTGGATGACTGGTGACCTGGCATTTGACCTAAGTTGACCTGTTATTTGACCTCTGTTGAACTGGCATTTGACCTCTGTTGATTTGACATTGGAGATGTCGTTACCTGGCATTAAACCACTCCTGATTTGACATATGACCTCTGATGAATTGGCATGAGATCTCTTGGGGACCTGGCCTTTGACTCTGGTCACCTTTCATATAGTTGATGGTGACCTGGCGTATCACCTCTGTTGACCTGATATGTTACATCCGGTGACATGAAAAATGACCTCTGGTGACCTAAAGTTTGACCTCTGGATGTCTGGTAATTGACCTCTGTTGAACTGACATCTGACCTCTGGTGTCCTGGTATTTATAACCTCTGGTGATTTGACACAAGGTCTCACATGTAAGAGCATGTTAGCTCTGGTGACATGACTTTTGTTCACCTGGTATTTAACCTGTGATATTCTTGGAGTTCATCCCTGGTGACCTGACATTTGAACTGTAGGGTCCAAGCATTTGGCATGTGTTGACGTGGCATTAGACCTATCCTGCCATGGCATTTTGGCCGTAGTAACCAGGTAAATGATCGATACACCTGGCATTTCACCTTTGGTTACCTAGCTTTTGTGACTTGCATTTGACCTGCGCTGACTTGATATTTGACCCGTGTTGAACTGGCATGTGACCTCCGTTGTCCAAGCATTTTACAATTGGTTATCAGACTTTTTACCTCTTGACCTAGAATATGACCTCTTGTGATTTGGTATGCGACCTCTCTTCACCTGGCTATCAACTTCTGGTGACCTAACATTTTACCTCTTGTGACCGGTAATATGAACTGTGGACCTTTCATTTAAACTATTTAAACCTTATGATATCTGGTCGAAGGCATTGGACTTCCAGTACCCGGACTATGAAATCTTTTGGACTGGCATTAGACCTCTGGTGAACAGGCAATATATCTAAGTTGACCTGTCATTTAACCACTGGTAGCCTGGCTTTTGAACTCTGTTGACCTGGAATTTCACCTCTTAATATCTGGTAAAGAAACGTCGATAAGCTAGCATTTTATATGTGTTAACCTGGCATATAACCTCTTGTTTCAGACTTTTAAGCAGAGCAAGTATGCATTTGCCACATCAATTAATTTTCCTTAGTAGTAACTGACAGAATTTAAGGGAGAACGTTCTAGGAAAAGAATAGAAAAAATGTAATGAATGTCCATCCATCGTGATCTTTGAAAATTTCGTCCATTCCGAGTTGTAAAATGATTATTTTTTAAAAGTTTTGTTTTAAAGGTCATTGCTATTTGATCATGATCATTTACATTTAAATTATTCCTAGACCAGTTGTGACTTACAGAAATCACTGCCAATGGCCATCCCTTACATAAGGGGCCTTGCCCATAATTCTCCAGTTGGTTTCTGTCGGTGACCTTGTTAATTAATGTATTTCAGTTAGGGTACGAAACGAATGGGGACCGAGTGACAGGGGTAACGCCACCAGCGGAAAATACTGGGAATGACCACCGTATACATGAAGCCCTACCTATCTTTTTCCAGTATGTTTCAGCTGGTAACCCGATGAGAAGGTAGGTAAACAAATCTAAGGGACCAACTAGGAGCTGGCAATGACTATTCCAAGAATTATTTGATATTATGGTTATTATTCTTTGTATGTTCAAATTGGTAACTTCTTGAGCTGAGCTATGTTAGTCAGCCTTGCGGGGCAAATTGTAGGCTACCGACAAGGGAATCCTGACAACCTACATCACTTGTAAAAGCCATCCCTATGTCTGAAGTCTTCAGTGGGCTATTATTTTCCAGTATGTCTCAGTTGGTTACTTCTTGAGCCATTCTAAGTCATCCATGATTAAATCAATAATTGACGACCTGCGAGTGTACCCAACTGAAATTACCCATTTGTTTAGTCTGTGGTCATGTCCGACACTTTTGGTCTTTAGGTGATGTGGTTCCGATGAAAGCTGATATAACTTAGCGTTAAGATGGCATTTTAAAATGTCTTCCTCGAAATATCTACCACTGCATTCTGCAGTTCGTTCTGTTCTGTTTCGAATACAGTGACGCACTGAAAGCACTGTTACATTAGCATTGGTTACCTTTCCAGCTAATTGAAACTCTTGCTCTTGTTCTATTCTTGTTCAAATTCGAAATGTTAATTGGATTTTAATATCTGTATTGAGCCATTTAAAGATATTTTTTTTTATTTTTTTCCACTTTATCTGATACAGAAAAAGCTGAAACCGATTTGGGACACACAAGTTGTCTTTTTACTGTTTTATGCCCAAGAAATTGACTCAACGCGTATGCACCATTGCAACGGCGTTTTCAACGAAATTAAAGAAGGTGTTCAAGAAGTAACGCATCTAAAAAAGCACACGGTAAAAGAAACAGAAATACGAAGAGAACTTTTATGGAAAACAGATGTTAAAAAGTCTTCATTCACGGTACCATTCATTTGTAGAATGGTAAGTTTCACGATTGCTATAAATATGTATGGATCTAAGTCTCATCAACCAGTTCCAACACCTAATTCGGAAAAGGGGAGATCATATCTTTTGGACCAACCAATTAATTCATCATTCACCCGCGCTTCGTCTTTGCAGTCAGACGTGTCCTCCAAAATTAACAATTATAAGCAAAACGACGCACACTGTAATTCCAAAGTCCAAAAACTGAACCAAATGTTAGTCAATGGTGCTTCGGGTAATTTGGTGATTACCCGGAGATAGCACATGACCAGAAATGGAATCATGAATGGACAAATGGAACTCATTAATGCTTCCTAACGTTACGCCTTCTATATTTACCCCAAGTTTATGAGTCCTTGTCAACAGAGTATGACCAAACATGGAATCATTCATGGCACAATGCACCACTGCAGGGCTTTTCAACGTTCAGATGCCCATCGAAGAGATTTTACAATGAGTCTTTCCTTGATTCTAGTTCACCCTAGTCGATTTATCTAATTTGGATATTTATACTTGTTCCAGTGGTTTCATTATTGCTGTTGAACTTTCTTGGTTGAACTGAGTTGTAAAATCTGAATGTGGTTTAAAAATGTTCATTTAGGTTTCGTGACGTACTTGTCCAGATTTTATGTTATATAACTGATTTTGGTTGGGATAGACTAGGTTTTAGCTGCGTCACAAGTGAAAGCATAGTTATTATATACTTCCCTGGTTTGGAAACTCCGCGAACTGACTGATTTTGTTGAGATTCCGGTTTTCGTCAGTCACGTGACGTTGATAGTACACGATAGCCTTGTTGTCGGACTCCACATTTGTACTCTATATATGCAGACAGGGTAAACTGATTTCTTCGAGAATCTCTTGGGAACAATTATCAAACTGTAATGGTTTCAATTTGTGCGTATATTATTGCGAAAGGTTTGATAAAGATTTCTGTCTTAAATTAGAACGGCCTTAAAGTGAGAATAACTGTACCCAAAATAAAATCGCGGGACACTCGAAGGCTGGGCTAGCAACATGAACTTGGTAAGCACACTCAACAATTCCGCGAAATTGCGAAGCACGTGGCAATCGCACTGTATAACGTTAGACTAATTGGATTAAACCATTTTAACCAACGAGTGTAACAGTTCATTAGACGAGTTCAGTATACAACATTTATCAGTAACTATGGTCGTGAAAATTTTTAGGACGCCCACCTAGCGTAATGAAGAAGGTCTACTTCACCCTTTCAGCACCCTGAATGTGGTATGATAAGCCTGCAGGACCTACTGAATGTCCTCAGCGAAACGCCAGGCTTCGGAACCAGTATTTTATGATTTAAAAGAGAAAATGAAACCGGATAACTTAAGGTTTCTTCATTTATTCTAAGATCTTAAACATTTACTGATTAGGAGGCGGTTTGCAGTTCATTTTTAGCCCTTAGGTCAACTTTAATTTCACTTCCCAGCAAAAACAGTACATCACTTAATGAGGCCATATCGCTACGATCGCTATGCACCGTTAACATCACGTGATATACTTTTATGAGTGTCTCAGTATAGCTACCCGGCTGCTTTGATGTGAGTATATAATGTACGTAAAGTTTCCAAACCAGGGAAGTGAAATCCAGCAAACCCAAAATGTGACGTTTTGTTGACCATTCAAACAAAATTATTTTTCATTTTCTCTTACATTACTTTAGCTGTTTTTTAAATTATCGTTCAGAATAAGGACGATTTTGTCACTAAAACTGTAGGTGTATTGTTTGTGTTCTGTAAGGCCACTGAAAACCGCATGCCAGTGAAACAATTCCTGAATTGCTTCTAGAGATTGCGGGGACTTCCTCACGGACACTCACTTCTAAAATCGCCTAGGAGCGGTAGGGACTACTGGAGCATGTATCCCGGGTTTTAGAAAGACATACTGTTGAAATCGCTCAAGAAGTTGGCTGAGTATGTTTCTTTCGGATTTAAGGATGTCGTATTACGCATTATTACATGGTATAATCCTGCTCTGATTAACTTTATCATTTTTACTTTTTAGTTTTTGCAGAACTATTGTTATGATCATTCTAATATCACGTTCGAGTTGGTTTTTATCTAAAGGAACGTAAAAAGGAAGAGTTTTGGAGCTTTTCTGTTTAAAAGTCTACGAGATTTACCTTTTATCTATTGGTCTCTTGCCATTGTACCATCTAAACTAATGTAATTGATATTGGTCATTTAACTTCATAAGGCGACACCTCCTCCCTTTTACCTTATCAAAAAAGGGAACATTTACCACATATTTAAAGGTTCTGGACATAAAATAAGTTCAAAGATTTGTTCAAGCGTTGCAGTATATTGCACTTAACCCACTTTAAACAGAATTTCTAAATGAGAAAAAAAAATTCTTCCCTTCAAACTTTAAAAACAGCGATTGTTGAAGAAACTTATCCTTAATTTTCCAAGTCTGTTAACTGTATAGACCTCTTGCCCTTTGGTGCCTACACATTAAGTATAGATTCGTGACTACACATGTTTTAAACTATCCCTATCTCCATGTGGCTCCATGATTACGTACAGAAATTCTAAATCATATTCAGCCCTTGACCTCAGCATTGCGTCTGTATTGGGTCCCTAGGGTTAAGTTAAGCTTAGCCTTAAAAAAGTTCAGAATCATTATTTATTTCTTTATGGAAATAACAAAACGTATCTAGTCTCATATCAGGAACCTAATGTTTCAGCTTACTTTTAAACTGTGAAAGAAGCGTTACACTAAAAATATTGTGGGATACTTACAAACTGAAAGTGATTGGAACACTTCTATAACAGTGCCTAATACAAGAAACAACGCTCAGATTGTTCAATCACCTTGTACAAGTGTTTATTAGGTGTTAAGTTCAGATTTCTAACTAGAACTGCATTTGCTTGCAAATACGCAGAATTGTAGTGCGTGTTAGAGATGTCTTTTCAGTTAGTACAGTAGCCCAGTTTTTATTTGAACTTTAGGATTTGTTCATGGCGGGAAGAGGGGCTGTTGTTTCTTTTTGGCCACTCCTCTCAAACCTATTTCTTGATAGTACAAAGATTTTGAGAACGACTCATCATTGCCTCCATTGACTTGTACGGTGTAATAATGCTGGGAATGATTGCAAAAAAAAAATTTCTAAGTCCAAGACATTTATCTCGAGTGGCTACACCGGCTCCGCCGGCAACATCGTGGTTTGTACACCCTTTACCATGGTCATTGATGCCCAAAAAATTTTCTAAGTCCAAGACATTTATCTCGAGTGGCTACACCGGCTCCGCCGGCAACATCGTGGTTTGTACACCCTTTACCATAGTGCGATGCTGTAGCCGGCTAC
Organism: Holothuria scabra; assembly: GCA_037179385.1. Taxonomy (NCBI): domain Eukaryota; kingdom Metazoa; phylum Echinodermata; class Holothuroidea; order Aspidochirotida; family Holothuriidae; genus Holothuria; species Holothuria scabra. The sequence continues at coordinate 31,625,069 of CM074197.1, forward strand.
ACCGTGGACTTTTTTATTGGCGGGGTATTCTATAGTTGTACCCCAATGATGGAGTAAATCCGGACCTTCTATGCTAATAGTCAGTCACTAGCTTTATTTTGAAGCATATTTGCCAACAATGAAGCAAGTGCTGAGTAGTCCTTGAACAAGACCGTGTACTGCGCTTAACAGTAGGACCTACTCCGTATACAGTCTAGAGTCGAGTAAAATGAAGTGGACGAAGCATAGTCCCGTTCAAGGACTTGTGCTGAGTAGCCTACTTAGCCATACGTTATGCTCTGTTGTGTTGTTTACTCCTGCCTGAAATGGTTTTATCGGTTCTCGACTTTTCTTTCACCGTTCTTTATGTTAAATAATGACGCCCTCTCAAGCTCTCTGACTGCACCGCTGCATGCATATGACAACTGTCTCGTGGAAGGCCGAATAACTGTTGACGCTGTGTGTTTTAACATCCGTGTTTCGTTAATTCGCAATGCATGCTACATGCATGCTGTCAAAACGTTTCGGTCAGACTGCTGTCAAAATAGCTTCTGCTTTTACCACTGAAATAAAGCATGATAATAGAACTACAGCACAAGTCGCTTAATCCAATGCAGTAAAGCCAATTCGTTCCGTACAGGGAATTGGCAATACCCTGCTCCGTAGTAGCTAGATGAAGATACTGTACAATAACGTCTTGATACTGTTCAACGATAGTGGACGCAATGGCGCCGTGTTACGTATACCAATTTGGAAGCAGCGATTGATTCTCCAGGCTTATCACTTCAGTGTGAAAAGGCCGAACCACATTATATCGCGTTTTCTGGTAATTTATCCGCAATGCTCTTTCATGAAGCTAACTCCTTAAATCAGCCTTGTAAGTGTAGTATTTGCTTTTCTGAAGTTGATTTTTGTTTAAAGACGGCCACAGATTGCACTTACTGCTATTGTTAAAGGGTAGAGCATTGATATTTGTACGAACTAAGTTACGGTACGCGCAGGGAAATGAGTTGTGGGCCATAACAGGCTTCACAAAAGAAATTGTCAGTCGGCCAGTACATGCCAATATTGTAGTGCGGCGCACTACAATAATGATATGTATCCACTGTATCGAAAGAACGCCATCAATCGGCATGTAACAAGTATAGCTCAGCTGTTAGTGACATGCCGTCAAATGCTTTTGATGTAGAATTATTTTCAGCTTCATTGATGAAGATTATCTCAAAAGTTAGCTCTTACTGACTAAGTCAGAAAATATGTCATAAGTCGAGTGATTTTGTGAATATAAAAAAAAACAAAAAACAATAGAATCTATAAAAACTTCCTACGTGTGCCCTTTTGAACAAAATCTTGTAAAAACATAAGTATTGCCTTTTTCAAAGGAAAGCCTCTCGACAAGGCCGGGTAAGAGGCCAGTATTTGTGACCTCGGCCTCTGTAATAGATCTATGGGGTAATACATCTACTTCGGCTTTGGCCATACCTTTTGCTACGGACTTCTTACACAAGTTATTAAAATGTATCATTAAAGGGCACCTAAAGATTAATTTTGCGTCTTCAAAGTTGAACTAATGTCTTTTTTGTGGTAGAAAAATTTAGTCGATATGTAGCAAGCGCTGCACCAAAAGGATTTGGTGCCTATTTTTTCTTGTTAGAAGAGTCTAGCAAAATGTAGGGAAAACTGGACCACGTCCTAGAGCACGAAAGAGGGCTTCCTCGTTATCTTTACAGCAAACAAAAATATTCCATCTTAAGTAGGCACTTTAAATGGAAACCAAATTTTTATCATGCTGAAAGAAAAGAAACCCACTCTAGCGCATGGCATGTCTGAGGAGGAACTGTATTTGCGATTTGTGATTTGAGTCCACGTTTCTGCAGGCTGCAATGCATGACGTGTCGGAAGCCAATTTCTGTGTGTTTGTATCGTGTGTGTGTATCGAGGACACACTTATGTCATAGGTAGGAGAGTGATAACAAATGATAAACGTGAACTCGTGGTTTAAGGTACCATCCCTGCAAACTAGTTTCTTAATTGCCAATGAAAAGTTTTCAGGGATCTGGGACAAGTGACCAAGCCCCCTGTTTGTCAATGTCAAACTTTTTATTTATTTTTTTTTTCTCTTTCTGTAAAGGACACTGTAGTGTTTGTTGTTCCCGCTGACAGCAAGTTCCTTCATCTGATAACCTCGCACACGACTGCAAAATTTTGCTCGTTGTACAGTTTAGTTGTTTCTTTCCTTTAAAGCTGGTTTTATTTAAAGAGGGGTTGTAGTGTGTCACGCTCTGACAAATAATCCATATTATGTCCTTTTTTCTGCGCACAGACCTCAGTATTTCACCCCTCAACTGTGGACGTCCGTAGATAAACCATGTAGCATGTATACTGAGAGAAAAAGATGTGCTAAGAGGGCTGTCAAAATGTTTGCAATCAACATCAATCTACCTGATTGTAAGGATGGGTGTGATTTTCAACAGGGAAACGTGAACGTCACGTGACACACACGTATACCTACACACGAGGACTTACCACAGCACTATCCCAATGGAGACTGTTCCTACATTTCTTTGGATTCAATAGACTTCTCCATGGCTCCGACATATATCCCGAAGAGGCTAAAGCCATCGTTTCAAGCGAGAACGTCCTCAATTTTTTGTCGGTCCCCGATTGGTGGGTGTGTATTCATAAAAATGTCCCGATTGACACCATTTACAAACGCTGCTCATTGCACGTTCGTCCGGTTTAAACACAACATATGTTATCAAAGATTGGACAGCGGCCACACTGGTGAAATTAACAGCCTCCCAGCATACAGAATGATGATGGCGCAAGATTTTTCTTGGAAAAGCTGGGTGTACCATGTGGTTTTGAAAGAATTGAATGTGGAGTTGTCTTTCGCTTGGGCTGGATAACACATTGTACGTACTTTGATTGCATTGCCGAAAAATAATTGAAAACCGTCTGACATAAGATTTCACATTAAATACATTGAGACACTTCAAGCCCAGTTCTTTGCATGGTTCATAGAACAGACAAATGTACAGTTACTTCCTTGTGAAAAAAACAGTTGTGAACTATAGTTTGATGAAGGGTATTACACTCTCATTTTTACACTGTTGTTTTAAGTCAAGATCTTTATCTAAACAATGCAATAGGAGCTGAAAGCTGTTAAAATATCTTTTGTATAATAGTATGTTCATTAACCTACATGACACATATAGCATTATAGGTCAGTAAGTACAACTGCTTTCATGTCGAGAAAATGTTCAATATATGGTTTTAATCTAAAAGATATATTTAAAAGAACAAAAGTCACCCTGTATTACACATGCAGGGTGACTATTGTTGCATGCATGCATACACTAGTGCAGTTATAAGTACCGTCTCAGAAATACACTGCCGAAACGAAACCAACTGGTGACGGAAGCTATGTTTGTAACTCCGTCACTTTACTCATCATCTTGTATCGGCTTCATCAAGAAGTCCACTTTGGAAGACCGCCCTCTCTTTACCGGCGAAATTTCTTGGAAAAGAGATGGACCCAATTTTAGCGACTCCGACAGGAATGGGGTCTGCCCCAGCAGCTTTGTGGGCTTTGCGGACCATGTAGAGATGTTTTAAAAATTTAAACCAGGAATAGGACTGGGTTCAACTTCAGGGATATTAAAAAAATATTTCTTGGTACAAACTGTCTAAAATGGCGATCGAATATCTCGATCATATTTCTGAAACTAGATAGGATATCCCTGAAGATGAAGGGGTGAACTGTCGGTTGATTCCTTTATTTTTGATTTAACAGAGTTTCAAAAGGGTTGGGCATATTCATATTTAAAGGTACCTTCGATAACACGAAGAACATGAAGGATTTCCTAACTTGTCTCCTAATAATCAACAGCAGTTTTTCAATTTCACTGTATGGCTAGGTATCTCGTTAAACTCAACTTTGTTTTAAAGTATCTATTTTCTGCTATTATGGTGCTAACATAGCCAGGCCCATAGCCTGAAATTCTGATACAGGGAGCACTGCAACTGGCACCGGAGAGGGGACACTGAAGATCATATGCTTGTAGTCTGGATTACCACCATATGATAACAGGGAAGCACGCTGAAAACGACACCCAATACCCGATACAGATAGCCAATAAAGTGCAGGTGCGCGCAAAGCAAGCGATATTCTCACTTCTGGTGGGGATTATACCCCCGCTTTCTTCAATAAAGAGATATGGAAATTCACCACAAGCGAACGATTGCCACATGGCAGGCATGGTGTGGTCCAGTATGATTATGGAAAGATTCATAGTGCAATTCCTCGAATGTCCAAGGAATAAGCGAGATTGGAACACCAGAATTGAGCTTGGAGGAATTTGAATAACAGAGCCCACAAAACTTTTAACAGTCAAAAACAAGATGGTCAATACCATATTGTTACTTTGAGCGAAATTTTTCATAAAAAGGGAAATTTTCAGTGAATTTTGTGTTACTAGTAAATTTAGCTTCACGTTACAAATGTTACTACAAGTATTTGATTGGCCCATAAAAAACCTATTGTTGACCAGCATTTATCATGTCCTCCAATTAGGCTAGCTTTGGCTATAGGCTACCGCATTTAGATAAAATTTGGGTGCTGAGTCAAACTCGTTGCAACAGTTTGTTTTATTGTTGAATATTTTTTTTTAAGTTGCATGTTATGATATATCCAAAAACAGACACAACATTAGAGCAGAAATTTACCTAATTTACATAATTCCAAAATGGCATCCGTTTTCAAGTTCCAGCTTAATTTCCTCCAAGATTATTCACTTTTAGCACCACAAATGTACTAAAGTGAGAATAAATCACAACCCATTGGACCGCTTAAACAAATATGGACCTGAAAAACTTCAGAAATGCCATCGAATTTTCACAACAAACATGACCGAAAAACTTCGAAACTGGTGTCCTTTTCGCTATTTACTACTGACAGAATGGATCTAATTTTATTGTAAGAAATTTATTTTTTCTAGATATGCATGTGACGAATTGCAGTCAAATGAACATATCAACGCGTTTTCTGTTATGCCGCGGGGACGGAGAGGGTAGGAGGCCTTCAGATATTAGAGAGAAAACCGAAAACAAACATGGTACTATACGAATTTCAATCGAAGTTCAACCGATCTGGCGGTAAAGAGCTATGGGATTCTGGTTACAACAGCATTGCGGTTGGTAGGTTTTGTACACTTCGGCCATCTATGCTGAAGGTAAGACTTTATTCGACACCGCAGAATATTGGAAGGAGGTACAGAGCAATCGGAAAGACGTCAGTCAGTAACAAATAATATGTCGTGTAGGCCAGTCTTGCTAGCCTATGCGCTGTCTGCAAAATGATAAACTGAGTGTATATAACGTGCTTTTTACGGGCTGTGAAAACACACAAGATTGGAACACAAAGTACAGCACAAGAACCAGGACCAAACTTGAATGCAACGGAGAGAGTATTTACGTTGAACTAGCAAACTAGCAAACAGAAGAGTCTTTCATGTTGTGGGTATGTACCAAACTTACAGGTTGACTCCTGCCAACCACTCCAAACCTGAGCTATTTAAATTTAAATTAAAAGCAATATAAACGCTTCACCATAACCATCACCACCACCACCACCACCATCACCATCACCATCACCATCACCATCACCATCACCATCACCATCACCATCACCATCACCATCACCATCACCATCACCACCACCACCACCACCACCACCATCACCATCACCATCACCATCACCACCACCACCACCACCACCACCACCACCACCACCACCGTCACCATCACCATCACCACAACACCACCACCAAAACCATCACCATCACCATCACCATCACCATCACCAAAAGCTTTATTACCACCGCCACCGCCACCGCCATCACCATCACCATCACCACCACCACCAACACCAACACCAACACCATCACAAACACCACCACGACCACCAACACCACCACCAACACCATCACCATCACCAAAACCTTCATAACCACCGCCACCGCCATCACCATCACCACCACCACCAAAAACACCAACACCAACACCATCACCATCACCACCACCACCACCAACACCACCACCAACACCATCACCATCACCAAAACCTTCATTACCACCGCCATCGCCATCGCCATCGCCATTACCATCAACATAACCATTTCCATCACCATCAGAATCACCGTTACCGTCGCCGTCGCCGTCGCCGTCGTCGTCACCGTCATCGTCATCGTCATCGTCATCATCATCATCATCATTATTGACTGTGTAGACTTGTGTACCTATCAAACATCAGTAATAAAATGCTATGTTCATTGAGCCAATCGCCCAAACAATTGAACAGTTTATTTTGATCATCTTATTTTACTATTGTTTATTCAAAATGTTTCCAGAGTTAGTGGCCAATTTCGTGACCAATTTCTTCTAGTAAAACTATTCAACTATCTACCGTACATTTTATGTGGTTTGGACAAACATCGAAAACAGTTAAAAAAATGGAAGAAAAAAGAGATAGTAAAAATGCCAAAATTTTGCCTGCAAAAAAAAAAATCCATCTATACATCTATGTTTTCCACAGATATTTTTTTCTTTTTAAAATGCACTGCAGATACTCCAGCGTTTTCATTTGTAAGTCAACATTTGCATTCAATGTCTCTGTGTTCTATGTTTACATTTATTTGCTATAGCTCAATCGAGTGGACTGGGTTTTTTTTTCACTATAAGAAGCGTTATTTGTCAAGCAACCAAAAATGTGACATCTTTTTTTACTTGAATTTTATTAACGCTTATATAATGTGTTCTAATTAAATCTTATATCATAAAATTAAAATTTTCGAAAGTTTTGTTTATGCTTCTTGTGAAATAACCTTGAATTACATTGGCATTAGAAGAAAAAATAATTAAAAAGATGTTGTAGGTTCAGTATTTTGTTGAAATGTTATAAAAAGTATAAAGGTTGCTGAAATATTCCATTTGCATTCAAGAGGTACTCTTTAAGTTCTTTTTTTTTCTTTTACTTTTGTGTAATGCTGTATTTTTTTTTTTTTTTTTTTTTAATTTTTATTCCAATTATTTCTAAAGCTAAGAAATTTTTTGCAATCCGACACGGCAATTTTTTCATTTTTTTTTTTGCTTCAGTAATAGCAAAGTCATGACTTAGAAATGACAAGCTCTCCCTTCTTAAAACCGCTATAAAGGTATAACCTTTCCTATTTTCCATGTAATAGTTGCTGTATTGATATCGCACAATTACCATGTGTTGCAAATAAATGAAATTTACAAGTCAAGAAAGAAGTGACCTATGGTAATGTTTTTGTGTGTTGATTCTAGGACATTGGTATACATCCCTCGGACTTGAATTGCTTGGATTTGACATATAATCTTACACTCACGGGATGAAGAACTCCGCACCTTTTGGTGGGCACAAGTCTGTATTATCTTGCACTATGGTGCCATAGAGCAAGAAAATACGGACTCCTTTTTATAATTGCCCTGTTGCAGATTTGCAGCTGAGGACTTACATGACTGCAGGGGGCGTGACCCACAACTATGACGTCACATGAAAGCCCGCACTCTGAAGTAGGGCAGGTGTTTTCAACTATTCGTTTGTTCGGAGCAAAATAACTATGCAGAATTGGCGGGTGTTGTAACAATTGATTAATTGTTTGTTACGAATTAAAGCAAGTACTTTATAAGCTTTAGTAGGCTTATGAAGCAGGACACTCTTTTTAAAAATCGCACTTTACTACTGATATCGGCAATAAAGCTGCAAAGACATGAATGCAAACAGGAAACCTTAAAACTCGTGTAGCCACCATACCAATGAAAAAACACCCAAATTGTTTTTTAACAATTTTAAAACTGGAACTTATCATAAAGGTGCTCTCTAGCAAGTTCCTTCTCTGATACTTAGTATTTATGAGAAAGAAAAGATTCCCCATTTGTAGTATGCATAAAGTAGTTAACTGTGATCTACTGAAATTTATATTCAAGCAGCCTGTGCAAAACTAACGATTATCATGGTATCTGCATTAAGGAGGCTTCCGATGAATTTGCAAGGGCAGTTATTCACGGACGACGCCCGGGTATTTTTCTGGGTTGGGTTTGATGAAGATTTGCGGCCCAGGTTTCAACCAATTGGTTCAAGTCGTGTCGGCCACGACTTTTCTTCTAGTTGTAGCTCACTGGTATTTCAATGGTGGCAAAGTATGAGTTGAGTGCTATTTTTCTTCTTTTCCCTTTATATCCTTGTTTCACATTTTCTTGAAAACATATTTGAGCGGTGTCTACCAGTCGCGTTTTTAAAGCGGGAAGGGGGGTTTTGAAGGGACAAACCGAGCTTTAAAACCATTTCATATTGACAGTTTTTTACATTCATGTGGTCTTAACCCTTTACCGTTGTGCTCCGATCGGGGTATATTTGCGCGCCTCGGGAGTGGGCGGAAAAGCGGACGTAGCCCGCCCCGTGACCTTAAACTATTGTCTCTCTCGTTTTTGTGGCCGAATTTTCGGGTAGCTACTCGCAGTTTTGAGCTCCGCTTGGAATAGTTAAGATGGGGGACAGCCGAGCCTTCCGCATGGGTCCAAAAGGACCCCCAAAACGGTAAAGGGTTAAAATAAGCCTGTGGAGTGTGTTTACTGCAAAGCTGATGCCACTGTCTCTGCGTGTGTGCACGTAGCCCTTTAGCCCAGTGGTGCAGATATTTTAGATTAAAATAAGCCTGTGGGGTGTGTTTACTGCAAAGCTGATGCCACTATCTCTGCGTGTGTGCACGTAACCCTTTAGCCGAGTGGTGCAGATATTTTAAATTAACCCTTTACCGTTGTGCTCCGATCGGGGTATATTTGCGCGCATCGGGAGTGGGCGGAAAAGCGGACGTAGCCCGCCCCGCATCGGCTTCCGTAGGCCATTGACCCCGTGACCTTAAACTATTGCCTCTCTCGTTGTTGTGGCCGAATTTTCGGGTAGCTACTCGCAGTTTCGAGCTCCGCGTGAAACAGTAAAGATGGGCGACAGCCAAGCTCTCCGCATGGGTCTAAAAGGACCCAAACAACGGTAAAGGGTTAAACCAAATGATCTAGGATCCGCCACTTATGCTAGCTATAGAGCCTTTTACTTATACACACTGTGTTGCACCCGGGATAACCTTTCTCTCATGGAGTGTTCTGAAAGAACTTCATCTAAATACCAAACGTATTTTATTCGCCTTTTTCGAGGAAATCATCTCTAAAATTGAGCAAAACAAACCCACTGTTAAGTTCCGTTTGGCACCATTTGAAAGAAAAAGTTCAAGTCAAAACTGGTTTTCACTGTGTTTTGAAAAGTTTCCATGTGCAACCATTTATAACCATTTAGAACCAATTAGAAAACCAGTTGAGATTACCAGTTGGCACGTTTCATAAACCACTTGAAACCATTCAACACCATTCAAATAAAATATGTTTTTTGTAAATGGTCCAAATGGAATTTACACAAGTTAGAGAATTCTGCCCCTTGAGAGTGGACGTCATGTCCTGGCAAAAAGTGTAAAGACTTGACCGATTTTTCAACAATAGAAAACCACAAACAACGATAGGAGGTCTCTGGACCATGTAATCGGAAACAGTGTGGCTTTTTTTCAGTTGTTCAACAATCAGGACTTCAAGGACAGGATAAGTTTGTCCAAGTTTTAAGGGAGCGGATTCCCTAACGAATCGTGGGAATTATCAAGCCTTGTTCATTTTTTTGGGTAGTCTTCCGAAACCCGTATTTTTGCTTCTGAGAGATCTGAACTTTCGTGATTTGCAAAAAATTTCGCAACAACTAAAACAAAAGGCAATTGAACAATTACACCTCTTGGACCAATGTAGGCAATATTTATCACCTTTTTCTGCATGGACGAAATACCCTGGACCCCAAACGGGGCTTTGCTCTTGCACCCTGGGGAAGTCTCGCCGGTCCCTGGGTCCACCCGTTCAGACACGCGCTACGGCCTACAGTAGTTGAAAACTTCGTTAAATCCCGTTGTCTGATCTTTGTGGAATTTGGAACAATTCATCAAACTGCCGTCACAGTTTCACCCAGTTATATTGAGCAACTGCTGGGTTCAACTGGCCCTGAAGCAATAGACTAGAATTTTGTCTGGACTGGAAGTGAGTTTTCGACAGTTGTGAGACACTGATATTTAGGGCAAAAGTAAAAAAAAGTAAAAAGATTGGAAGGTTTGTAACTTTTTGGGACTAAGATGATCTCGTCATCGATTGCAAAATCCCCGCGTCCTTCATACGTTGTCGAATCAGTGATGTAATTCTGAAAGACAGTCGGTTTACGGGGATCATGTTCATACAGGAGCAGGTCCAAGTAGGAGTGCCCCCCCCCCTTTCGATGAACGATTTTTGACCAACGATAACGCATCTAAGCGTAACTAGAATTAAAGTTTTCCTGAGGGAGACCCCGTCGCTTCGCTCCTTTGAGGCTCGCTCGTCTGGTGTCAACGGCGTGTGCTCCATCCCCTCCCCCTTCTCAACACCCTGGCATCGGGCCTGTCTAAACAAAAAGAAAAAAGATGAGGAATACGTCCTGTCATCACAGGTATGTGGATGCTCCATGTTTTTGACGTATGCTCAGGCTTTTATATTTGTAAGGTCCTACGAAATGCTCAAGAAAATTAAGTGATCTGCATTTATTTATTCTTTCTATTTGTTTTGTCTATCTTTCTTCAATTTATTTATTTTTATCTGGTGTCTTTTCAACGGACTCATGCTTGTAAAGAACATACTGTTACGACCACATGTTGCAAAAAATTCTACAACATGGATTCATTGCCTGTTAGCTCAGACAATCACCTCAAATGTAATTCAGAGCGAATAGAACATACAAGAAACACCGTCCAAAAGAGACAGATTTGTATTTACATTAGATCGTACAAGTCTCAAATAAACCAACAAATATTTTTGCAGTGTCGTAGCTACAGAAGTGGCGGGGAGCTGGGGCCCTTGCCCCCTCCCCCAAAACATCAACCCCCCAGATTTTTGGAGGTTAAATATATAAATACTTTTAAATAACGGGAAACCTTTGGTAACTTCTCTTTCCCCGCGCTCCGCGCGCTTACATTGTCAACGATGTATTTATTATCAATAACGTCTCAAATGTATTCACATTATTCATCTGCCCAATTAGGTTGATTGTTAGTATACATAGTCTGAAGGTGTGAGTATGGAAGGGCACGTCATTCAAGAATGCAAAGCATGGGGATCCATTTGCTCTCTTCTCCTTTTGAATAAATATGTGTAATGAAAAACTGAAAGCTATATTGGATGGCCAGACCGATTTACCTTGGTGATTGACAAATGCGTTTTTAGGGAACCGAAGATGGCTCGTTACAAAGTCTTAGGGGACTTTTGTCATAGAACGATATGATTTTTACTTCAACATTTAAGTATGCTTATCAAGCATTCGTCACGGTTCGCTCTTTATATCTTTTGACCATTATTAGAGGAACAAAATTACACTGAAGTTTTCTGCCAAAACACTTATCCTATGGTGAAGGCGTTCGATGAAATAATGGATGTGCTTAAACCGTTTTTATCAAAGATATTTCCCAAAATACCAACATTTCCGTGCAAAAATCTTTTGTTTCCGACACTGTTTATATTGTTCCTAACTGTCTCAATCGCGTTTAGACTGTTCAACGGTAGATGGTTTTACAACAGTTATAATGTAAATTATTGGAACGCTCTTCTTGCAACTGCCAAAATTTTCATTCCATGCCTCAGTGGCACCGATATAGGGGGGGTGGATGCGGTGTCCCAACATCGATTTCCGATATCCCCAATTGTCGTTTAATCATTATCCCAGTAGGGGTAGGGTTAGGTGTGTTTTCGGAGGAGTCGTGAATTGTTTATTATCATTTTCTATCACAAAGTACCCAAGTTTTTGCGCGCTCCGCGTGCCTGGAACCTTACCTCACAATTCCCAGTCAGCAAAATCAGTCGGTCCGTCGGCGACCATTGTCGGCTCTTGATCGGCCGTGAATATTTGTTTGGCCACTGAAGGACCGCCGGAGGGCCACCGAGGGCCTGCTGGCTAAATCCGAGTCATTTGCAAACTTGTATGCTGGGTAGCATGTTTCAGCCAATCAGCTTCGCTGTCGTCGGAGGACCGCCGGCGAGTCACCCGACATTTCTCCGGCGGACCGGCGATGTGGCCTTCGGCGGTCCGTTGCCGAGCCGACCAAATTTGCTGACAGGGTTGTCCTTATTATTACTACCTTCTGATAACAACTCCCAAAGAAACACGGCAGCAAAAGTTACAGGCTTAGTACCAATCATCAGGTAGTGGTAAAGACTCGAAAGGTGATGTCCAGACAGGCAGGTTTTGTTGTGGAATTACAACTGTTCTGATGCAGATCCTGAATGCAATTTTTGGCAATGTTTTCGCGAGCATTCATCATGCTTCGGTCTCCGTCTCTTGACCCTCAGTAAAAGTACAGTTCAGAAATATAATATTATACACACTGGCCCTTACGCACACAATCTCACCTCTTGTAGCTAAATATGATCTACGAAGACTCATATGTTGATATACTTTAATCGCGAATATACTAATCACCTACAGTAATTGTTGTTGTACAGTTATTGGGCCTCCCGAGAAGTAACATGTATGTTAGATAACAAAACAATAGGGGCAACCTGTATTTCCGTATCACACTGTAACTTTCTTTTAAATGGTCCGTTGTGACTTTCTGTTGTGGACCCCATTCATGTGCTAGGTCCCCATAAAAAAAGAAATCCTGGCTAAGCCACTGTATTTTCCATGTGACCGTCATAACAAAATCTATTTCTATTTAAAACTTTCACTTATCACTTGCACTTATCAGTATTGCTGCATCGTTAAAAAATACTTGAACAACAATTTGATCACTTGACTTACAGGATTCATTCCTAGAGGCCTAATGCTCTCACTTCAAACAGTTCCACATCTCTTGCTGTGTGTTATAAGCTACAGTAATTTGTATCGTTTTAACTCCATGTCAACCAAAGAGCTGTGCCAATTGAGAATTTCTGTCTACTACTACACTGAAATATTGTAGTTTGGGATGAGAGTTGACTGTCTTTAAAATTACTAGTTTGATGCATCTACTCCTTGAGTCTAATGACGTATAGTAAAGGGTCCTAAGTACTGGTAATTTTTTGTTATTCTCTGATTGGTAACATTGTTCGTCTTGGCAAGCCTCATTTTTCTCCAGGACGCAATTATGGAACCTGACAATATTAATTTAGCCCCTATTAAAGGGACTACACCAAGTGATGTACCAAAGAAGATAAAATCCAACACGTATGCAAATATTACTTCATTAGTTCTTACAATTGCAACCAACGCAGGTTTCTCTTTGGTGAGACTGTATTTTTGAAGGGTTTGGTTACAACAGCTCAGAAGAGCAACACTGACAAGAGCATACCTGACTGATCCACATGGAGGTAATGACCAAACGTTTAGTATTGTAGTAACAATAGATGAGACAAGAGAAGCGATTACTGCATAATAGAATACAGTCTTAAAAGTGTTGACATGTAACTGTCCTAATTTTGCACTTAATGTAACAGCGAGAGATATTGAAATGCAGTAACAAAGAGAGATAAGAGCTCCTATCACTTCCCATGACGGATTTCCCTCTTTGCCTCCTCCAAACAAGAAAGGTGGCTGGGAGATCTAGAAGACACCACAAATGACCACAAGTGCCAGAACAGCATCAATTAAACCAATAGCCTCCTTCAACATAATCCAATCCAAAAACGGGTGATCCAGATGTTATAGCTGTTGCATTCCAACATCAGTGAAGTAAAGAGCAAAATAAAATGACATGATAGCAACAGTACCAACTAAACCTCGAGTTACCAAGAAAAAGAAAACAGATTTAGATTCTGGCTTTGGGGAGATCCCGGAGTAAACTAGAGCTAAAACTGGCAGAGGGAGGGGAAGTGTGTATCTTGCGAAGGATACCAGCATAGCATGCACGTAACCGGTAGCATATCTTACGAGAATAGATTCAAGAGCTGAACAAAAAGCTTCTTATAGAACGAAAAGAAGAGTTTTGTGTTTACAAATCCATCTCCATGGCTTTAAAGTGATGTGGTGGTCTCCTGAGTCACGCCGATCATTCTTACCGACAGACTGATCTTCATCCATATTTTCAAATGCCATCTTTAGTTCGAAAAGATTGTTGTTGTTATTTGTAATTGCATTATCTTCAAGATATATTGTACCTGCGTTTAAAAGAATAAAAAAGTATAACGACAATCCAATGCCTGCACAACTAGGTTCCTTTATTTTTAATTTACCAACGATAACAAGATGACCAATTGCGATCAACCGACCCGACGTGACCGACCCGACCGGCCAGACCAACTAACTTAATGTAGATCTCATGAAAATTTTAACGTGCTGAATAAAACCATTAGTTCAGTGCATTTGTTGTACTGCTTTGTCCTACAGCCTAATTGTGAACCAGCCAACTTCATTCCTGTCAATTAAAATGGCAAGGTTCAGTGTAGGCTCCAGAATGTTAAAATTGGGAGGTGGGTAAACCGTAAGGGCAAAGGATAATATTGGCGGCAGAACAAAAATTGTCGGACGCAGCGCAAAAGTGAGCAAAAAACACCCTCTCCATAGAGGTGGGTCTGTAGGGGGAGAAGCCGTGGAAGCTCTGAGGGTTAAGCATATCTCTGGATGAAAAAAATAATTCTCAGGAGAGGGATATGATATATTTTTTCATTGCGGGGGAATCTTAGGAGGTAGTCAATTGTCTGCGAGATCGAAACAATAAAAACGTCGTTCTGAAATAAAGATACGAAGTCAAAAAAGAAGAAGAAACATTTGCTTTGAAAACCTTTTGGAAAATTAGTTACAGTAAATAACATTGACAAATATTTTGGGTACAAGTGAGATATCACCGTTTGCAGAGGCATTTATTTTCGAAAACAGATTCTTTCAGCGTGACTCCAAACCGATGCACAGATAGTCAGTACCGGTACTAATTTTAGAGGGTAAATGCGAAGTTTCAATTTCTTTGCTGATTGCACTTGCTAGATTCTATACTGATTATAGAATTATAGGGATATTACATATTTTTTCATTGCGGGGGAATCTTAGGGGGTAGTCAATTGTCTGCGAGATCTAAACAATAAGAACGTCGTTTTGAAATAAACATACGAAGTCAAAAAAAGAAGAAGAAACATTTGCTTTGAAAACCTTTTGGAAAATTAGTCACAGAAAATAACATTGAGAAATATTTTGAGTACAAGTGAGATATCACCGTTTGCAGAGACAGTTATTTCCGAAAACAGTTTCTTTCAGCGTGACTCCAAGCCGACGCACAGATAGTCAGTACTGGTGCTAAATTGAGAGGGTAAATGCGAAGTTTCAAATTCTTTGCTGATTGCACTTGCTAGATTCTATACTCATCAACGGGAATATATTTCGTGTGCCTACCAAACCATCTCCATATGTTTATAATAAGCCATGATCATTGATAAAGTGAGAATTTTCTCACATTCAAAGTACGTCTTTCACATCACGTTGCGATAGTCTTATTTTCAAAACATGATGTTGTCATGAAAGAAATAAGGTTAGTCTTAAAAGTAATTTGTTTACTAATTTTTTATGATCTTTCAAAGGGGAAATTCTGTTATGATAGTGGAACCCTTTTCTTCATTATACGTTCATGACGCTAGAAATGAATAGCAAGTTTTAGCCATCTCAAGCTGACAACTAATAATCCAGAATCTATCAGAGAACTTCCTGTTCAGGTATCTTTAGATTAATAAAGTAAAAGGCATTTGCCCCCTTCAGAGACTATTTGCTCAATAGAGCAACAAGGTTGGTTTAAACGGGGTTAACTGCCCCAATTACAGAGACAAGCTTCACCCAAGAAAATGCCTTTTCTTGGGTAACATTGGCTAAAACATCCTATTCAATTCTAGCAGCATGTTGAACAAAATGTTCTGCAGTGTTTCTAGAGTGGTTTCACGTGACGGTACAACTGTTAATTAGACAGGCATGCCCCCTGCCGGGCAAGAAATCAGTTGCAAGTGACAGTTCATGTCGGTCGTCAGCTTCTTCTCAGCTTGCTTAACGTACCACACTACTGCTTTTGCTTGGGTGTATGGAAAGGGGTGGGATTTTGTCTGGTCAGTGAAAACACTAACATATCTTACACTTTTCATAATACCTTTTGCAAACCACGTTTGGGACTTGCCACGACCAATCCAATTTTAACATCTAAAATTAATTATCGTCAATGCATCAGACCCCTGTAGTTTTTTATTGAAAACACAAAGCTTTCATTTCCCAGATGGCACTTGGATTTAATTAACTTTCTTTCAAGTTAATAAACTCCAAATGTTCTCCGTCCCGTTTTGATGGGCAAAGAGAACTTTAAATATCATCCTAAAATTCCCTTTTTTATTTTATGTTATCTTTTTTGATAGAACTTATATTATTAGGTTTATTCGTCGGCAAGTAGGACTAATTAAAACTTTGCAATATCATTTACCTCTATGCAATTTATAACCAAAACTATTGTAGACCAACACGTCAGCCAAAATTGTTCTTGACAGATTTAGAAGGTTTAAAATGGATGCATCACCTGGAGCTTGAAATATTCACTGGTGTACTAGCAATGAAAATTATGGAACATGATCGAAATGTTAAGATATGTGTTCCATATCTAATAATTTGAACTAACAAGGGTAATCAGCTACACTCCAAAATCAAAAGAATGAACTTAGTGATAGAGTGAAAAGTGTGAATTCACTCCATCAGAGTAATAATTCACTCCAAGAAGATTGAAGTTCACTCCAAAAAGAGTGAAATTCCCTTAAAACGAGCGAAGTTTCACTCTTGATGGAGTGCCCACAGTGATCACTCTTTAAAAAAGAGTGATCGTTGCAGGCAGTCGCGGAAGACTGAATTTTCCCTCTTCCTCTTGTGAATTTCACTCTTTTTGGAGTGCGTTTCACTCCTCTTGGAGTGAATTATCACTCTAATGGAGTGAATTTACACTTTTCACTCTATCAAAGAGTGATTAAGTTCACTCTTTTGATTTTAGAGTGTAGATGGCCTGTCATAGTCCATCCGGTTACCATAGGTGAGTACTGAGTTAGGAATCTTTATGGCCCCTATGAGCACACCCATATATAAATAAGCCCATTGAATTTTGTACCTATCATTTTATACATGAAAGTGCCATGTGGGTAATCCACGTGCTTGTTCTGAGAGATATCATTCCCTTAATTACCCAATCCTTTACTAATATTTCCGGCATTTTCGAACATGCATGAGCTCCAGAAGTATCCCACAAGATTGATATGGGTTGGTCCATGTTGTGGTCCATGTTGGGCCTGTCATGAGTTCAGGGCACTAGGCTAATAAGATGTGCATCTCCAGGTGGTGCCACTCCTGTAAGAAGTTTAACCGTGATACTTGAAGGGATGCAAATCTTAGCGGAGCAAGTTTTGTACTTCGCACCCTACATCTACTTAATAACCAATTCAAAGGAACTACATTAAGGCACCGTCGTCAGTGAGCGATTTAAAACATTAAGAAGTAGAAAAAACTTCATAAAACGTACCAGTAATTAATGCCTCACAGAGTTACAGTCACTATTCAGGTCGTTGTAATGAAATTGCGAAATGTATTTTCAAAGGACAAAGATTTTGGAGCAAATCTGATTTGTGAAATGAATGTTCAATGCATGTTGATCTATGTCCAACAATTTACGATTTTGCTACCCCGGCCCTGCCCTACAGCTAGCCTTCTAGCCTGTTCCCCACTCAGTGATCGCAGTGGAGCTGATGATCGATGTCGACGCGAGAGTCCTTCCCAAGGAAGTGTGCTGTTACAGTAAGAAAAATTATCTTTCCATGCGCATTGAATACAGTACGCTAAATTTTAGTACCTTCACCTTAATCTAGAGTAATATCACACCTTCACCTGTCAGTTTCGTACTTCGATTCATTTCAGTGCGTCTTCGGATTTTAGCAGGTCAAAGATCCGTACAATATCTTGTTAAAATTCAGCAAGCATACAACGAAATAATGAAACATGCAGTACAAGAATTAAATGCCATATACACTGAAGCGGCACACGCAGATGTAACGACAAACTGAAGCAGTGTTGGAGCTGCTTGAGCAGCACTTGCAGTTGTCAGGGTAACGATTTTGCCAGCCCCCTGCTGTGTATATTAGGCAGTGCCGTACAGAATACATATCAAATTCCAAACCGCTCCACTTAGCAGTGGATAATGCATAAGGACGCAATTCTCTCACCCCAAACAGGTCATTTTTTTTTCTAAACAACCCCGGCATAGCACCATTATATGACAAGTTTTTTTAAAACTGCATATATACATTATTTCAATCAAATGTCGTTATATTTAATTATCCATGCTGCGCATGATGATGCCACAGAAATTAAGATCGTCAGATTTGGCAATAATTTGGGAAAATCTAGCAACGATTCGGGAAATTCGTCCTTCACTATTAGTCTACTTTATGGACTTCTCAAGGTTTCCTGTACTGGATATATTTTGATGCAGCATCTCCTTCATAGCAATGCATTAAGCAATGCTTTTATCAATAAAGTCAGATTGTTTGCAAAAGTTAGGCATTTGTTTTTATTAACTTGTCAAGTTTAAGTTTAACGGACATTTTAAATATAACTTAAAAAGCACGCAAAAGGTCACAAGTACTGTGCACCTGTTACATAAGATTTGTGACTTGAACTTTGCGACTGCGTGCCCTGCGGGATCAACCCCTCATGTTCACAAATCACCTAGGGAAAAACATTCCCACATGATTTTCAAGAGCCATTCATAAAACAATATTACAATATCCAGGGCTTTCAGGCTAAAGGATAAGTCTACGCTAGTCCAAACTTAAGTGACTGACGGCATTTTAAAAATTAAAACTTGTCATAATCGTACTATATACAAAAATAAGGCTACATTTCTGAATTGTAGGACCATGGGGACAAGAAATACTCGAAAGAGCGAGAAAACTGAAAATACTTACATTTTGGTACAAAAATGTGGATGAAATATTTCTGCTATAGTGTCTTACAGGATAGGACGGTATAACTGTTTCATGCTCTTTTTTAGCGCTAGCACACCCCATTAGAGGTTTACGCAGCCATAGTCCCTCGGACTTTACAAAACACAACTTACATTGGACTCTGACATTACTCACACGAACAGCTGCATGATCCTGTAGGGAGTTGAAATCTGTGAACTTGAAATTGTGACTATATATGTGGAAAAGATGTGACAGGTACGTGGGGTTAAAATTAAGTAAGGATCCGATATGTCTTTACAGGTCGTTGGCTTGGACACATCACAAGACTGTCCCGGTGGGTATTGCGTTGTGATATGTGAGTGCATATATACAAGCACAACTGGAAGTAAACAAATGTGAAATGAGAAATATGGCTGTTTTAAAGTGCAGTTATTGCTAGTCTCGATAGGTCACACCTCAAATTTTTAGAAGATAACAGGGCGTCTGTGGTGTAACACTGTGAATTCCTCTTAATGTTTCAAGGGGTGCTCACTAATAGTCATCTTACAACTTTACAGACTAAATTAAAACAACATGCAGCACCATTTAAAAGCATTACGTGAAGAACATTTACTTTTAAAACCCCAGCCCAGGCCTTTAAATTGTCATGGCAATCTGAGTCTTTTGTACCAAAACAGTCTTTCTTTTTTCGGTTATAAGTTTCAGTCGTCTGAATTCCGACCGCTGTCCTGTGTATTTTTAGTAAAATTTCTTTCGTCCGTCTCTAACTGTTTTCGATTTCGACTATAATTCAGTACCTCGAACCGTCTCAAGTTTGTACAATGAGCTCATTAACTTTTAATTTTACCCAGTAATGTTTTGACGGAAGTGGCCAGGTCCACCTCACCATTGGAGTGAAGATTCTTAGCAGGTTCCCAAAAGATGCATACACTTACGTGAATCTGCAATTAACCATCCCTCCATACACTGTTAAAATTACGGTCGATTTACAGAACAACAAAATAAAGAGCTAAATAAGGATTACAGAAAAGTTTTGGAAACTTATTATACCAGAACTATTCTGTAATCTTTATGATTCTCTTTATTTGTTGTTCTGTAAATTTACAGCGATTTTGAGCCATTTTTACCAGTGTAGCTGACGTATACTTTTTAAAGGGAAGCAATTGTACAGCCTTCTACACAGCACAGAAATTCAATATAATTATTCCAAGCAATGTGGCATCATTAAAGACCAATTTTATCCCAAGTCAAACGTAGTATGAGTTTTTCCGAGGCAAGTCTGGAAGGCAGTTGGGCAAAGCAGTGCAAAGCACCATATTTCTCCGAAATTACCCATAGTGCAACAGAACAGTGACGTAAAACCTGCACCCAATGTATACTTTTGTTTGCTATTGTGCAATATCATATATACTATACTGCACAAACGTTCGTAACACTACTGAAGACTAGCACAACTGCCCATCGTTTCATTCATTTTACAAATGTTTCAACGGTTGAGTTTGAGATAAAGGTTCAGAAATCAAAAGATTAACTCCTTAAAAGCATATGGCTGCCTCTTCCAGGCCAAGTGCATATGATTTTGAGCCAGTTCAACCAAGGAAAACTCGAGCACCTGCGAGCGATGTGACCAGCACCCGCAGCGAACCAGCCGTAGTCTATACAAGCTAACGTTAGACCAAGGGTCAGTACGTTACGTATGGGCTTATACTAGTATAGCAATACGTAGCCTATGCCGTATAACAATAACACCGATCGATGTGTATGGTGTCTTAGCCGATTTCTCTTCGCGATTGCCTCCTTTTAACGTTTAAGTGTCCACAAATATCCTACATTACTTACGAGAATTTCAAAAGGTTCGACTAAATCGAATCTTTGCGAAAATGAGTGAAAACGAACTTAACTGTTGCACCGAAAAGCATGCTAAAATATGGTCTCGCTAGTCCCAGCTTGTTGTTGCTACCGCTTGTAGTTTCAGGGTCTACCGGAAGTAACTTATCTTGGTTTGTACAAAAGCAGTCAGAAATAACGAGTATTTTTAATTTGAGGGATGAAAAAAAAAGAAGAACAAAAAATTATTGGGTTATCAAAAATTTTTATCAGTAAAGCAAAAGCGACTATGAAGTTTTTTAAGCTTCGTAAAGGGTAATTATAAATTCAGCTGTAAGTGTACGTAAGTTGGTAACCACTTTTGTGAAATCTGATCAGGTGCAGGTTTAACGTCATCAATCAGCTGATCCATGGTCGTGTTTCTTCGAGTATGGCGATACTCATGTCTTGAAGAGCGGGAGATTTGAAACTTTTTTTTCGGTATGATTTTTTTTTTTTTTTTTTGTGGAAAAACAACACGGTAGTGTTAATATCTAATGTTTATATATGTACTACACATATGTGGGGAGTCAAATGGCCACTATTGCTCCCCTTTAACGTTAAAAGGATGTCTGAAATTTCACTCGTTAGAGAGTGAAACTTACAAAACACACTCAAAAAGAGTGAAAGTTCACTCTACAAAAAGAAACAATCACCCCAAAGGAGTGAAATTTCACTCTTGATGAAGTGGCGTCAGGAGACTCTTATATAAAAGAGGCATCCATGCAGGTATATGAATATTTCAAAAATATTTGTCCAGTTGAACTTGTAGTATTAACGTGAAATATAGTATCTACCCTTTCACTTAAATTTTATTGTAGAATGCATATAACCACGCTAATATGGAGTAACAGGAGCTCCAATATTCCACAAATGCCACTTGTATTTAATGTAGATTTTCACAAAGAGTTGGAAAATGTTGTAAATACGGAGGTCATGGTTTTGAATTAAACTTAAAAATGTACCTATCTCTAGGGTGTATATCGTTATATGTACTTTGCAGTCTGGACAACCATTGTTTGTCTGTTCGGACCAGAGGCAACAGCTATCGTAAGGTGTATAAACGTGGAGCCTACCAGTCTGCAAGACCCCAGGATTCCAACTCTAGACTGAGACGTCCGGATTGCAAGTCAGATGCGCTAGTTAAATGAAGTTTTACAGCCCAGTTTCCAACCAATTGGTTCAAGTCGAGTCGGCCACGACCTTTTTTCCAGTTGTGGCTCACTGGCTTTGTTGTCTCTACTCCATTGCTTTTGCGGAGCATCGCGCACAACGACAGTGGGTTCCAAGTTAGAGTCTTTGGGTATGAACCAACCTGGGAATAGAACCCGGGGCTTCCGCGTGAGAAGCGAATGCTCTTACCGAACATTTGAAAATGCTGTAACCACTGCTAAGTTAACCATTGTTAAGTTCTCGATATTAACTCAGTTTGCCCCCTTTAAGATTTGAATAAGACCGACGGATGGAGGTTATAAATGGTTGGACAATAATTTGTTTTTGTCTTGCTTCGAAAGTTGACGAAAGTTGTAGGATGATTAATTGCCATGAGAATATGCCTTGTTTTGGTGTCGGTTCTGACAGATTCCACTCCAATGAATAATCACAAGTAAACTTTAAGCCGCGTTTTAAAATCTGACCCGATTTTCGTGAGTTTTCAATAAATTCTTTACCACCTCAGGTCGAATAGAACTCAAAATTCGCCAACATTTGAATTTAATAATTGAGTTGTATCATGGAAATATTTTGTGAGGTCACACACCGACAAAAAAAAAAAAAAAAAAATGTATAGAACTATACCCTGTTCGATAATGAAATGTAAAGCGATGTGACTTCCTGAAAAAATCAGCATTTCGATCTCAAATACATCAGATGCAAATCATTTAGTATACTGATTGAAAAATTTGTGGCTCTTCCTGATTTGAGATGGCGTAGATTTTAACACCAATCCACAAAATTCGTACCAGAATCGGATTAGAATTCGTTTAGTGTTTTGTGACTGCCGTTTGACTTTTTTTAGAGGTCGGGTGACATGAATAACAAAGTTAATACTTTTTCTAAAAACAATTAATTCTCTCACCCCAAATAATACCAATTCTCCTAACCTTCTTACTTAAGCTCCTCCCACATTTGTCTGACGGAAATTCATCCTGATCCAGATACAATCTCAGTTTATTGCTTCAGGGTGAGTACCGTATAGAAAAGCTCGATTTGAATAATCAAAAGACTCTCATTACATTTAATGCTTTAAAATATGTGCTTTGGTTCTTTGCTTTGATTGAATTAGCTGTCAGTCAAAGAGCTAAGCCAATTTAGAATTTTGCAAACCCCTACAAGAATTATAGTTTGGGATGAGAGGATTGGCCCTTTAATTATTAACATGAGTAGTTTGTAAAAGGGAGAATGGAGAAACTGATCAAAGCTATAGAAGGCTAATAGCATCCGCTATTTTTGTGAGGACTGAAGCAGCATTTTAGTATCTTCGAGTTTAATTTGGAAGTTCAATTCGTGTGCTTGAGAAGGGAGTCAATCGTTTTAAATTTGTCCGCTACTGTTTCGCTGTAGATACACTTCGTAAACGTTTGTTTAAACTCTCAGTCACATATCCACTAATCGTTCATAAGTCCTACGACTGAATCTGGAAGCTTTTATTATTGCAAGATTGCTGTAAGGAAACTTTATTAGCTAATGGAAAAATAATTCAAGGAAGTGTAGTTTGTTGCCCACAATCTGCAAAATTGAGAGTGTACCTGAAATAAACAAAATCAAACCTAAGTATAAAACAGCATGAAAAATGAATTCTAACAGTCCAAATCATACATGGGAGGTATCAAAACATTCAAACCAATGTCCTAACATTCAGCCATAAACAAACTAATACACATGCGAATGAGTTTTCAACGAAGGTCTGGTCAGGTATTTATCATCATGATTTTATATTTTAGATTAAGGAAGTAACATGTGAAAAAATTCAAAAAATCTTTCCAACAAAATGTTGGTAAATTGCCTCATACGGTATTGGAACCAGCAATGCAGCATTAACGTTTAAAAGTAGGAATTTCGAAGAATTTCACCATAAAGTAATTGATCAAATTCAAATACCTAAGTCAATTTAATGCTATAAAAGTTAGACTTTATATGAGATGGTCTGATAGTTATTGCATATGGTCCGTGAGGTTGGTCACGTGTTGTCCTTCAGTGGACGTAATAGCTTCTTCAAGAAGCAGTTTAAAGTTTGGTTTCGCTGAAAGGCCCTTTGCGATAGGGTCACGAGTGCTTTACAAAAAACTTAGCAGGGCTTATGACATGCTTTACATATGTTTTACAAAAGAAAAGTGCACTGATTAATTTGGGTGCAGACATTACTGAGATAAGCATGACACTCTTGAATCATGCAAATTCGTAAATCCGATGTATATTCCAGATATATTCCAGATATGGCCCGGATATTTTATCCCTATATGGCACATATTGGATTTGCCATATGTGCACCATATATGCCCCATGAATTTGAGCCATAACAAGTTTTACATGAACCATATATGTCGTTATGAGTCTGCCAATTTTTTACTAAAGCTAAAATAATCTCCACAGATAGACCAGATATGAGCCATATATAAATTTACATAAATGGATTTTGATTTGTGGCCATTAGAAAAAATGCAATCCGTTAGAAAATGAGCTTGTATGCGAGGACCTCTCGCCTAATCAATATTAAAACTGTTTCTTTCTCTAAACACTGCCGAAACTGCCAGTTGCGTTTTACATTTCTTTCCCATAATTGTTTCTAATTGTCAGATTGTAGCCTACAACGACAATTTTGGCTACACTGCCGCTCAGATTACAAGAAATGGCTTTTCAGCACCTCTTTTTTTTTACTGAATTTTTAAACTCTCAGGGCTGGAAGTTAACATTTTGTCTTAAGCACACTTAGTTCAATATTATTTAAATTCCACTTTAATCTGCGGTTGCGGCATTTGGATAGGAGGCTCTTACTCCCTGCCCCGAATTTTTTCGCTTTTCCTACGAGCACGAACATTTTTTTTTTTACTAAAAAAAAATCTGATTTTTTTCTCACTATTATGAACGTAATTTGCGGCCCGTGGAGCGCTCGGAACATCTGGGTCCTTTGAAACGTTTTTAAATATGGTGCTTGTTATAGGATTACTGCACTTGAAAAGAAGGAGGTCATCGTTAAGTAGGAAAGTCAACAAAATTCAACAATAAAACAAAGTGAACTGTAAATCAAATTTCGGTGCTTGAAGAGGACTTGATTATTTTCAAGTTTATTTTTTTTCTGACAGATTAAGTCGATGTTTCTCCTTCCCCTACAGCTCCCTACTTAAATTAAAAAATTAGATACCGCTTATGAGTCATGATTAGGAGTCATTTCAATACTTCTATGGCTTGTTGCATTTTTCTTATTGGTAAGCCTCATTTTCTTCCAGGACGCAATTATGGAATCTGACACTATTAAACCAGCCCCTATCAAAGGGACTACTCCAGGTGATGTGTCAAATAAGATGAAATCCAACACGTATGCAAATATTACTTCATTACCCAGCTAACAACAAAACGTTTCCTGAACGTTCTTCAAACGTAACCACTTTCGTTTCGCAAACGTCTAGAACTACGTTTTAAAGACGTGTTTTTGTGGACTTTTCATACGTTTTCAAAACGTTTTTTAGAGACGTTCTCAAAACGTTATTCAGACGTAGAAAACGTTTATAAAACCTTTGCTGGTCCGTACGGAAAACGTCTGGGACGTAAGTAAAAGGTACAGGACGTTCAGGAAACGTTTTAGGGACGTACAAAAATCACCCAGGACATCCACAGAACGTACTAGAGACGTACATAAAGCGTCTCTGACGTCTCGAAAACGCTTTATAGGGCTGTAGGGAAAGCGTCCTCTATCTTCAGAAAAAATTTAGGGAAGTACGAAAATTATACAGGAAGTCAAAAGAACGTTTCAGAGGCGAATAAAGTGTATCGTATCTAGGAAAAAATGTCAGGGAAACTTCGATGACGTCAAAATATCTCAGGTGCTTACGGATTTAAATTTACGTACCTAAACCAAAATAAATGAAAGGTGAATATTGCTTATGTATCCCTCAACCATGAGATAGACCATTGTGAAGTTGGGCTGTTTTATGGTCATCTGATTAGGACCATAAGTACTAACAAATGAAATTTGCTGGGAGAGGA
Source organism: Holothuria scabra (assembly GCA_037179385.1). Taxonomy (NCBI): domain Eukaryota; kingdom Metazoa; phylum Echinodermata; class Holothuroidea; order Aspidochirotida; family Holothuriidae; genus Holothuria; species Holothuria scabra. The sequence goes on from CM074197.1 coordinate 31,651,184, forward strand.
AGGGAAATTTCACTTAACTTTAAAGACAAACATAAGGCTAATGAAAGAAAAAAAAGATATAAATGGTTTTTCATTTTCTTGACCTACAGTATGTAACTGTAATCATACTATCTTTAATAAAGTGATCACAAAAAGACCATTCTTAACTTCTTAGTGCTGGCAAGGAAGTATGTCAAAGGATCATACAGCTCTAAATCTGCACATATACACACTGAAAGTATCATTGCTGTGATTAATGTTTGCACAAGGTACCACTTAATATGCACAGATCACAGTTTATCGAACACATAAACTCGTAAAGATTTATTTAACCCTTTACCGTTGTGCTCCGAACAAGGCATATTTGCATGCCTCGGGACTGGGTGGAAAAGCGGATGGAGCCCGCCCCGCATCGGCTCCCGTAGGCCATTGACCCCGTGACTTCAAACTATTGTCTCTCTCGTTGTTGTGGCCGAATTTTCGGGTAGCTACTCGCAGTTTAGAGCTCTGCGCGAAACAGTAAAGACGGGTGACAGCCGAGCTCTCCGCATGGGTCCAAAAGGACCCAAACAACGGTAAAGGGTTAAAACTCCGAAGCAAGACTGGTGTAAACAAAGAATCAAGGTTAACAACTTCTTACAGTATTGAATAGATTGGTAAAGATTCATTTACAACACTTTCAAGTAAGACTGGTGCAAACAAAAAATCAAGATTTACGACTTACAACATTGAATAGATTGTTACACATTCATTAATAACACTCTCAAGCAAGACTGGTGTACAAAAAGAATCATGATTTGCAACAACTTAAAAGTATTGAAGAGATGGCCAACTCACGCACATATATATTGTACAAATCACACCGAATAGAGACCAAACAATGTACTATTTTCCAAATAAGGGTCAATTGAATTGACCCATAAGGAGCTTGCTAGGAAATCCCATCTACTCTTGAGATTTTGATGTATAAATACACCTGGCAAGTACCAACAATAATCTTAGCAATCATGATGTTATAATTTTAGCAGAATGTTGGAGGTTTGAGAGACAGACAGTTGCCAAAGGCATTACCAAGGATGAAAAACCTTCATAAAAAATTGAAGGTCCTGACACAATCTCTCAAAAAAGCATAATTCCGCAGTCCGGAAAAATTCCTCAGAACTTCAAGACTAAAGAAAAGTCCAGAGACATTTTTAAAGTGTACCACCAATTCTATGTAACTTAATTCTGGTATATTGTGCATAGAAATCCAATGCAAACATCATTTCTCTAAGTGAATTGGTTTTAGCAAGGTTATTAAATGTTTATTCATATGAGATACATTGCTATCATTCTACAACAGTACAGTACACAGTCACAGGAGTCAATGTAATTTGGCACTGGTATTGTATCCTCCATGGTACCATCATGTAAACATACACACACAGTACAGCCACTTAATACGAACAACTAACTGTAGCACACAGCCATGAGGAAAGACAGTTCGATATTTTTTAACCAAAGACTTTGGTTAAAATGAGAGTAGCATGCTGCCCATGATGAAGACTTCCATCTGCAATAGAATCGCCTTGGCAGACATAATAAGCCTACCGTTTTGTTTCTGGTTTGAACAACTTTGTGGTCAACTTTGCAATGCAAAGATTAAGAGTCATTTAGCAACACCTACTTCAGGAATAGAACAATTGTGGTGAGTGCTCTTGAATATTAAGGCCATCAAAGTTTGGGCTCATTGAAAGGATTTTTTACTATCAGTGGCAGGGTCTGAGGGGGCAGCTGCCCCAGAGCGGCTACGCAGGCTAGACCTATGGTGACAATATTACCATTCCATCATAAATCAATTATCAGTAGCAACTGAAAAGTGTTGGTCTGATGATGCGTCTCAGATAAGACATAATACCATAGTCACTCGAAAATAATTTAGTTCAGAGTCCTGGTTCATAAATATCTGCAAAAACAACAATATAATTACATTACATGTATTTCTCAGTGAAAGAAGTATAGACACAATATTTTTGATCACAGAAAATGACCTTAAATAAAGTACAATGTGCACTGACATTTAGCTTGGTTCTTAAGGCGCATCTCTGGAAATACAAAAGCATTTGTTCCAACAGGGAGGGTGCCTCCTCCCCTTGAAAATTTTCATGGAGTCTAGATAAACAGTAAATTGTGTGCAATTTTAAAAATGACAAAATTAGTAAGTTTCTTTACGGTGGTATAATGAGGTCTAATAATACTTCTTATTATTCAGCAATGCTTTTTAAAAATTGTCTGAGAAGCATCCAATGTACAACCTGTGGTGTTTATTGATACCCCCTAGGGATACTAGTACCCCTTACACTAGTAACGACAAAATTAGTAAGTTTCTTTACAGTGGTATAATGAGGTCTAATAATACTTCTTATTATTCAGCAATGCTTTTTAAAAATTGTCTGAGAAGCATCCCATGTACAACCTGTGGTGTTTATTGATACCCCCTAGGGTTACTAGTCTACGGGGTACTAGTATCCCTGGTTGGGCACCAGGGCATTAAAGTGTACCTAAAAAGAAATTCAAAAATATATGTATTAAACAGCATGAAAAAATTCTAACAGTTCAACTCCTATCTTCATACAACAGGACATTCTTGAACCAAGATGTAAAATGTGGAAAGTAATTTGTAAACTTTTTAAAGCAAATTAATGTAGTCCATTGTGCAATAATGTGCAACTTTCTTGTTGTTCCACTCACATTACCTTCTTTGTTTCCCTTAAATATTAAAAATGTTTTATGACCTTGAACATTTCCTGTTCGCTTGCACAGCATGTGGCACGGAGAGGGCTTAATTAATAATACTGTACATTAACCCATAGGAGTAAGAGTACCAGCACACCTTGGCATAAGGTGCAGTAACTTTCAGAAAAAACAAAAATACAAAATACTGTAATTTGAGTAGTATAACAATTACTGTACTGTACATCACAAATTATTGCACAATGTGTCATTTTAATTTAAGGGAGAAAAACTTCAACATTTCATATCTCAGATAAGGAATATCTTAGAAAGATTGGAGTTGGACTGTTAACCTTCATATTTCATGCGATTTAATATAAATTTTCAATTTTTTACTTGAGATACACTTTAAAGAGAAATTTTCCTTCAGTTCCTACATACTGTATAAAATTTTCTCAAGACACCAGATATAATCAATTAGGTAGAAACATTTTAGTGTTAATTCATATTGATCATCAAGATGTTTACCATTTCTTTACAATTTAGACCAATTTCTGTTCCTAACACTTAACTAATTTATAATGTATTATGACACCATGGGACACCATGTGACCTCTGAGTACATTGTAAACACTTGCCAACAGATTCAAATCAGAGTTTGTAAAACAGGAAATAAACAAACCATGGTCTAGACTGGGCAAAGGACAGGAAATTGGTTAGTAGGAAATTCACCTTTTGGCTTGATTTTACTAAATAAGCTGCTCTCAAATCATCACTTTAATCTCAAAATGGAGTTTAAGAAATGAAGGAACTTACTCAAAATGATCTTGAAAATGGTGCTTGCCATCAGACCCCTCTTCTCTCTTCTACAGTTCAGTAGCACACAAATTCAAATGATCAATCGATCATACTGTAGGAAGTTGGTTCTAAGGTGATGTACCACCCTCCGCATGTTGTCATTCAGGTGGCTCCTGGGAAAAGACATAATATAAAAAAATATTTTGCAAAAGTGGATAAAAACATACCTACTGCACATTCATACATATGTTCTACACACATGCATAAACATACAGAATGACCGATAGCACTAATAGTCATGGCTATCACGACCTTCCTTATGTCAGGCCCCTAACTGTAAACAAGATATCAAACCAAAAGAACACTAAACTGTGTTGTAAACTCTTAAGTATTAAACTCTATGCCTTGAAATTACAATGATGTTTGGTTTAATTTTTTCTAACAGAAAACATTGCTTTAAGGTTGATGCCTTCTGTAATACTATAAAACCTGCAGAATGCTCTACAATACTGTAAGTTCAGTATCATGACATCATCCATTTGGAAATCACAATTTATCTACCTGTATCACACTAACGGTAAGGTTCACTGCTATTGACAGCAACTAAAATTGTTTACACCAAAAGTGAAGATGGACTTGAAAAACATAACATGCTTACGAGAGTCCTTCTGAGCAACTTGAAATGTGCCTGGATTCAATGGCAACAGGGTCAAGCAAAATGTCCTTTTCTAAGTACTTTATTGGTGGCTCATCCAAGGCATCATTATCAACTTACGGGATGCTTTCTTGTGAGGCAGCATGCAACATCCCAAGGATCACTTTTTGACATTCTTTGAGTTCCTTCAGTTTCATTATTATCTTTACCTCAAAGTTTCCTGTGGGATAAAAAAAAATGAACAATACTGTAATTCAGCATCCAAGGTATTTCTCTATTCAAATCTATAACTAATTTTTAGTAATTTACAGGGCACCAGAAAATAAATCGTCTGGACATAAAAAGTTCACAAATGCACCACCAACCAAAGGTGAAATTTACAGGCCTTAGCCTAATACTGTACTTTTATGAAAGAGCGAAACTCATGAAGACATTAAGAGACCATTAAACTTTTCCTTTGATTCTTGAAAAGAAATGCCAGAGGTCCCAGGACACTTGCTTTTGAGTGTGTATTGTATTTACAACACTGTGACACTACCTACGTCAACCTTACTGTATGTACAGTACTGTACAATGGCTTTAAAAACATAAAGTCAAGAAATATAAAAAGACCGACACAAGGCTAACAAAAGGGGGAGTCTAGTGTTCAGTCATTTTTTTGTTCTGCTGTAGCAACAAATTTTGAAACAATTTAGGTGCTCCAACATGGAAGAATGTTGTCTTACTGTAATTTCACACTAGGTACAGCAACCCAGAAATGTCCACGGTGATACACTCATTGCATTCAAGCCTAGCCAAAGGTATTTATTTCTCCTTCATTTCTTTTCTGTACCCTCCTGAATAATAAAATATTTTCCACCCTCTTTACTTTCTGCCCTTCAAAAACAGTGCTTTTCACCACTTCTATTTTCAGCAGAAAACATCCTTTTTGGGGGTGGAAAGTAATGGATTGGAATGTGATATCACTGGTACAGCACTTGTGTCAAATGAAGGTTTTATCAAGTTTTCCTTTAAGTTTCAAACATCATTGATGTCTCTTACTATTCAGTGCAACACTCGTAACTACCATGCTCCAAGCAACACTCTTACTGTAGACTTTAGTGTACTAATACATACTTACGTACAGGTAGCCGAATTACCTTTGTTTTTGCCCTGGTTACTTTCTGCCCTCAGAAACGGTATTTTCAGTCCCTTTTATTTTTAGCAGTAAACATCTTTTTGGGGGGCATAAAGTTATGGAATGTGAAATCAGTGGTACTTGTGTCAAATGAAGATTTTATAAACTTTCTCCTAGGCCTAATGTTTCAAATATTATTGATGTTTTTTGCTATTCTGTGCATCACTCGGTGCTGGCTGTGCTGATGTCTTTCCAAGCAACATTTTCACTGTAGACTTTGGTATTCATCATACTAATACATACCTATGTACAGGTACAGTATACGACATTCAGTGCTGTGAACAATTATTCACACATTTTGCATAAGCTTGCTATATTATAGACACACAGAGGTGGGGCCTACTTAGCCTAGGCCTAACGTTGTCGTTAGCTACATAAAAAATAGAAGACCATGACTATACTTGATGTTTATAAGAACATCACACAATTCAATCTTTACGGCCAGGATGCTGAAAAAGTTTTAGGCCTAGGCCTAACCACATATTTTTTTGTTGTCTTGGACTTGGCTTTGAAATTTTAAATTTTTAACATACGTATACTGTACAGTACTAAGCGGCAGCCTAGGCTTAAGTTCAAACATTTATTTCCACCCCAAGATTTTCAATGGTGGAAATAGTGACTGACTCAAGGTACTACAGTAAATACAATGGGCTGAACGTTGACTGCACGGGTCTGTCGAGTGCACATCTGCACTGAAATTTCGTGTAAAAATCTTGAAACGATAGAACAGCCTTTGGGAAAGTTTGGCGCGCATTCGAAAGTATAACTGCCTATCTATCGAACATTAACATTAGGCTTGTACCTGCCGTGTGCACTTAACTGTTAGGCTAGGGGCTTGTGCCTTGCACAAACATATGACTCAACAAGTGAACAATTTTCATCATTTTACATACGAAAGCATCCTTCAAGACGATTTTAAAGAATTTGAAACAGATTTCACGACTTACTGTGATTGTGACAGATGTTCCAGGAACAAGTAGTTGAGATTTCTGGGAACTTTCAAGAGAGCTGCTGACAGGAACGTTCAAATTTGGACCGTAACTGCTTTTGTTACAATCTATGGAACGCCAATAGAGTCATCAACAGAAAGGGAAGGTAATGTTCACAAGTAGAAGATCGTTGCATAAAGTGTTGTTGTCTAGCCGATTCACTGACGAACTTTGCCTCTCTCGCTAACCGAAATTATGGATGCAATGCCAATGAGAGCAGGAGGATCGAATTTGACTGACACCGGGGTGGATCCTGATTTTATTTTTCACCCCATGCAGGAGGTGCAGCCCTGTGGTTGTACTGTAAGAGGTTTTAAAGGGTACGAAATTCCGCAAGTTCCTAACATTTTAAACTGCAAAGCCAAGACATAAAACAGTATTGCTGCGGTTCTCGCTCACATAGCCAAGGGTGGGGGGGGGGGTCGCTTTCCCTAGAAAGCAACTGACATCAATTTTGCTATGGTTTATCATGGTTCCCAAATAAAAATATGCCCCCTCCACCCCCCCTCCCCGCCCCATCGCTTTCTCCATATATTTTCGTAGGGATGCCAATTAGTGCCTATACCGCTATCCCATTGTACCTGAGTTGCATTTGCAAAATATCACAGAGTGCACGTAAGGAAATTCGTACGTTTTGCTCTTTCGAGGGGACCGTGAGGAGGGGGGGGGGGGTAGCATGAAAAGCAAGAGGATTACCCTAGGCTATTCCATTTTCATTTTATGAAATTTTATCTGTGTGACATCGCTGCAGCAATCATATGGCAGTGTTAAAATGTATGTTACATCTTTGGCACAGCGTTAAATTACAGTACTTGCTCAAGTTGCTCACGTTGATTTTCATATTTGTGCATGATTTTTGTACATTTTAGTACATAGAAGAAGGAATTTCATCGCACGTCCCTGTCCCTCCATTGGACATTTTTGAAGAATTTAAAGCTAATATTAAGACTTATCGGGAATGTACACTATAGCTAGTATGACGTTTTGAAAACGTCTTGAAAACGTTTTGAACACGTTTTAACCATAGCGGTCTAGCATCGTTTCCTCTAACGTACTTAAACGTCTTTGGGAAGTCCTCGTGAATGCTCATATAATATGAACGTCCAGAAAACGTCATAAAAACGTTTAAAAATCGTCTAGTTATAACGTTTTACAAACGTTATTTTGTTACGTAGTAAAAACGTTTTTAGAAAGTCCTCTTTAGTTTGTGGGAAATGCGGGACGTTTTGAACACGTTCTAAAAACGTTACTTTGGACGAACACGAAAGGGACAAACTGAGAACCAAACCAAAACGTTTTCTGGACGTTCGCTGTTAGCTGGGTACACTCTAAAATCAAAAGAGTGAGCTCAGTCACTCTTTGATAGAGTGAAAAGTGTAAATTCACTCCATTAGAGTGATAATTCACTATAAGAGGAGTGAAGTTCACTCCAAAAAGAGTGAAATTCACCAGAGGAAGAGGGAAAATTCACTCTTCCACGAGTGCCTGCAATGATAACTCGTTCGTTTAAAGGAAATTTCACTCTTTTTGAGTGAATTTCAATCTTCTTTGAGTGAATTATTACTCTAATGGAGCGAATTCACACTTTTCACTCTATGAAAGAGTGACTAAGTTCACTCTTTTGATCTTAGAGTGTAGTTCGTACAATTGCAACTAACACTGGTTTCTCTTTGGTGTTGCTGTACGTTTGAGGGCTCTGCATACTACAATTCAAAAAAGCCACTCCAACAAGAGCATATCTCCACATGGCGGTATCGACCAGACCTTTAGCAAAGTAGTGATGATGGTTGAGGCGAAAGATCCACCAGCCACATAATAAAATACAGTTTTAAAAGTGTTGACGTGTAACTGTCCTAGTTTTGCACATGCTGTTGTACCGAAAGAAAACGAGATGCAGGAACAAAGAGAAATCACTGCTCCCATCATTTCCCGTGATGCATCCCCTTCTTCTCTTCCTCCTTCTCCAAGCCGGAAAGGTGGTTGGGAGATTAGTAAGACACCTGCAATAACAACAAGTGCCAGAACAGCATCAATTATCCCAATAGCCTCCTTCAAAATGATCCTCGAAAAAATAACACAAAAACTGGGGCTCCTTATGCAATAGTTGTTGCATTACCAACATCAGTGAAAACGAGGACCACATAAAATGACATTATACCAACGGTTTCTGCTAATCCTCGAATAATCAGGAAAAATAAAACTGACTTGGATTCTGCCTTTGGGGAGATCCCAGCGTAACTTAGAGCTGAATCTGGTAGAGGGAGGGAAAGTGTGCATCCTGTAAAGGATACCATTATAGGGTGCACGTAATCGGTAGCATATCTAACAAGAATGGACTCTTGGGCCGAGCAAAAAGCTGCTAATAGAACGAAAAGAAGAACTTTATGTTTAAAAATCCGTCTCCATGGTTTTAAAGGGGTGCAATGATCTCTTAATTCACGTCTATCATCTTGTGCAGTGAGACAGGTTGTCCAACGGTTTCTTTTATATATTTTCTTCTATATTCAAACGCCATCTTTGGTTCCAAAACATTACACCATCTTCAAGATATATCATTCCTGCGTTAAAAGAATAAAAGAAAATGTAATCTCGACAATGTAATGCCTGCGTCATATTCTTCTTATTTCAATCTGCCTTTAACAATATAACAACTCTTTACTAAATATGTGACCAACTTGAATGGCTAAATTAAATCAAGTAAACTGTTTAGCAAAAGGCTGATGACACAACGAATAGCAGATTTTTATGTGTAGAAATCCGTCTTCATAGCTCCAAGGGAGTTCTAGATGTTCTCTTGATTAAAGCAATCTTCTTTCAAGACAGGTTGATCCACACTTTTTCTGCAATACTGTCAACAGTGGCGACACCATCATGAAGCCCAGCTGGGCCCAGCTTCAAAAATTAAAGCCTAGCTGGGATCCAGCTGGGCATCAGCTGGAAAAGACTAGCCCAGTTGGATCCCACGTGGGAACACCTGAAAAAAAAAAGAATGGGTCCCATGGGCCCAGCAAGTAGCCAAGCTGGAGCCCAGTCGGGGCCCAACTGGGTATGTTGGCTGGGGATAACGGTTTCCATCCTCTGAGTGACTGTGGGCCACCGGTAGACTTGCCCCAAGTCTCTCGAGATGTTTCCTCTCAGCTGTATGAATTTTCCTCCGTCACTATTCCTTCCCAACGTGTCACCCCTTTGACCTCTCCCAATGCACCTCTGCAAACAAATCAACTTCTCACACTCTCCTCTTTCCATTTCGACTCATAACGCCAATACACACTGTGCTAACCAACCCACATCGACCAACTCGCCTCGACCGGTGATGCCCGCTAACGAGTTCTTACACTCACCGCTTCGAACGTTTCTACACCGAGTCATTGTAATAATCGTGCGTGGCAGATTCCTGTTTTTACGCTGTGGACATATCAACAAGCGGAGATCTGACTTGCTCGAGAGACTTGTAGCTTTTGCAACTGGTGACGTAGCATTTTGCGCGGTCCGCTTTTCAATACCGGTATATGTAAACAGACAGATCGACGCATCGTTCATCACACGATGATCTTAATGAATATCCAGCAAAATAGGCAAAATGTAGATTCCGATTTGATGAAACAGTAAGCTACGTTGAAATATATTCATCCAAATTCTAAGATGAATAAAACAATATAGAAGTTGAAGATGATTACGTAAACAGTTGCAAAATACAAGTCTCTCGCGGCAAGCCGAAAGTTTGAACTGGCCGCTCAGCAGGCTCGTGTGTGTGAGCTGTAGTCTTCGAGAACCGTTGTAAACCGGTGTTACAGCACCAGCTGCTCGTGGAAGTTGTAGCAACGGACAGTGGTAAGTAATATGAATAGCAGCACAATGCGATGGAATCACCGTGAAGAATGGGACCAGAAATAAAATCAAAGGTGGATGGAAGGAATACGTGAGAGACTTGGTGCAAGTCTAGGCCACCGGCGCGGATCACAGTTGGACGTTCGGGCGCTCACTGGGGCACTCACCACGTACACTAATGTCGTCCAAGAGATGCATGGTGAACATCTTTGCATAGGCCTAACTGTCCTAGTCCATTAGCTCCTCTAACCCTACCTGCCTATGGCAAGTTGGGGAAGAAGAAGAAGAAGGATCAGCTGAAGGCTATCTTACTGATTGGTTTGTTTTGCGGTTTCCTCCTGATTCTCACTTCTGTTGGGTGAGGTTATCCTATTCATAGGCCCAGCACAGCTTTTCAATGTGTCATGTATGAGTAACTTTTTACAATACAGTCTGTCTCTCTAAAGTCAAGATAATTAGGTTCATGCCAGCAAGTTGAGCTGCACAGTCTAATTGCACAATCCGTTGAATGTGGTTGGGGTATTCCTAAAATCTATGTAGGCTAATAGGCTCAGCAAGTGCTGACATTAAAAGGATTTAATACAGGCATTTATTCGATTAATTACTGTCAGCATAAATCATATATGCCGGCATTAATTCATTTAATACTAGCATTAAATTGACCAATCAGGTTGGGATATCTGACGTCCAGTTATATTGACCAATCATATTCAGTTTTAGAAACGGTTTTTTTTTTTTTCAGTGTAAGGCAGCATACTATAAGACGTGCTCGCTTACCTGAGTGCTGACCACACCGGCGCTAGCTAAGCTTGTAAGCAGCTACAAGGTTTCTGACAGTTTTTCAGTTCAGTTTCATAGAACTTTATTTCAGTCTTTCATATAAAGAAATATGTTATGAATTATTTGTATGTACAGGGTACTGAAGAGACTGAGGAGTGACAACAAGAAGCTCCAGGGAGCTTATGTACGTTGACACCCCTTTACAGAGACTTAAATTAACAGAAAACAATTACTACAAAACACATATATAATACAGAAAAAGAAACACAAAAACACAAATAAAGGAACAGATAGCAAAGAATTAAAATTATTCAGAGGTAGTTGGTGATAAAATGATCTTTCAATTGCTTCTTAAATGTACTTAAAAGTTTACACTCTTGAATATCATTGGGAAACGAGTTCCATAATTTGGGACCATTAAACCGAATTCCAAACTGGGAGGATCTTAGTCTAAAAAAAGGTATTGCTATGTGGTTTCGATGTCGACAGGGGTAGGAATATGTGCCAGTACGCAATTCAAAGTAAGTTTTAAATGTTGACGGGAGTGAATCACTTAACCAGTTGAATATGAAAATACCAGTATAATAACGATTAATATCATAAATATTAAGGATATTGAGATTGGCAAAGAGAGGTTTTGTATATTGCAGATGGAATTCATTACAAATGTGGCGCAGAGCTCGCTTTTGAAGAATGAAAAGAGGTTGAATTCTAGAAGTATATGTGCTACCCCAAATGACATTACAATAAGTAAAGTACGGAAGGATAAGGGTATTATACAAGGTAACCATGATTCTGCGAGGTAACAGTCCTCGAAGCCCATTTAAAACTCCAACACCTCGTGAGACTTTCATACATACATGCTGGATGTGATTTTTCCATGTAAGATTCTTATCAATATAAACTCCGAGAAATTTGGTAGCATCACAAAAAATAACTTTAACACCACAAAGGTGGACACAGTCTATGTCTGCACTGAGATACTTGGATGGTGAACGGAATACAATAGCAGTAGTCTTCTTTACATTGAGTAATAATTTGTTTGCATAAAACCAGTTTTGTATATAGACAAAATCATTTTGAATATTACGTATCAGATCTTTAATGTCATAGCTAGAATGAAAGAGGCTTGTATCATCAGCATATGAGGTTATACTGAAAGTATCACTGGCTGTATGAAGGTCATTGACATAAATAATAAAAAGCAATGGCCCTAATATAGATCCTTGAGGGACACCATATGTAATTGACTTAGGGACCGATTTAATGTTATTAATAACCACAAACTGACGACGATCAGTCAGGTAGCTTCTAAACCAGTCCAGGACATTACCACGGACGCCGTAGTACTCAAGCTTATTAAGTAAAATATTATGGTCAAGAGTATCAAATGCTTTCGAAAGATCAAGAAATATGCCAGAAGCAAAATGATTCTTTTCGAAGGCTTCCATTACTTTATTGGTAAAGTGTAAAATAGCATGTACAGTGGAATGGCCAGGACGAAAACCAAATTGATAGTCGTAAATTAATTTACGTTTCTCAAGATAAGAATATAATCTTGAGAACATAAGTTTTTCAATTACTTTTGAGAAGCATGGGAGGACAGAAATAGGTCTATACTGATTAACACAATCTTTATCACCGGATTTAAAGACCGGAACAACACGTGCAATTTTTAAGGAATTGGGAACATGACCTTTCTCAACAGAAAAATTAAAAAAGATAGGCGAGAGGAATAGACAAAGAATGGGCAACAAGTTTCATAATACTAGCGGTGATTCCGTCATAACCAGCAGCGGAGGATTTAAGAGATAAAATTATTTTGAGAACCTCTTCTCTTGTTGCAGGATTTACAAAAAACGAATCAGTGACAGGATTATGTAAATAGGACTGGAAGTGGACATTGACCTGCGGTATCTTTTGATGAGTGGCAGACCCAACGTCAGTAAAAAAATCATTGAAAGTGTTACTAACTTCAAAAGGATCAGATATATAATCACCATTACGCCTAATTTTTTCGGGTGTAGATTCGGTACTCTGACCATATAACAAGGTGTTAATTGAGCGCCAAGTACCTTTAATATCATTTTTGTTGTTATTGAACAGGTTTGTATAATATGATTTTTTGGCTAATCTGATAACTGAAGTTAGACGATTACGGAAACGTTTATAATCGTTTAAATTGTTGATAGACCGACTTCGGAGATATTTTTTATACAAACGGTTTTTTGTACGACACGAATTAAGAATGGCAGGAGTCATCCAGTCATTGTTATTTTGGGATCTATTTGTTTTATTACTACGAACTTTGCAAGGAATAGAGCTATCTAAATGACTACAGAATATATTGCTAAAATTACAAAAGGCGGTATTGACATCAACTGAATTGTAAACCTCCGTCCAAGTTTCATTTTCAATTTTTCTGACACGAGCTTTCAGTAACCACACAACAAAGCCTACATACTCATTTGTTTTGGTACGTGTAAACAGTTCCTTAAAACAAAGCAACGTTTCCACAAACGAGGCACTACTATACACTTCAATGGATGATGGAAACACAAGACCGCGGCGACCACTGGTCTAACAACTAGAGAATTGTACTTGCATGGCAAGTACTAATCGAAGCCTTTAAAATGTGCACACTTGGGATAAACAAAATGAAGCATATTGTTGGAACTGGTTCCCCGACGAAAGTGGAATATTTTCACACATGCTGGGGGGAGGGGGCATTGTTCCTTGTAACTTGTTTGGGGAGGTATATATGTGAGAAAAAGCAGTAACATTATGTATTCTACTAATCACTGATGTTTAAATGAAAGTACTCACCTGGGTGTAACAATATGGATAAGCTACAGAATTTTTTTTAATCAGTTGCCCATCCTGGATGTATCATTGCCCCAAAATCTTTGTACCTTGTTAAGTTAGCCTCAAACTGTGTGATACACTATTGGTGATGACACAGGCTTAATGCTATGCAAAAGTATTGACCCTAGACTAACTTGACTTTCCCAACAAGCAGTATACTAACTACAATCTTGGACAAAACTGTTGGGACACTTTACATATTATTCGTCAATTTTGGTTGAAGTAGGCTAACATGAAACTCCCTTTCCCCCTCCCAATGTTGTGTCAAGAAGAACATGGCACTTTGTCGTGAACAGCATAACAGTGGGCAACATTGGAAGGGAGAGCAAGGTGTCCCAACAAGTTATTGTCCAAGATTATCTGGGTCCCAAGAGATTTTTGAGAACAAATTCAATAAAAATGTTTAATATTTGAGTGTTCTAAAGTTGTTTAAGAGCTTTTTCAGAAGCTAACTATACTTTTGAGGATTTTTAACAAATTAAGAGCAACCGTAGGATATATTACATTACAAACCGAAAGTATACATGCATTATTTAGACGCACAAATCAACAATCGCAAGGTGTGGAATAATTCTCTTCCTGGATAGAAGAGTCGTTCTTTTTCAAACAGATAGTTGGAGATGAGAAATTAATCGAAAGAGGGCAACGAACTACCATAAAAGTTTGAAAGTAACTCTTCAAGCCAGGCTTTCTTTCATAACTTTGGTACATCTTTAGGTACGGAAGGTTTGGGAAACATTTTGTAGCCAATTTTGCATCTCAGGCTGTATTTTTCACGTTATATTTCAACTAGAAAAAAATTTCTTATGCCTCCTTTTAACCAAAGCACTTTTTTAACATTTTGAGTTAAAAGTTGCTTCCCAAACAAATGGTAGACTGTTTGGTTTTAACTAAGTACATCCCAACCTCTTCAAGGTGGCATATAGACAGGACACAACCATACAGTATCTCAGAATTAAAACAGGCAAGTGGGACAATATTATTAATGTCCCTTTGCTCAAAAGAAGGGATGTGACAGAAGAATTAAAGTACTTGGGCCATTTTTTCGTGGTATTTAACTGAGCCCAGTCCCAGGGTCCCCTCATTTAGGTCCCTCCCAACATTTGTGAAAAGGGTCCAAAATAATCTGGGTCCAGGACTCCACAAGCTAAATCCGGTCCTGGAAATGCTTCCATTTAATGACCAGCATATCATTTACCTGTCATAAAATAACCAAATAACCATCAGCAAAGCGTCACTTCTTACTGTGTGCAGCGCACCTAACTGACTTCTCGAAATTTTGGGACAATCTTGGACAAAACCATTGCAGGTTGGGACACTTGACATGTTATTCGTAAATTTTAGTTGAAGTAGGCTAACATGATCACCTCCTGAAGTAGCTTAACATGAAACCCCCTTTCCCCCTCCCAATGTTTTTTTCAAGAAGAATGGTTCTTTGCCATGAACAGCATAGCAGTGGTCAACACTGGAATAGAAGGGGGAGCGGGGTGTCCCAACAAATTTTGTCCAAGATTGTAGCTGCAGTGTCTAGGCCTACGCTGAGCGTACCTTTTGTACTATGATACGACTAACTGTTAATGTTAGAGTTGTTTTGTTCTGTAACGTTAGGCTTTAGGCTTTCGTAACTGTGTTTTGGCAAGACTACGACAACTTTTGTCCTCTGTGAAGCCTGAAGGACTACAGTATTGTATGTATGGAGAGTCGCGTAATTGCTCCCTATACAAATGTATAGAGAGCAACTACGCGACCCTCGATGCATAACGTTAGTCCTTCACTGAGAACTACGACAACCGTGGGAAGACTGTCTTTTTCTTTGTTTCAAACATTGAAAATACAGTGGAGAAGTCATTTACAACCCACACAGGGTAATGAAATCAACGACCTATTTAATACCTTAAGGTTGGTGGATCGTTCCCTGGCCTTGGTTACTGTCGCAATCACGTTAACGATACAGTACGTACACTATCAGCTAGCTGCATCTGTATATATATGCATGAACATAAGTTTTAGCGTGTTCGATTTGTTTCCCTTGACTTAGTCGAGCCTCGAGCTAGGGCTACGATGGTCATGCGCAGTTGGGTGAAATAAACGAACGTTTTACGGTAATTATTGGGGAAGTTGGTTCACAATAGCCAATGACAGAGCCCGTAGCTGGATGGCAGAGCGAACTCTGGTACCTACGTATTACATGCGGTTCGCTTGTACGATGAACGTAGACTCGAAACAATGCCCATTTAGAAAATTCTCGAGAAATAACACTTGAGTGACTTCACTAATTCCGACATCAACCACTTTTCACAAGTCAGAAGTTTCATGTTTACCCCACTGTATTTACATGCTCAGAAATTGTTCACGAATGCATGTTGTTCGTTTAGCTGCCATGTTCTCCCAAAGCACGATGGGATATTTACCTACACTCTTAAAAAAATTGGGCAAATTTTGCCCAACTTTTTGACCAACACTGGGCATCTATTCAACAACCTAAACAGTTGGGCAAAACTTTAACCAACCAAATTGGGTAAAGTTTGAACCCAACTGCTGGGCAAGAGATTACCCCACTGTTTGGTAAATTAGCATTTTAAAACATACCCACTTGTTGGGCACTTCTTTTATTAAACTGTTGGGCAAATGCATTAACCAAATGTTGGTTATATGTTAATCATCTTTTCCATAAACATTGGTGCTTTCTTTAAATGTTAGGTTGTAGGTTATGGCAGGGAGCCGCCACTGCAGCTCCCTGGTTATGGCAACCCATCGGTCCGGTTAAAAAACCCTGGCTTAATAACCTATTTGGTTTGTCACTGAGTTTCGTATAGGTACGTCCAAAACTATCATTTTTAAAAGGCACTGTAAAATGGTGTGTGTTAATGATGTGATGAAGTATTGTAGTTTCATCAATGCATAAATGTGAACACAAGGGATGCATGAGAATTAGCTGGTCCGTAGCTCTCATACACTGATATCATGGTTATGAGACAGGTTTCTTGTTATGCCGAAAGGTTTTAAATAATAATATATAAACGCTCATCCGGACGTGAAAGAGAATATCCCAGATCCTGACCTCTCATTGGATAGCAGTTCGAATCATGGAATCTCATACAAATGTGTTCTAGTTCGTAGTACTGTTTAAAGAATTTTATGGAAATAGAGATCGATTTCATGGTCTAAAGTAATGTACGAGTTTAGCTGTTTGGCCAATATAAAAGATGCCAAAGAGAATTTTCAGATTATGGTACCATGGTCTGATTATGAGAAGAATTGTGAAACAAATCGGGTCAAGTGCACTGTTGTTTGGTGACAACACTGCAACCAACAATATACCCAACAAATTGGCAAAAAGTTACCCAACAAGTGGGTAAAGGGAAAATATGCTCAACTGTAGAATAAAATCTTATTGTCATTTTGACCAGTCAGTTGGGTATAACATGATACGCGTGCATGGAAGGGGAAATTTAACCATTATTTGAGCAAAGATTGACCAACACTTAAGCAATTACTTTTACTCAACAAAAACTTTGCCCAGCGTTTAAACATTGCACCAATTAGCCCCAAAGTTGGGCAAAGTTTAACCAACACATTTCATAAACTTTTTTAACCAACGGATATTTTACCCAACGTTTTAAGAGTGTAAGTAACCGACTCGATGGGTCGCTCACTTGGGCCTGGCGCGAGTAAGCGCGAACACTGACGTCATTAGCTAATCGAACGTAGTCGTGCCAGACACGAGTTAACTCGGGCGAGTAATCGAACACGCTATTACACATTGAATTGAGTACGGTCGTCGACGAAGTTGCTTGATGAAACAGTTCCGACAAAACAAAGTGGCATATGTTGGAAAATGCAACCTTTCAAATTTATTTTGGAATCCCTGAAAGGTATAAATTGTTTTCAAACTATATTTACACCTTTTTTCAACCAGAGAGGAAGCCTTCAATGCAGAACAATGCCTTTGAATGTGGAACTACTTCTTTATTTGCACATTACCACCTTACTATACACTGGTTGTTCGGGCAAATCCCCTTATAAAGAAATAATTTAACTTTGTTGAAAATCCCCCTACGGAACAACTTAACATAACTGCGCAGCTGTTCCACTTTACAAACGAACAGCGTGCGATTGCGATATGAATCCAAACGGAACATGATATAATATTTATCCGCGCCGACCTCTTACGAAGGCACAAAACCACGTGAATGAACGAGCAATTCCTACAATCGAAGCTGTGGCTTCGATTAATAACCGAAACATTGACATTGAACCCTTCTCACTCTGAGTGTGCAGTGACGAGCACACACGTTAATGAAATAGCCATACATGAACATTACTATGGAACGCGATCCACGCAAATCTTGTTAATAACGGCGTGATTATCATTAACAGGGTGGTAAATTTTGGTAACCACGGCGAACTTTTAAGTAACCACGTGCTAAATTTCGTTAACAGCGGCGTGATCAGAAGTAACCGCGTACTAAAAGAGGTTAACAACGGCGTATTTGGTTTCAACAGCCAGCTAAAAGTTGGTAACGTCCTTGTAGCAAACAACCGCCCGTGTAGGTAACCATGTAATTTCAATCAACAACAAGCATACAAGAGGTAGTGGCGCTGTTCCACTTAACGCAAATACAATTAACGACGATGTAAATAGTAGTAACCATGTTAACTTTAATGGCGCTTGTAGTCAATGGCGCCGTTTAGACAGAAAGCTGCTGAGTGGGGGCGTGGCAAAGTGTTGAACAGTACTTCCACTTTTGCTTTTTTTTTTGCCTGGATTATGACAATCTAAAGTTACATAAGAACAGTGACATATTGGTGAGTGGAAGCGTGTATTCATTGTATTTCCGACTATAAGGCCTTAGGCAATTTATTTGTAATTGACTCTATATTTCGACAACAAATAAGAAAGGAAATGAAAAGCCAACACTTTTCATTGTGTTTTGTATTTTTTATTACCCTCTGAGCACTCAACCAGTTCATGTGATGGATTGTCCTGACTATGTAGATGAACCATAATGTTTTGTTGGAGCCCAAAGATCATGTGAGGTCATCGGAGGTCAAAATACTTTATCTCAAGAAGGGTAACTTCGAGGGGCACTGTACATCGCATGTGGGCTGCCAATATTAAGATTATTTTTATGGTTTTTGTGTAGGTCAAAGATGACTTGGGGTTGCCAAAGGCCAAAAGTTGTAAAGCTTGCAACACAGTCTCAATTTATCATAGGAAAGGAATCGAGAGCCTTCTGGGCAGTGGCGTAACCAGCGAGGGGGGGGGGCAAGGGCATACTGCCCCCCCCCCCCGGCAAAAACGGGAAGGGGAGAAAAAACGGGAAGGGAAGGAAAGAAAGGAAAATGAGGAAAAGAGAGGGAAACGGAAAAGAAGGGGAAAGGAAAAAATAAAAAATAAAAAAAAAAGAAAATGAGCCAACTATAACATCAAAAGCAAGACTGATCTGCATTCATGGAACACTGTTTTTGTCAATATATGAACATTCATTTGAAAAAATATATGAACATTCATTTAGTCGCCTAAAGTTAACAAACTTAATATCTGAGGTTCACTTTATCGGAGGAAAGATTTCCCCTCTTGCACTGCTCATTAGACAGTTAGAGAAAGCGACATTTCTGGGAGTATTGACTTTGATCCAGTCATCAACACATTCAGTAAAAGGACCATCTGACGAATGGAACTTAATTATAGGACAACACAGCCCACATTTAAAGACCGTTTATGCAAGGAGACCAAGAACATAAAGCGTGTATCTTTTCCTTTAACCTTTAAAAAAGTTTATTTGGATGTTATATACCAGATATATTTTCATGTTGAGATATGAATTGTTAAACTTGACTTCGTGTTAATTTTTCATTTTACCTGACGACACCAAGTCATGTAAGTGTTGACCATATTGCATAAAATTTGCTTGCATTTGAGATGTGAAAAGTAATCTTTTTCTAAAGTCCTCCCGACTCTCTGGCAAAGGGCCAGGAGGTGAAAAGTAATCAAAATTATATTCAGATGGTGGTGTTTGAGGAAAGAAGCCGTCCACAACACAATCATAGGCGTAGAAAGCGGGGGCTGGGGCGGCGACAGCCTCCCTCGTGAAAAATGAGGAGGTGGAAAATGCTCCCCCCCCCCTTCCAGGGTCAAAAACCCTTACTCATTGTTCAAAATCTCAAAAAGAGCAAACCTGCAACGTGAGGTGCATTCGTTCTCTCACATAAATCGGTTTGGCAAACTTCTCCGAGCTCTGGAAATGACAAAATCGGATATTTATTATTTACCATATGTGACGCCATATCCTCAATAGACACTGGCAGCTACATTGCCATATTCAATTCCATATTCTTCAATGAAAGTCTTGATTTTGAAATATCTTGTATAAATAGTTTGGGAAACTTTAGAAATGTCATCGTTAAGTGTCAGCTCGTAGGCCTTAGATAACATTGTGCAGCATCAATCGTCGTGCAATCTAGATTCTTCGGGAAGCAGTTTATAGTTTGGTTTCGCCGAACGGCTCTTTATCAGACAGTCGGGAGGACTTTAGAAGAGCAGCCGTTCTCAGACTGCCACCAATATTTGAAGGAGGTGCAGATTCTTCAGTAATCCCCCAACTCTTTAAACTCTCTCACAGGAAACCCAGAATCCAAAGCTTTCTGCAATACAAGCTCCATATCAACATATTAATGTTTCAAAAGGGCGGAAATTTCGGCAGGTTTCGCGCGCCGCATTTGATCTCTAATACAGTGGTGTTCACATTTGCAAGAAAAATCGGAAAACTTAGCTACTACTTACAAGCCCGAGACATGCCATTTCCGGCTATCTGAGGGGTCCCGATTTTTCAAAATTTTCTGTACGCTCCGCGCCAACAGTCTTTCTAGCAAGACTTCTAATTCTTGGCAGGGGAACCATTGGCCCACCGTACTCAAATGATCTCACAAACACCTGTCATCAGATACCTTTCAACCCTGTCAGTTGTGTAGATGGATTCTTTAGTTATTGAAGCGTCCAAAATTTTATCAATGTTCAATGTTGCAGAGCTGTGGCGTAGCTACAGGAGGCAGGGGCGATTGCGCCCTTGCTCGAAAAAGTGAAAAAGTAAAAAATTTGCCGTTTGAGACAACAGTCAAATACAGTGCGGTTTTCTCAAGTTTTCCTTTAGAAAATTCCGAATTCTTCCTTATAAAAGTTCCATATTTAAAATTTTTAGTTTTGAAAAAGGCAAAATTTTCCACACGTTCGCGCGCCTTAAATTACCCTTAAAGCACTGAGGGATCGCTGTTAATGCAGTCAGTGGAAAACTTTTCCGAGCCGCTACAGTGCCGTTTCCCTGAAGTTTCCTTAAATACAGGCTTTCATATTTGTCTAAAAGATGCAACAAAGTTTCGAGAGAATTTTAAATGTCGCGGTGAAGCCTTAATCCGCACTCCTTAGATAAGACGGTCTGCTATCGACATGCTATCTCAGATATATGCTAATTGGAAATGCAGATTCTTCGATAGTATCCCAAATATGCAAATTTCCTTACAGGAAACACTGATTCTAATCTATTTTCTGCAATATAAGCTCCACATTTACAAATGTGTAAAAGGACCAAAATTTTCGGTGCGTACCTAATTCAGAAGTGTTCACACTTAAGAAAAACAAATAAAAATTATTTAAAAAAAAACATTAGAAAAAAATTAACAGAAGAAAAATGTACCTTTTTTACCCCTTTGGTCCAAAATTGTTCCTCCCCCACCCGATATAATATTGCTTCCTACGCCAACGAAAACAACACTTCTCTT
Organism: Holothuria scabra; assembly: GCA_037179385.1. NCBI lineage: Eukaryota > Metazoa > Echinodermata > Holothuroidea > Aspidochirotida > Holothuriidae > Holothuria > Holothuria scabra. The sequence goes on from CM074197.1 coordinate 31,672,746, forward strand.
AAGGCACTGAGATACCTACAAACTAACACAGTGTACATCAACTCAAAAGCTCAACTAATACAAAATCGGGAAACGTCTATGCTATTGACCCCCCCCCCCGACAGCGAGGTCTGGTTACGCCACTGCTTCTGGGTTTCTGTTTTTATCAGATCTCTTATTTTTTATTTTTTTCAACGCCCTGTGATGTGATTCATTACTTGGTGAAGTCAGATAGGTCTAGTGCTTTTATGAAAGGAGGTAATGTTGGCTTTTCATTTCCTTTCCTATTTGTTGTCGAAATGTAAAATCAATTACAAATAAATTGACTAAAGCCTTTTAGTCGGAAATACATCGGTCAATGAATACACGTTTCCACACACCAATGTGTCACTGTTCTTAGTAACTTTAGATTGTCATAATTCAGCCCCACCAAAAATTCAAAGCAAAAGTGGAATTACTGGTAAACACTTTGCCACGCCCCCACCCAGCAGCTTTCTATCTAAACGGCGCCATTGACTACAAGCGCCGTTTAAGTTTACATGGTTACTACTATTTGCATCGTCGTTAATTGTGCTTGCGTTAACTGGAACAGCGCCACTACCTCTTGGTTGCACGTTGTTATTTGAAATTACATGGTTAACTACAGTACCGGAGGTTGATCGCGACAAGGACGTTACCAACTTTTAACTGGCTTTTGAAACCGAATACGCCGTTGTTAACCCTTTGCAGTACGTGGTTACCTCTGATCACGCCGCTGTTAACGAAATTTAGCACGTGGCTACTCACAATTTCGCCGTGGTTACCAAAATTTACTACGCTGTTAAAGATAATCACGCCGTTGTTAACTCAATATACAAGGCCGTTACTACCAATCACGCCGTTATTAACAAGATGTGCGTGTATCGCGTTCCATACATTACAGTGTCGCAATAAACTATAGACCTCAGTAATATGTACGCCACAGGGTACAAGCGCCATTAATAGATAATATGAAGTGTGTAGACAACCTGACCTTACCTTTCTGATTTAATAGCTCTTCTTACCACTACGCACTGCATATGATTAACGAAGCCACGTTATATTATCACACTGAGACATGATTAGTACTCACAGCCAGTGCGGATAGCTTGCGCTCAAACCCGACTGAGAGCGGACTTGATTCTCGTGGATATCAATATCGCAAACTGACTGGTGAAATAAATGCTACCTTTAACACGACTTAAGGCAGGATTAACTTGAATGATAAGGGGAAGTTTAAGCAAAAATTTAATTTTCATATGTAAAAAGGGAACCAAATCTACACAGTTTGGTAAAAATTCCATACAATTCGGACATGTACTTCTTGAGATATTAGTAAGTGACGGTCATTAGTGTGTTCAAAAGTCAGTGTGAGGGCAGCACAGCTCATATCACTTCCTCACATTGACAAGGGATTCGTTGTCTCCTTTTGGTCCATCAGACTGTTGTGTTGACCTTCAAGTTAAAAGGAATGGGACCTCCCTGTATAGAGGAATCAAAGTTTGAAAAAAGTTCTCATGCTACTTATGTATGATCAGATTTTAATAACAATAATATGGGGTTGTTGGGGAGAAAATCAACTCAACAGTTTAAAGAAGAACAAAAGACTGTGCACTAGTGTGGGGATATGATGTCATGTGTGCTTGCTTCAAGTTCACTTTTTGTTGAAAAAGTGAAAACTTTACGTGTTCATATCTTGAGAATGGCTCATTGGATTTCAATAGAAATTTCATCAAATTGCTTAAAATAAGTACCTCTAACATACCTGCGTTGAACAGAAAAGGTTCGGAAAAGGTATAATGTGCCCTTAGGCTATTTCCAAAAAAGGGGACATGCCGTGAAGCTTCGTTTCATGAATGCAACATAGACATGCTTTCCTTGTGTTCACCTTGCGTGAAAGCAATTAAAACACACTCGACTGTCCTGTTAGCTAACCGCAAATGTTACGTAACTTTTTGTGTACAGTAATTTGATTTATCTGGCACTGCCAATCTATTAATCAGATATGAAACTTGTCTTTATCAAGTGTATAAGTGGCGTGCTTCATCCCCACCCCCCCCCCACCCCCAGGTCATAAGATATAATCAAACAGATCAAAAAGATGTTTCAAAAAGAGGAGGAAACTTTCATCTCAATGTCAACACATGATATAGGCCTAGACCATGATAGGAGTTAACCGGACACCCTGTACAGAATGCTGTACATCGTACAAAAAATGATCAAATTCCACACTAGGAGCATGTCGCAATGGATAAAAGACCTACTTAATTTGTGTGGTCGCATTTGAGTGATCAGTTACAACCAAACGTTCGTTCAAATTCAAACATTTTTACAAATCTTTCAATAGTTGTGTGGAAGAGATGATTTGACAGAATAGCACATAAACAGATTTCCCCAACTTACATTGAATTGACATGTACATTTTAAAAAGATCATCACTCTTATTTCTCTTCCAAGTGTCTTTTATGGTACAGTATTTTTAAACATTACATAATAGGCCTACTGCATGAATAAGGTAAACCAAGAAGCGATTTCACAATCATATCGTCACATGATTCTCAAGACCATTCATAAAAATTAAGAGGGTCTATATAATTCTTAAGTGGTTATTGGGCTGACTGCTTTTCACTACTAAATTACTGTACTATTTTAAGCCTGTATTCATAACAGTAGGATCATTGGCATAAAAATATTTAAAAGAATGAAAATTATTAAGTAACACTAACATGCTTCCTGTATTGTTCCTGTATTGTTCCCATTCATCATAAGAGGGCTTTTATAGTTTTATTTCAAACAAACAGACACAACTGCTAACTCTGGACTTTATCACCGACGTGTTCCGTCAGTTTTATTGGCTAGATTCACGTGCAATAACTTAAAATCATACTAAGTTAGCATATTGACAAAGTTACATGGCCTATGATCTCCGAGGCTTAGATCTCTTGCAGTTGAAAAGCAATGCAAAGTGCATTAGAACACGATAAAGAACAAGAGGGGATAAAAACCTTGCTCCTGCACGTAAATTATTGTTTAACCTTGTTTAAACCTTGTCCATTCATATATAATCCTATCTTGTTCTAAAAGAAAGAAAAGAGATAAGACAAAATTCCTTTTATAAATAATCATAAATTAAACTAGTACAACCGCAAGTAAAATGGAATAGACCTATGTAGTGAAAGATGGGTAGCATTTCCAGTAACGTGAAAGTCCGCGCGGTACTACATGGTCCGTACTTGCAGGCAAGTACAAATCGAAGCCTCTGAAGATGCTACGAAATAAAGACGAAAAGCGTGTTATTAAATAAACAATGAGTGAGGTGAAATATTGCAAATGGCTCGCAATGCTCACTTCTTGAGTAAGTTAGTTAGACGGAGTTGTACGGCTCAGTTTCTAACCAATTGATGTAAGTCGGGCCAGAGACTGCCTTTTTAATGGTGCAGTTGTGACTCACTTGATTGTTTACCCAATTGCTTAAATACACAGACATTGAGCTGTACCATGTGCCACACCTATGAAATTTCAGGTATTATGAAAAATGTTTCTACCTGTTTTTTACAGAACTCCATACATCTTAAGATTCTTTATCGGTAATGATTGACACTTGTTTTTTCACCAAAAGTGTCTTTTGTTACAGACCTGATCAGTTTTTACCTGGTCCAAAGGCCAATGTTCAATGTTTATTTCAAATTTTGTTCACGCCCACTTTAGTGACTTTTCCTAAAAAGAATGTTTAATCTTCACTTATTTCAAGCTAAGAAAAGATTACACATTGATTTATTTCTAATCAACTTTATGTATACCCGCAAATTATTTACAATGTTTTCTCTAAACCAATTGGATGCGCTTTTTATTTGCATGTGCAAAGCATATTTTTTTCGGGAAACTATGCTAGAAATACTTACAGTCTCAGTAAAAGTTTCAGAGTATTCTCGTAATTTAAAACCAGATTTGTTCCGCTCACTTTTACTGATATGATCTGTAAATTTCCATCAGCTGTAAAAATATAAGCTTTTCGGTAAACCTGTAAAAATCACAGAAAAGTATAAGTAAATATAAAATAGAGACAGAATGATGAAAATTCTTCAATTTTACTGTAAATTTACATAGAAAAAATGTTCCACAGTGTACAGTTATTTACGAATCTGGACGAGACATAACGGTATAACTATACGCTGTAAAAAGTTCGCTTGAATGACTCATCATTATCCTGGTATGTGTACGTCGGATGAAAGTTAAATCCCTGAAGGAACTGGTTGATATGTTTAACACACAGGTGATCATTTGTCAAATAATGTAACATCCAAGTTGCTGTGTACATACCATGATAAAACTATATCAGCCTCTCCTGATGTGTGAGTTAAACATTGAAGGTGTTGCTATCCGTTGAGACAATAACTACGAAACTTCTAGCCATATTTTGACAAAACTGTTAGTAGGTTTAATTTCTTTAAGTATTTTTGTGCTTGAAGGGGCTCATTGAGCTGATATCGGTTACCTTATGACAGTGCTTAAGGGTACAAACCCATAAATTGTTAATAATTAGCATGTGTAGTCAAGTCCCATATCCAATAGTAAACGGAAAAAAGGTTATAGGTGTTGTGCATAATTTGAAAAAGTGTCTGGTCACGAAAGTTTTAAGTGTAGTTGTTAAACGGTTATTTGTATGTAGGGTATGGGAATTGTCTACATTTGATCATTTGTCATTGATATGCGAAGTAAACTTAACAACTTTGTGAAAAATTGTGAATTTCGTGTACCTACGCAATGAGCCACTTTACATATATGTCACATCAGATGATTTTACTGGTACAATTACAAATTAGTAATCCGATTTAGTTGTCCGTGACTCAAAATTCTATGGTAAAAACTTTTATAATGTGTGTCTAATGCCTAACCTTCGGTACCGCGCCATTTGGAAAAGAATTGAGAGGACGGTTAAATCGAATAAGGATTTCATTGCAATCGATTGCACGCGTCAGCCAAGAGAGTAGCATTTACTGCCACTTAGCAGAAGTTTAAAGTTGGTTTGTTGTATGCTTGTAAACTAACACTGTGTTCTTATTACTCGTTTCGAAGCATTAAATTCAATTTTAGGAATAGTGTCAACATATCATCTGTTTTTGGTGCGACTGCTATTAATATTTGCTTTTCGATGTCTTCACGGTGGGGCCTGCAGGTTGTTGAAAATTTTGGAAGTGTGTATTAAACAGTACAGGTCTAAAAATTAGCTTGTTAAGCATAGCTGTTGACAGTGATGCTGAGGGGGCTTAAAAAAATTGGTGAATTACAAAACTGGGTACTTGGTTGTCCGTTTCAGGAAGTTGTCCGCTTGCTCGGTTCAGCTGTTGAGCAGTGGTGCAGAGCAAGTAATCTCCACCCCCACCCATCCTTTGGGAAAGTGGCTAAAGACTGGGGATACGCTCACGTCCGTCGGATGGGGACGTTAAATGGCGGTACCGGGAGCAGGACTGGGAGAGATTAGTACACGCCTGCCTCGTTACTTCTAAGCACTAGTCGAAAAGAGAAGGCGAAGTTCGCCGGTGTTCATCGAAGCTCACTCTGGCATAGGGTCCTCGTTGAGCCAAACGGCTTCCTGACCCTCAAAAAACGTTAAATTGCCGAGGGTTTAAACCATTTTTTGTTGCGTCTTTTCTTTTCCTTGCCTTTACATTCCGAGTACTTTACCTTTGTAACTTCTGTTGTGAATGCTTCTTTGAAAAAATATGTAGTTGTTGTTTAATTTCTGACGGTTCAATTGAAATATGTTTACGGAGTGTACTATATATAGCCACAGCATATCTCCTTAAACGTGAAATCTTTGAAGTTTAAGGCAAGTAAATATATGCCTCCTAAAGGCATATTTGTAACAACTAAATGGATTTGAAATAAATAACCAGTTTCTTCTATAGCTACTAAGTCAGTTATTAAGAGTGCCTAATGCTGTAAAAATATCTGGGGAGTCATTTTTCAGCATATATTTTATACAACATTGTAACGGATAAATGGGTCAATGCAACCATCTAGTTTCCCAAGCAATATTTTAATATGAGCCACAGTGTGGAGCGCGTCTAATTTTGCAGGCACGATGTATAAGAGACTTACGTTTATTAGCCACGGATCTCTTATGTAAATGGACGTACCATACTGCACTAACGTCCCATTCGTACCTTCCGTACTTATGAATATAGTCTATAAGCAAGATGGATGTCCGCTATGGGTTTGTCTGAAAAAGCGTAGACTTGCCCAAGTATTTTGCAGGAAACTGTTTTTTTTTTTTTCTTGATATAATTCAAGGTAAGGTGACACCTCGCTGAACAGGAAATATAATATGTTTCCCGTTCAAGTCTAAATTTGCAGGAAATATTACAGAGTCGTCGTGAAATCAAACCAATTTAACTAGTTTCAAGGCCTCCATCTTGGTGCGTCTTTTTCAGTTTCTTGGTGGCGACCGTTTAGGTGACGTAATCCTCTGGCGATGTATATGGCGTTTGTCAAATTAACCTATTTGATCATATGTTCCATATGTGATAACTCTGGGCACAATTGGACGACTGATATTTAGTCTGTTAGGAGTCTTGAGTGAGTAATGTAATGAGTCCTATTAGAGTTCATCCATGTGGGATCATAAATATTTGCCTTGAGCAAATATTCACTCTCTTTGCAATTATTATTTTCTTCTGTGACGTTCGTGTAACGCAATTATTATTTTAAACAATTATGATAACGACTTACCCATTGGATAGTATTATAAACAATTCCTTGCTCGGAATATAAGACAAAATAACTTTGTTTTAAACTATGGTTTATTGAAATTATTCAAGCATGAACGATAACCGTAATGTCGTCATGGTGTGCCTTTGAAGGCAACGTTTAATAAATTCAGTGTATCGGGATGAAACGGTGTGGTTGAATTCAAATACCCTTTTCTCGACCTGAGGCATTTAGGGGTTTCTTCAGTGGATTCAATTTAATTCTTTAAACAACGCTTTTTTCCAAAACATGATGCCTCCTGCAATGTTCAACTAGTAAAGACATCGCATTACGCAGCGTCCACGAAAGTATAGAGTCGCGAAATCATCCATAAATACGAACTTCAATAATGGAAGGGTTTTATGTAGTTTCGCATGCACCGTTTAGTTTCCAATGACAAAATAAAATAAAATGACACTTGTCAATAAAATAATTTTATTCTTCGATTTTTTATGATTCGTCTAGTAGATTGGATGAATTACTAATGAAAGTTTCTTTCTGCAGTTAATTATTATTTTACTTAATCTCAACTCTGTGGCAAAGATACGAAGGGCGGATTCAACGTTTCTTTCGATCTCTTAACCTCAAAACCATACTTCATGGTTCTGTAATGTGTTACTGTTACGTGTTAATCCATTTTCTACCTGGCTAAAATGAATACGTTGCTGATTTTGTTTATTTTGCTGGAGGTCACATTTCATCTGGTTTAAAAAGAGTAGAACTCTGCGATTTGGAAAAATTCAGTGGTGAGAGAATCGTCCAGTTGCATGTTACTTCATCGAGCACAAGCATATGATGCAAACATTGTTGTCAGTCTTTTCCGTAAGTGATCTCCGATGACCTTTTACATATTAAACATATTAATCTTATTACTAAAGATATTGACATGCGTGAATCTCCTTAAGGTATTTTTGTTTTGAATAAATCGAAGGCATTTGATACCATAGACCATGATATGCTTTCAAAAAAACTCGAACATTACGGTATAAGGGATTCTTCGCTTTCTTGCTTTAAGAGTGATCCTACTTCTTTAATAAAAAACGATCAGTATCAGTCAATAATGGTAGTCTCAATATTTAATGTAGGGAGTTCCACTCGTCACTTTGCTAAATCTTACAACTATGTATTCATTTGGATAAGCATCTGACAATGAAAAAGCAGTTGACTCGATTATTAAAATCCTGTTACTTTCATATTCGTAGTATAAAAATATGAGGCAGTGTAAGTCTGATGACGTTGGTAAAACTTAAGTTCATCCTCTGTCCACATCACGTTTAGATTACGGTAACGTTTTACTCTTTGACCTCCCTCAAACCCCCACTGGTCGTCTACAACATGTTCAGAATTGTGGTGCTTTACTTGTGACACGTACTCGGCAGCAGACACATATTGCACCGATTTGGCAGAATCTGCATTCATTGCTAGTTAATTTATAGCTCCCAGTTTAAGAATCTCCTGTATGTATTCAAATCCTTTGAAAATTAGATTCCAGTTTACATCCGTGATGAACTTGATAAGTGTCAGCCATCTAGATACCTGCGTTCCCAATCAAAATGTATCCTTGATGTGCCCAAAGTTAGATCGTCCGATTTTGAGAATAGGAGGTTTGATAGATACCCTGCAGCACTTTGGAACAAGCTGTCCATGAAAGTGAAGCGTGCCAGCAAGTCGCATGAAGTTATGTAAGTGTTAACAACTTTATTTTTTCAAACTGCTTTTAGTTAGCATTAGTTAGAGTTTGTAAACCTTTCTCCCTTTATGTTCAAACCTTGTTCCTGCTTTTCGTTTGTTTTAGTTTTCCGATCCGTCCCTTTTTGTCCTATATTAATGTTTCATTTTTTTCATGTCTTATTTTCTGTTGATTTTATGGATTATGGAAGTAAGTCATACGGGGGAAGAATTTCTTGCGAGGTATACTTTTATTTTAATGTGTAAGAGGCAATGAAGTCAATTTACCTTTACAAATATATGCGTTTCAACAAATCTGATGCAAAACTGACATTGTTTTGAGATTTATCTTACGATTTAATCGAGTTTAGGTCGCCAGAACCGTTGAAGCAGAAACTGTATTTGTTCGTTCCTAGGTCTTAGTAGTAATTAAACCGTGTGAGCTTCACGGATGGACAGGGAAGTATAGATCAGTATGGGTTTTTTTTTTTTTTTATTTTTTTTTTTTTTTTAGAGCGAGTTTTGTTAGAGCAGGGAGTTGCCTCCTCTAGCAACTCCCTGGTAAGAGCGACTTCTCATGAATGTGAGTTTTCCCTCTCCCTGGTTTCACTGAAGCAACACCACTGAGAAATACAACACTTCTTTGGCCCATTAAAATGGTACAATTAAGAGAAACAGGATTCAAAAGAATAAATTCGCAATCAACTGTAAGCACTGTTTACTTAGATATGGAAGCCATGGGCTATTAAGTGCCGTACGGTCTCGGATTAGGTTATAGGAAGGCCATGGAAGTCCTCTATATTCAAGATCTAAATACATGAGACTACAGCTGCTGTTTGTTCATATGGGTTTAGAATATGAATAGGAAACATTGACATTGAACAACATTTTGAGTGATTGATGGAACTCGCGGCTAACATTTTGGAGCAGTAAGCTTGGTATTTACCAAGGAAAATGACAGCATTTTACATCTTCTTACAAGTCGTTACAAGCCTTCTTAATTAAAAAAGGATCGTGCTCTTAGGAAAACCACTGAAGAACATCGACCACAACGGATTTATATAAATCGTAAATTAGTTTACAAGCGGTCATGCACCTGATCTACCGCAATAACACGAATCATAAACATGACGATGGTGCCAATATATATTGCCACTAAGTTTGAATGTAAAGAAGGCCACCAGAGGAACACTCAGTTGGATATGCCTCAGTGTGTGTGTGTGTGTGTGTGTGTGTGTGTGTGTGGTTTTTATTTGTGTGTGTTTTGATGGCTCTTTTGTCATTTTTTCCTTCTTGATTGAAGCTAAATGCCATATCCAGCCACCTGCCACTGTCTAAGGAGTCGCGCCTGAGATACATTTGTCTACGCACATTGGTAACCTATGATCGTATTGGAATTCAAGAAATGGGAAATGGGAGTGGTAGGCAAGCATCCAAATTTTATCATATTTTGAAGTGTGATTACCACTCTACTAGGGGCGTAATATGCGTTGCGCGGAGCGCGCTGAAATTTTTGTCCTTTCCAAATATTTAAAAATATGGAGTTTGTATTGCTGAAAAATTTAGATGCTGAATTTTCTGCAAGAAAATTTGAACAGTTGGGGGATTACTGAAGAATTTGCATTTTCTATCGACAAATCTGGGGCTTGCAGGAGGCCAAAGATCGTTGTTGCTACATAATGTCATCCAACTCCTACGCAATGAGGCTCTCCAACGAAATTTTTGAGCTAATATTGGAGAAAGTATGGAATTTGATGAAAGAAAATTTATGAAAATGGCACTTTTTATAGTTAACGGTGTCACTTGGTGATCTGGTGGTGTCACAAGAGTAGCAAATTTCCGGTTTTGTGACTTCCAGAGTTCAGAAAAGTTTACCAAAGTGAAGGTATGAGCAAACACCTCTGCTAACTAGAAGGAATTGCAATTTTCGGCCCAAAGCGCGTGGAAATTTTGCTTTCTTGAATCAAATAATGACGAATATGGAGCTTTTATTAGAGAAAATTGATTGAAAATTTCGAAATTTCATCAGTTGTCAAAACCACACAGTAGACTGGTCTCACAGTAGGCAAATTTCCGAATTTTTCATTTTCAGAGCCCCCTGCCCCGCCTGGGTGTCTAAAAAAAGGGGGGCCGAGATGCAACATGGACCTAAATGTTTCAATATTTTGAGCCACTATGAAACTCCCAAGCTTTCAAAACATGGTCCTTGAAAGTGTGGGTAATCATTACTTCAACGGACTATACGGGCAATGTGATTTTAATACCGGATGGACTCTATTACCGTCACACGGTTTTAGGCTATGTCATATGCAAACTGTACGTAGTGTCATGCAGTATGGTGCACCCTCCATGACTTTTAACAGGAACGCCATCTTATTGTTTAAGGACAACTCTCCCTTCCTTTTGTCCTAGATTCACAGGGCCCTTCCTGTTTTCCGCCACATGTCACCGGTGAACGTGACAAACTACCTCGCCCTAGTTACACTTGTATGCTGTATCCCATATTTTCAAGTAGTGGCCAATTCACCCTGTACAGTCTCCTCATTAGTCATTTTTTAGATCAGCAAATTCCTTTATTTATTTAATTTGGTGCGTCACAACGTTTTAACCAACCTGGGGACTGCATGGGTTCTGATCTCCCCAGACATGAAAGCTCCGAGCTTGCAAGTTTTGGTGACACTCACACACTGGTGCAGCAGACCTCAGACGACGAGCACCTGAGTCGATCTGTACATAGTTAAATTTTAATATATACATATTTTTTTTTTGCCGGTTGTTAATCAAACGGAATAAAACCGCCAATCATCTTGAGTCAGAACTAAATCTTCTCATCTATTTATTCATATCTCAAGTCGTATCGCCTACACACTTTGCAACATCCCGGTACAAGCCTTCGTATCAACGATTGGCCCATTATCCGACAGTAGTCGTAGCCCCACGTATTGACATAGACGCACATGCGATGTCACAAACAGCATTACCAACGGCCATAGGCGGAAAACGCTAGATTTAGCATTCGTCATTGCGCAATGTCTAAACAAAACGGGAATTTACCAAATGATACGGAAGATAGATACATTATAACTTACATTTTTTATTTTATTGAAGAATATGACACAAAAATACGGTAATCAGAAAATGTAGCAACTATCACTGTATTTCTAAAAAGTAGTTAGGCCTAGGCTACAATTAGCCTGGCTACCAATACAATTTTTACCATCCAAGTGAGGGGGGGGGGTATGCATACCTCCATCCCCCCCCCCCCTCTGGATCTGCCACTGCATCGGATCGAATGTTCACTCAAATGTATTTGCGGAATCCATCCCTGCGAACCTTAGTGAATCCTCTCTTTTTTCAAAATCTTCGATCGGGTGAATCCTCAATACAGTTAACCTTGGACCTGGCGAACGTTCTGGGAAACCCTATCTACTGTTCAAATGCTACATCTAGTGAATCTTCGATCTGTAGTAGACCTTCAATAAAATGTGATCCTATGCGCCTTGGGATACAGAGCAGCCCAGTGAAACTTGGTCAAACCCTCTTTGAACAATCTTTCACAAGTGCTTGCGTATAGGTCCTGTCCACAACCTCTTCGGCAAATATGGATTTTCATTGCACTTAACTTCACTTGTAACTCGCGAATCAATTCCTAAAAACTGTATAGAAAACTGCCAATCTGAGGGGAGGGGAACATGTATTTTTGCATAAAAGTGTTAAAATATTTTAACTAGACGAAATATTTTGCTTACAGTTTTTAAGCTCTTTGTGAATTTACTACTCTTAGCACTGGTTCAATGTGTACTTAAAATGTCTACCCATAGTCCTACTCATTTCTATGTCCATATATGTACAGAGCAACAACACGACCAAGAAACACTGACAAATATTTCATTTACTGTCTTTAATGGAGCATGTTAAAAATTAACTTCTGAAACAAAAAGTTTAACATTTGCACAGGTGGGTGCAAGTAAAACTGAAACAAACATTGCGGTTAAATAGTTCACTCAAAATTCATCTCAAGCTCACAATCCCACAGAGAAATCCTGTCAAACAAAGGCTGCCTTACACACCATTCTCTGCCAAAAGGTCACACAGCTTCATAAACAAAGAAGTATCAGTATGAGCAAGTGAAAACAGCTGTTTAGTTACTGTACTTTAGGGTAGTTAGTAGGCCTACGTACGGCGCCCAACCCAAGTGCCAACCACAGGACGTAAATCGTTGTGAACTGAAAACTGGTCATATTCTCTCAGCTAAGACTACCGTTCTAGTTTCGGGATTGTCATAAACCTTTCTCCCCTGTATTAAAAGTTCGTAGATTAGCCGCTGTTTGTCTAAAACAACGAATTTACTCTGTAGTATGCCACTCTGTGTGATATAAATCAAAGGATTAGCTGACCTTACCGAGACTGTGTAGTTTAGTCATTTGATTGTTGGAACAGAATTGACACCTAAACCACTGGAGCCAGACCGCTATGGCTGTTGGAGTGTAATAGCCTATTTATCACCATTTTACAGTTTTATATGCGCGGTTTCAGGATGGGATCAGTCAGTACTTAATACGCCTACCGTCTACCGTCTGGGTAGAAGGTCACGATTGTCATAGTTTGTAATCACTGTAATGCTTATCGGAGTTAATCACGTTGTACTTATATTACACAATTTAAAGGTTTAGAGTGGCGATGACTTTTTAGAGCACCCCGAAACATCAAACATATAGCACACATCACATTCCTGATTGCATGCAGGATGTGACAAAAATAAACACAATAGTAATTGTTTTCCATGTAATTCGACATTTGTTGGTAGACAATAATTCAAACATAATATATCTTAAGATAAACGAAGTATGCACACATGAACGGGTGTGCGTTTTCTTTTTACATGTAACTAAACAGTTATGGAGGCACAAATGAGAATTGTAAAACTTCATCTGAAGTCAAAGTGGTGGCCGACTTGTGATGTATTTGTTAACATCAGTAAAACATGTACATTCAAACAATTACTGCAGCAGCAATTTAAGTTGAATTTATTCAAATGACTTAGAGGTTTAAGGCATGGAATTTTCCTAAATATTGTTCATCCGAAATATTCCCACAATAGATCATAACCATTGTGCTTTCTCGGAATAATTCAACTATTCCAACATTTTCGGTTGCAAAATGCAACGAAACATTATCAAAGGCCTTTTTTATTATCAAAACCAGACTGCAACCAAAGTTTTAAATTTTAGAGCGCCACTTATATTTCACATATTTTTTATTAGTAGTAGCAAGTCAGGTTTGAATTTCAAAAGGGACTTCAAAAATCCGTATCTTCTTACCAATTTTATCAAATATTTCTGTTCTCATTCGGATTCATGTCCTCAACATCCAGAGAGAGTGCCAAATTTGGCAATAATCCGTGGCTTTTTGTCTCACGTTCGACAAGTACTTAGGCCGTTCATTCCAGCTACCTGTCCTATCGGCGAAAAAAGGTCCGTCCTTGTCTGAGACGATGCCTTTTAATAATAATCTCCCACTCCTTGCAAGTCCGTGATTCTCGGGAAGATGCCTACTGTTTAACAACGTGTTTCTTGATTGGCTGTTGCCATTGTATCGACATCAATTTTATTCTTTGTTCGGGTTAGGGATTGGTTTAGAGATTAGGGGTATCGTGAGCCAGTGAGGTAATTTTTTGTTAAACAGTGCGCATCGCCCCTGATTTTTACACGGGATAGCGTAAGAGGATCTTGTGTTGAGTTGTATTTTATGCCAAAAGGTCAATAAACGCTAAAGGAGTTGTCCAGACAGAGGTAAAAATCCATTTTGAAAATAAAACTTGTCAAAACTGTTGATTGGGCATAAGCGGTGTGGAAAATTCTTGTTCCTTTTATCGTAGCAATATTGTGGCTGGTGCAATCAGGGCAAATTTCACCATCCCTGTGATGATTAGCAAATGGTTAGCATCATCCGAATCATCTATTAGCCGAAACCTGGTTTTCGTCAGTATTAGACCATTCAACATATTTCCAAACAAAAATTTTCGGTAGCTTCTGAAAAATGCAGTCACCGATTTAACCTTAGAAAATTACTTCATGCATCTAATTTGTAGTCCGCGAAAGTTAGGCAATAAAACAATATGGAACCTTCACAATGCAGTCCATTAACAATTGGTTATTACCACAAAACGTGTTTTATTTCAAAATTAGGCAGATAAGTAATGAGTTTATTGTTCAACTTATATAAGATAAACTGATAGGGCGTATTACTGATGAGAAATGCACGAACTTTTCGTAAAACCGTTCTACAATATAAACTAAGGAAAACAAAACATTTTTTTTTTTTTGCATAAAATAAGTATTCTGTCTGCATTTCTTATAAGGCTGGAAAATTACTTGTTTCGTCAATTACTCTAAAAATAAAGGATTTTTTTCATAGTACTTGGGACCACTGCACTCACTTGATTATATATATAAATGATTACCGTTCTCATCCATGACTGGGCATTTTTCATTTAGGAATAAGTTCTTTCTAAGTACAACAGTTACTGGGGCGCTGTCTAACATCCACATCTACCCCAATTACTATGATATCAAACAGTTATTCAGTATTGCAAATGAATAGATACTTTTAACTAAAAAGAAAAATGTGGTTATTTTTACGTTTATAAACTCAAAATGATTATACTCTTCAAATACCACACCATTTAAAGTAACCAATGGTTAATTTCAATTTTATCAGTACATTGTATATTCTGAAGATACTACATACTACAAGACAGTTCCAAGAGTCCATATTCGACGTATGGATTTTACCGCAGTGATGCATTTGATATCATGCTATCTAATTAGCGAAAATATGCTTAAAAAATGAGCTTAATTGCTCACCATACACATTCTCCAAAGTTCTTTGTATCATTTTAATTTTGTGGTTTCAAGTGTAGGACTATTGCATGGGAGGAGGTCTGTGATTGTGGCTGTGTGTGAAATTTTGCTTGAAAGCAGGTGATTTTGTAGAACTTATTAAATCATATTTTGTATTCACCTCCAACTCCCGTGCTTCAGTCAAGAGAATTTGAAGAATCTCGATTTTAAGCATTTGAAGAAATGAAGTGGAAATCTGTCAATTGAAAAAGGATTTAAGGAAGTGTACTTTACCGTTAACAATTCGCAAGTTTCCAACCTACTGGTTCAAGTTGAGCCGGCCGCGGCCTCTTTTCCAGTTGTGGCTCACTGGCTTGATTTCCCTACTCCATTGCTTATGCGGAGCATCACGCACAACGGCAGTAGGTTCCATTTTGGAGTCTTTGGTATGACTCGACCTAGGAATCAAATCAAGGCCTTCCACGTGAGAGGCGGATGCTCCACCGTTAGACAAACCACGCGATCTTCTTCAAGTCTCCCAAGAGGCCAAAAAAAAAAAAGCTTTCATGTTCTTAAATTTTTTAAGAGGACGAACGCTTTCTCCACGAATTAAATTGTCACTTCCCAAGGATGTTTTAAGAACACAATTGTAAAAATGGAATGACTAGAACTGTGTACAAACCTTAAACTAAGTCATGCATTAAACAACAGAGTACCATTATATGAGCTATACAAAGTTATTTCGCCTAAATAATTGCATCATTGTAAAATATTAATCAGTACGAGAATATAGCATGTGACCCACATTATCGAAAGAAGATAGAGTTATGACCCGGGAATATTTACTATCATTCTTTGATAAGTATTACAAATATCATCTTTATTACATAAAATTTTAATGATATGTCCAAATGCATACTTTTCACATCATTCAGAACAAAAGCTTTTTTTTCATGAGAAGCCATTATAGAGAGCAAACAGTGTCACAGTTTAACGATTTCCCAATTCATGTGTTTTCTGGTTGTTTTTCCCCTCTTCTTTTCATTTATTACTTCGTGGACGCTTGAAAATGACAACAGTTGCATTTCAAGAAAAGTAAAATTTTTCATATTTTCTGAATTTTTCAAGAAAATCACTGCTGAATGCGTTTTTAAACGATCGTGAAACATAATTCACTCAGTATCAATTTATCTTGAAAAGTCCTTAAACAGGAGCAGGGCATAAGATAACGGACAAATCTCTCAATCCATTGACAAACTTCCCCAATTAATTACTAACTTTGACGACGAACAATAGTATAGTCATCTTGGTATTTGTTCTGCCTCGATGGAACAATTACAAAACAAGAATGTAAGAATATGAATAAAAAGGAAACCCATTAATTAGGGTGTCGCTATTTCGTAACTCCTTTTTCAGTGATCTTGCATTTTTACCTATAAGCTTAAACGTAACCGTCATGAGCCATGAGTATTGGACATTTCTATTATTCTCTGCCTTGTAGAGTTTCTCTTCATAGCAGGCCTAACTTTTTTCCAGGAAGCAATTATTGACCCTGTCACAATTGGACCAGCCCCTGTAATAGGTACTACTCCAGGAGATGTATCAAAAAAGATGAAATCAAACAAATAAGCAAAAATCACTTCATTACTTCTAACAATTGCAACTAACACGGGTGTCCCTTTAGTGAGGCTGTTAGTCTGAAGGCATTGATGACTACAGCTCAAACAGATAATTCCAGCATGAGCATACCTAACTAATACACATGGAGGTACGGACCAAACCATAAGTATGGTAGTTAGAATGGTAGTGACTAAAGAAGCAATCATTACAAAGTAAAACAAAATTTTAAAAGTGTTGACGTGCATCTGCCCTAATTTTGAAGATATTGTTACAGCGAGAGATATTGAAATGCAAGAACAGAAAGAAATGAGTGCTCTTATCAGTTCCCCCTAGGCTTCTCCTCCTTTTCCGAACAGGAAAGGTGGTTGAGAGATTAGCAAGACACCACTGATAACAACCATGGCCAGAACGGCATCAGCTATTGATATCATATCTTTCAAAATGATCCTAGAGAAAAACACCACAAAAACGGGGGTTCCATAGGTGACAGCCGGTGCATTACCAACATCAGTAAAATAAAGAGCAAAATAAAATGATAATATCGCAATGGTAGCTACTAGACCCCGAATAATAAGAAAAATCAAGGCTGAATAACATTCTGACTTCGGAGAGATCCCGGAGTAAATAAACAAACAGGCTGAAATTGGCAATGGAGTAGAAAATGTGTAACTTGTGAAGGATATCAGCATAACGTGTACGGGATGTGTTGCATATCTGACAAGAATAGATTCAAGAGCTGAGCAAAAAGCTGCCAGAAGAACAAAGAGAAGTTTTTATGTTTACAAATCCGTGTCCAGTGCTTAAAAGAGGTGGGGCAATGCCTACCATCTTGACTCACGCCTACCATTCTTCAAGACAGACTGATTAACAGTTTGGTCTACGGTGCTTTGTCATCCTTTTTTTCGTAAAGGTTACTTGTGTCCTTTTGCATCTGTAACTTCTTCAAAATGCAGTGTTTCTGCGCTAGGACAAAACATAATTGCTCAGTTTAATGCCCACGGAGGTCATTTTTTAATGTTAATTTTTAACAAACTAATATCACCAGATTATATAAGAAACGTTATAAATCATTTTCATTTTGAATAAAAGTAAAAATTTGTACCAAAATATTTAAATGTGACTTTTGTTGCAAAAAGTTAATGTATTGACGACTTGATCCGGTGAAATTTATTCCCCTTTTACACTACACTCCTATATCAGTATCAGGTAAAACTTGCCTGGTGTGCAGTGGCTGCACCAGAATTTCAAAATGGGGGTAGGAGACAAACAGGATAATATTGGGAGCCCAAAATCGTCGAATGCAGCGCAAAACCGAGCACAAAGCGCCCGTTCCTTTGGGTGAGGGTCCAAAAGGCGAAGCCCCCGGAAGTTAGGAGGTTTAAGCATATGTTTGGATGAAAAATTAAGCCTCTGGAGAGGCATATCATTATTTTTTCGCTTCACACATCTCGTTACTGACGACCTAAGTCGGGGGGCAAGTGAAGGGCAAGGTAAAATCTGGGGGGGGGGGTTAAATTCCCCCCTCCCTTGACCACACGTAGCGCCTCCAGAGTTTTTTACAGTTGGTTTGCATTAATGTAGTTAAAACATTGAAATAAATCTTGTTATGAACGTTTCTATCTATAGTGGAGGCGATTTTTATTACCCTGTTGGTGGTGTTTACATAAACTCTAAAAACTTGAAAAAAGCACGCCCGTAAAAATCCTCAGGTGCAAGCTACAAATACGGATATTGTTAAATGAATTTCAATGGGCTTGCCCCCTGCAAAGACGTAGTCAAAGATTGGCCCAATTTTACAGTTAGTGAATTAGGTTGAGTTTTACGGCCCAGTTTCCAACCCATTGGTTCAAGTCGAGCCGGCCACGGCCTTTTTTTCAGTTGTCCCTCACTGGCTTTTTCTCCCTACTCCATTCATGCCAAGATGATTCCACAGAGCTGTCGGTCATCTGAAGTGGCAATGAACTGGGAAAGTCTGGCAACGAATTGGGAGATTTGTCCTTCACTGCCAGTTTATTTTATTGATTTCTCAAGGCTGCGTGTTCTGGGTATATTTTGATACAGTATTTTCTTCAAAACGATGAATTTAGCAATAATTTTATCAATTAATTCATATTCTGTGGAATATTTACACCTTTATTGATGTAAATTTTGTCAAGTTCGAGTTGAATGAACATTTTAACTGCAAGGGGAAAAGAAGACAAAAGATCACAATACCTGTGCACCTGTTGAATTAGATTTATGACTAGATACTAAGACTGTACGGCTGTGTGTTCTATGGAATCAACCTCTCATGTTGCTTTTGCGGAGCATCCCGCACAACAGCAGTAGGTTACCTCTTTAGATTCTTTGGTATGACTTGACCTGGGAATCGAACCCGGGCCTTCCGCGTGAGAGGCGGATGCCCTACCGTTAGATCAAACACGCGGTTCCCAATTTCACAGACTTGATATTGAGCAGGACCCTAAATATCCATTCCTCCAACCTCTCTCTTACCCATTGATTTCCTGATATTTTTTGGAAGAAGAATACATTAACAATGTTGCTTCGTCATCTACGCCGAAACTTGGCATAAACCGCTATCTAACTAACTCGTTAGCAAAGCAAACACATGCTGGTGGGAGGTAAGTGCTTCGTCAGCGACAGGCCTGATGAGATCGAGGCGGGATCCAAGTGAGATGGGGCTTTTGTGGCCTCCTATTTTCGCCGCATCAACAATAAAACATATGGGAAATCAGCATTTCAAATCCCTCACACCACTACTTTCTCTTAAGTCAGCCATCCCCTCCTTTTTGGAATGTCTGGATCCGCGCCTATGATCCAATATAGCTTTGGTAACATACAAAGCCAAATTTCATGTTTGTCTAAAAAATGCGAACACCAGCTTGTAATTATTATCGAGGCTATGATATACAGCTAGATTATTCAGACAGTTATAACAGTTTTTTACCTTAAAATGAGCAGCTGTTCATGGTGATCAAAGCTTAAGTCAATTAAACTTAGTACAACGTCGTAATAGGAGTAATTTAAAAGTAAGAGCCTGGCAAGTTCATATAAGCATATAATCATCACGTTAATCAAGGATTTTGTACAACGCAGGACACCTCTTAATGGTACACACCAACTAATTCTGAGCCTTTCCCTTTGAACTATAGTTCATTAGAAATTTGTTCTCAAACTGTTTTTGTTAGTGTCTAGTCTTCGAATGTATCGATTATGAGAACTGCGAGCGAAGAGGGAAGATAGGAAAAAGAGCATATTTATCTGTAACAGTGACACCTGCTAAACTGACACGGCAAACGGTAGTCAAATGATACATCTGACGGGGAGGGATATTTCTTCCCTTAAGGATACAGCAACCAAAAGACCACTAAGAACGGATTGCCTTAAGAATGAGGAGCATAAGGTTCGATTGCGTGAAATCCACCAAATATTTGGTACTCTGTTGACGAAAAAATAGTTCGTGGTTAAGAAAGTTAGAACATTTAGATTTGATGAAAGAACGTTCCGATATTCATCCCGTCAAATCTCAGTTTAATAACTAAATTATTCATTACCTTGAAATTTTTTTGACCTGCAAGTCCTAGTGCAGACGCTAACCATATTGCATTGCTCGTGTTTCAAGGTGGCGTTGCAAATGTCCTGCAATGTAATCTTACCGTTCTCTCGTTATGCGATATGACGAGGAGTACATTGCACTTTCGTCGTGCACATTGCACCTTTTGTCTTTCATGTCAAGGCCTGAAGGTGAGTTAGCCCCTTCCACCAGCCTGGACACAGTATTGCTTGTATAGTATTGAGAAATAGGACATACAATTTTTATTTGCGTTATGAATCTTCCAAAAAGTAGCTCACGGGGAAGAGATGTAAACTTCTTGTCGATGGAGTGTCTTAAGAACGAGGCTCATACGAAAGAACAGTACACTAATTGTCGACACTATGCCTTAATTTATACAATAATGCAAACAACATATCTGAAAACAATGTCCTTTAACAAAAGCGTAGATAAAGGTTAATGCGCTCGAAAGTTTCAAACTTTAATTTCCGTGGACGGTATTTACATTTACCTTTGCCTATCGAAGTATTTTTTCACGTTTCATCCTGGCCTGATGCACCGGCAAAACCATTCACTGTACCGACAGATATATTTCAAAAGCTCAGTTGAGGACGACCGTTCTTTCATGCCCCCCCCCCTCCTTCTCACTTTACGCTAGTAAGCCACGTATTTCATGCAGTAAAAAAACATGCACTGAAAGACAGGTTTAGCTTGCGTTTTTATCTTCCAGGCGTGTCGAGTACACCGTTAGCCTACAGAATATAAATTAAGTTTGAACTTTGTGTCACACGGCAACGGGTAATTCTAGGAGAAACAAATATTTCTTTGATGGAAAAACATCCGTACCGAACTTTCCAACGTTCGTGTGGTAAAAAAATTATTCTTAAAACTATCTCAATAATACCTAAGCGGGTATAAATTATTAATGATGCTTACGTATTTTTGTCAAAACGAGGATCCGGTCCTATTTACTACTATCAGGAAAGTTTATACCTCGGTGACGTTCTCACAATTAGGCATCTATAGGCAGGCATATGTAGGCACAACGACTTGCCATGGACTTTGGCATTTAACAAAATCAGCAGCTGTGCGCTGTGCAGAAGGTCCCCCAAGTACTTGCGTTCTCCCCACTTTGGAGTAAAGTATACAAAGTCTTATAACTACATTATGTGTAAATGTACCTCCCTTGCCCATTTGTTAACCTGCCTTATAAAGTGCAGAACACTAAACTATGCACGATGAAACTTGGAATTACTTCTTATTTTTTTGAATGAGTCTCGTTCGTTGCTTGATAACATCTTGTGGCCTCAGAGACGAAATGGAGAACACTACAAACACACATGATAGAGTCAGGTGTCACACCTGATTAATTGATTGACAGTACCGGACGAAGGGGCAGATTACAGAATCCCGTATTTGTTTCCTCTCGTACTATTAACAAATTTGACATTCAGGTGTGCTATCCCATTAACCAGTCGCGAGAGGATAAAACCTTTGCAGGCAGTCACAGGTGAGAATAAAGGGACCTTTTTTTCTTGGGGGGGGGGGGGATTTCAAATTCCTTTCCCTAACAGTGCATAAGGTCTTATCTATTTTAGGTGCGGTAACCATGAAAATTTGTATTTCGATGGAAGATAGTTGGTGTACAGGCCGGAAAATTAAAATTTATTGATGCTGACAGTGACCAAGTGTCAGCCACTGGGATGGCCACAGGCCATAGACTAGTACTAGCTCTAGAGTGGAAAGTTTGTTTGCTGTATGCCGGTCCTGTGAAACTTGGCCAAATTATGTCTTGCATTGCAATTAGGAACCAAGCACAGCTTGCAGTCTCAAACACAATCATCCTAACGGTCAGTGGCGTAGCTAGGATATTTTCCAGAGGGGGCAAAAGTAAGAAATTTCCCCAAAACGTTTCCCGGTCATTGTGCATGTATTTCATATAAAATATGCAAATTTTCAAGTATTACAACAGTGCCAGGTAATTATGTAATATTACAGCCTGTACCTGTATTTTAATTTTAAAGTATAACATAGAACGATTAGAAATAACAACTCTTAGAATATTTATTTTAGTCAACAATATCTGGTTTATTTGTATGTACCAACGCAGTGGCGTACCCAGGTTTCTTTGAAGGGGGGGGGGGGGCATGCAGTATGTTGAGTGATCGCCAGCCTGGTGGAGGGATCTAAGGGGTACTAATTATTGTCGTTTTCAAGGAGCCTGGATGCAAAATGGCGCGAGATTTTCGACTTTGACAGGAACAGTCTTAAAAGTTAAATGGTGGTGGTTCTTAAGGATAAAACTGAAACTTGTGTCTTTTGATGTATTCTTATGCCACTTACTCTACCTTACGAAGTAAAACTTGTCATTAAACTACCATACTTTTAGGGGTCAAGATAAAGAGCATCGATAGGTATAGGCGAAAGGGGGCATTCGGTTTTTCTTGGCCACAAAACTTTATTTTGCTACAAACATTATCTAAGCAGAGGGCCACCATTGGTTGGCACAGAAAATATCGAACAATCAGAGCCCACAGATGGCCGGAAATAACATTTTCCAGACTTATACGAAGAATCTAACGAATCGGTATCTTCTTTTGTCGTTTGCAATAAAATGCTCACTTCAAAATATGATCGCAAACTGCAAAGTGGTCAGAGAGTTAAGAGCTACTTTGACCCCCAAAATGTAATTTTGCCAAAAGATTGAGCGAAGCGCCACCATTAGTTGGCCCAGAGCGTAGAGAAAATTTCGAAAAATCAGACTCCTTAGATGGTTAAAAATTGCGTTTTTCCTGTAAAGAGAATCTCAACGTGCGTTTTTTTTTTCAGCTTTTGTTGGCAGTACGAAAAAAATCAGGACCATGATAAGTGATCAAAAAATTAACACAGAGAATGTACTATCACTATTAGGCCTATATGAAATGGTGTTGATGCTTTTCGGGGAAAGTATACAACGAACTGAAAATGTGCTAAGGCTTCTCTATTGCAACTCTTGGCGAAACTGGAAACTGGAAAAAGGGCCGTGGCGAGCTAGGTTGGAAACTGGGCCGTAAAACTCTATCTAACTAACTTGGTTAAATGAAAGATCCGCTGAATTGATGAAATTGTCTGTGACTGATCGAACTCCCATCTGTTAATGATTTTATCCCTAACATCTCTTGCGTGATAGATTTCTCACCGCACCTGAACACCCTCCGCTCCCCTGTCCCCGTCTTGTACGTCTATGCTGGCCGGGAAAGGATTCTATGGGGGCCCTCCCTTTTAAACATTCTTAAATAAGGGGCCATCGATGCCACCAGTAGGATACAGAGGCTACCTATTTTTAAGTAAAAATTGGAATTGGACAGAATTTGCCTATTTGTAGGAATTAAAAAAAGTGGCATTTACTGAGGGATCTTGCAGGGACAACGCTTCCCCCTTTGAAAATTTTTTGAAAAATTGGGTGTCCTTACATGCAGTCTGGTGCAACATGTGCCATCTTTTGAAGTAAAATCTGTGTTACTGAAGAATGGCTACATAATTTAAAGAACAAAAAATGGCATCCATGAGGGGGGGGGGGCATGGTCCAATGCTCCCCCCCCCCCTTCATACGCCACTGAAAGGAGGTCTAAGGGTGGCTCGATCACACAGGATATCCTGTTAGAACAGCAGTCTGTGAAGTGAAAAAGGCAACATTCACCGAGTAAGTTCCAGCCTGCCGTAGAACATGGTATTCATGGACCCGTTTATTGCCACACCCCAAGTGAGCAGAAAACTATTTTCCCGAACCGCCTGCAAGCATCCAAGGATTTAGCCTGCATAGCGACTCTGTGCCTGCTTCCCCTTAGGCTTTTTTGTATTGTCTTGGTTTTTTGTAGCGATGAGCAGCTGAAGAAAGACTTCGTTCGCTCCGCGGGCTACCAAGAATTAGGCTAAGTAACAAAATCTAAGTGTGCCCACGGATCCCGTTCGGTCTCGAGGTCTACGTTCGTGACATGTCAGTTTTCACATCCTTTCACTGAATTCCCAAAGTGTACAACGCAGAGAAAGTGTACAAGGTGATCATATTGTTAAGTTCGGGTTAACAGCCTCTCAGTGTTAGTTATACTGTATCAGCTGTTGTTAAATTTCTGAAAAAAAAAACAGCTTCTTGTGTACTGGAATGCACCGATCATAACACACGCGCGTATATACAAGAGAACATTCAATCTGCCGCGCGGAGAGGACATTTCTGTGGAACGTCTTTCGGCCCATTCATGCGACACTGGATCTGGGTTTATTTGGGTTAATTTGTTGCATGAAAAAAGAATAATGTATGAGAAATGTCTCGCAATTTCTTATTTAAACAAAAATTTTGAGAGAAATGGAAAAGGGCATATCATTATTTTTCAAATTTCCCTAATTTCATCAATTTCCCCAAATTATGTTCCAGTGGGAAACGTGCCCCCCCCCCCGCCCCCAGTAGCTTCGCCACTGCTAACGGCAACAGTGCATATACATCCTAGACATGTATATCCTTGTCATATATTTCTGTAGTTAAAATAAGTTAGGACGCTCATGTTAACCAGGTCCACATTCATATCCTTGATACGGTAGGCACACAGGCTGTCCTAGCCTTATTGTACACTCAACATTGCCAGCTTTGACTATGAGGACAGATAACAAACGACTTCGCTCTGGTTGGTGGCTTCACATTATGGTAAACTGTGGAATTAACAATTAGAGACAAGTGAGCAGAAAGGTTTTTATATTGTCCTACCTTGTCCATTTATTTACCAAGCTATGTAACCGACATTGTAAAGACCTGTTGGTAGGGGTAGGGAAGAAAGAGTTAGGGGAGGGATGTAAATTTTTATCTTGATTTCAGGATGTTCAATTTAATTGTTCCATTTACATTTTCCCCTCACAGCAATTGCTTTGGGGTCTGGTACACTACCCCTTAAACCCTGGATGGAGATTTGTCCTGTTGACTGTGAGATGCAAGTTCATTTTCTTCAGCCTCTCTGGTTATTAGTGCTGGAATTCAGTTATTTGGCATTGTGAAATACAGTTTACACTGTTAGCACTCCAGTGTAAAGATAAGTGGAACACAATGAATTCTTAACTGTTTAACAACCCAGGTGTGGTCAAAGTTAAACTGAAGCTGCCACTCAGTGTCAATCAGTTCATAATGATGAGCTCTTTTCAGCTGTCTCAAGAAAAAAACTGAAATCATGTTAGTAGATTTCACATATTGCATCCTGTGATAGAATTCAAGACATTTAATAAGCTACAATTAAATAAACTTTACCACATGAACATGAACAATATACATATTTCTATCTATATATATATATATATATATATATATATATATATATATATATATATATATATATATATATATATATATATATATATATATATATATATATATATATATATATATATATATATATATATATATAATTTATAGACATTCTGGTGCCGCTGCTTTAGATGCTAATAAAATAAATTACTGTATGAGAGCTAAGTGAAAAACTACATATAAATATTATGGTATATATGTATATCTATATATATATATATATATATATATATATATATATATATATATATATATATATATAAATATATATATATATACATATATATATATGTATGTATATGTATGTATATATATATATATATATATTTATATAACATAGTTATATGAATAAACGTATACCGTGTGTTGGAAAATAAACTCAATAGTGTCAATATGAAGTATAATGCTGTAATTCCAACGAAATGGTGATACACAAAGAAGAACACTACACAAATAACGTTTCGATTGCCCTGCAATCTTCCTCAGAAATGACCAAGACTGTTAAACTTGACGGACTCACTGAAGCTTTACTTATTGATTGAGTAAGGGCATAAAAAAGATGTGTCCCGATTAAGGCCAGTGCTGTGGGATTGGAGTTTGTGTATTAGCCGCTGTTCGTACAGCTTTCTGTTGTTGCTACTGGTAAAACCTTGTTTGGCGATGAAACAACGGAGATTGAGGGGAGAGTGGCCTGGTGAATTAAAGCGGGCTGCTACTGGAAAGCTGGGAGGGTTATTTCTAATGCTGCGTTTGTGATTATTAAACCGCATTCTAAAACGATTTGCTATTTCACCTACATAAATGGCTTCAGGACATTTTGTACAGTAAAGTACATACACTACATTGGGGGTATTGCAACCTGTTCTGTCTGGGTAAATTTTAGTTTTGTTGCTAAATTCGATAGATGGGGTGATATCAAAATGCTCGCATATTTTACAGTGGGGATTCCTACATGGTACGTTGCCTGAAGGGGGGCGAGTTTTGGTGTGAACCAGAAGGCTGTATAAGTTGGGAGGTTGTTTCTTGGCCAGAACCGGAGGACAGGAGAAAGTTTCAGCCAGAGCCGAGTCACTTTTTAGGTTTCTCCAATCTCTTTTCACTTTACGTAACAATGGATCGATAGATGGGTTGAACCGAGTGACAAAAGCAATACGGTTACGGTTTGCCCCCCTATTTTTGTACTGCAGTGATGACTCCCGGTAAATAAATGACGCTCGTTTGATTTCTCTAGAAATAAGTCTATATGGGTAACCACTCTTCAACAGGGTTTAATCAAGACCACAGCCAGCTAGGTCATAATCCACTTTATCACAACAAATACGTTTAAATCTCAAAAGTTGGCTGAAGAATATCGAAGATTTAATGTGTGGTGGATGGAAACTAGTTTAATTGAGATATGTGGGCCTATCCGTGGGTTTCCTATATGAATTGGTCTTAAAGGCCATTAGGGGTTAGGCATTCCATTACATCCTGGAAGGAAACCTTGTCATTTGAGATGTCAACAGTGAATTTGATGGACGGGTGGATGGAGTTAGCCCTTAGAATAAATTCATCCATATATATATATATATATATATATATATATATATATATATATATATATATATATATATATATATATATATATATATATATATATATATATATATATATATATATATATATATATATATATATATATATATATATATATATATATATATATATATATATATATATATATATATATATATATATATATATATATATATATATATATATATATATATATATATATATATATATATATATATATATATATATATATATATATATATATATATATATATATATATATATATATATATATATATATATATATATATATTGTAAAACAACGGTGCTACAGAATTGAAAGACTGTATCTGCGAGGAGATACAAATAGCGGAAGGCTAGAATTTAGATAAATTAAACAGCCGAACGGTTTGAAGTAGAGCTTTCGAGGAATACTACCTCTTTATCAATACTTGGTCAGAGAATGACAAGGAGTGAGAAATTTTTGAAGCTTTCAAAGGTGTTGACAATGGTCTCACCTCTATTGTGACAGGATAATCCTTCTTAAGCAAATTGAGCAGGTTGATTGACCTCGAGGGTCTGATCGGATTACTCGGGTGTAACCCATCAACAATAGGAAAATCCTCTTCAAAGTAATTAGAGAAATTGTTAGCCCGAATGGCCTGATCGGATTATTTTGGTTAGTATCATCAGCAAGCTGGTAAATCGCTCCTGATGTTAAAGCCGAAAGGCGATGTGGTTTTGAGATTCAGTTCCCAGAAATTTTCTTTAGCTTTTCTAGCTTTTTCGGTCCATGTATCGTTTTGGTCGCTAGCAATGACCCGTAAGTTTTTGATAGAATGTTGAGGCAAATTGAAATGGTTTGCAACAGGTTGTTTAACCTTTTCGGTTTAGATTGCTGACCTGTGCTGTGTCATTCTCATTCGAAGAGTATTTTTAGATTCTCCGACATACTGCACACCACATAAATTGCAGTGTTTGAGATAAATGGCATTTTTGAAAAGACAATTAATTTCTTGTCTAATTTGGAAGGTGCGTACATTTTGATTGCTCTGGAAGCCTTTTGTGGAATCAACCAGGGCGCACGTCTTGCAGTTGGAAGGGCAAGGTGAACAACCAAAATTTTCGTTGTTTTCCTCGACTGAAGCTTTGTCCTGGAATTTTGCCCGAACTAAAATGCCCCTTAAATTGAAGGCCGCTTGAAGGCAACAACGGGGGTTGGGGAAAGATAGACCTTAGGCGATCGGTGCTCTGAAGTGTGGGCATATGCTTTTTGATGAATTTGGCTAGTGGTGGTAGACCGGGATGGTACTCAGTTACCAACGGCACTATGTCGGCATTGCGCTGACGAGTTTTGTACGTCAGAGTTTGCGAGCGAGGGGTTTCTTTTGCCTTTTTGATGGCATTTTCAATTGAACCCCGAAAATACTGCCGGTTACGGAGGTAACCAGATAGTTCCTTTGCCCGAGTGTCAAAATCTGTTTCAGAGGAACAGATGCGTTTTATGCGGAGTGCTTGACTGTACGGAATGTTTTTGGTGCAGTGCGGAGGATGGCAACTGCTGGGTAGAAGGTAGTTGTGCTTGTCCGTTGGTTTGTTGAACAAGTCTGTTTTGAGTGAACCATTTTCTATGGTTACAGTGGTGTCCAGGAACTGGACACTGGACCTGGAACGGTCGGCCGTACATTTGATGGTGGGATGGAACGAATTGATGTTTTCAATAAAAATTTTTAGACAGTCTTCACCGTGGGGCCAGAACATGAAGATGTCGTCTGTGAAGCGTAACCAAATTTGTGGTTTCAACTTTTGTCGAGACAGAAATTTTTGCTCGAAGTTGCCCATAAACAAGTTGGCAAGTAAGGGAGCCATTTTGGTTCCCATGGCTGTATCATAATTTGGAGGTAGTGGTGGTCACCAAAAATGAGATTGTTGTTGGTCAAAATCAGATGCATGAGTTTGCCTAAGTCTTTCTTAGTGGGAGTTTTGCCCCGAATCGGATTGAAGGAGTTGGTGCAAGCGGACATGCCTTCCTCATTTGGTATGTTTGTGTACAACGAGGACACGTCAAGAGTGGCCAGAATTGTGTTCGACGGGAGATTTTTGATCTTCCCAATTTTGCGGATGAAGTCCGTAGTGTCCTGAACGTAGGAGGGAAGGGTTGGAACCAGGGGTTGGATAAGCAGGTCAACAAATTTTGAAATTTTTTCCGTGGCAGTCCGGTTGCCGGAAATAATGGGTCTGCCCGGACTACCCGTTTTGTGAATTTTGGGCAGAAAATAGAAACGGCCTGGTTAAGGATCTACCTGGAGGAGATTCGGGCCGGTTTCAGAGTCAATGGAGCAGTTGCGAACCATCTTTTTGATGGCCGCCTCCACTTTTTTGGCAATTTCCGAAGTGGGATCTGAGTCTAGACGTCTGTAGTGGTCGGGATTGCCAAGTAATCTGAGGGCTTCCTCCCTGTAAAATTGAGTCCCCATTGCAACAATCGCAGAGCCTTTGTCCGCCGGCTTGATAACAATATCATCACGATGCCGTAGACTTCGAATGGCCTGACGTTCACTTTTTGTGAGATTGTCGCGGAAATCTGGGGAAGAGGTGTGGTTTTTCACATCCTCTTCAATGGCCGAAATAAATGATTCCAGTTGCGGACAACGCCCCTTTGGTGGGTTCCAGGTGCTTTTTGGTTTAAATTGATACGATATATCGTTGTCCGGTGGAGAATTTAAGCCGTCTTCGTCAGCAAAATACTCCCGAAGGCGCAAGCGTCGGAAAAACGCTTTCATGTGTAGCGATAATTTCTGCGTGTCAGTCTGCCTTGGTTTGGGGCAGAAATTGAGTCCCTTCGAGAGAATTTTAGTTTCTCCTTCAGAAAGCTGACACGATATGCTTACGACCGCAGTGGTGGCGGTGGGAGGCTCGGTAACCGGTTTACGAATAAATCTGCGTGACTTGCTTTTCTGAAAATTTGAAATCACTTGATTTGAAGTGACATGATCTCTTTGAAACTTGCGTTGTTGCCTAGAATTTAGAGTACGAGAGAGTCGGAGACAGTCCTGAGAGATAAACCGAAGCTTGTTTTAAAGCTCGGATTTTGGAAGCTCTCTTTTTAGCTTCCTGGTTTTGTAATCAATTTGGTGATCGAGTTCATTGATGGTTTTCCGACAATTTCCAATTTGTACTTCCATCAGTCTGAGAGACGTTTTCCTGAGTATACCTTTCCAGTTGGCGTAGCTTCCACTGTCGGAGAGTGGCAAGCTACGGCACTTTAATTTAAAACCCTTTCGGTACCGTATTGTTTGCTCGGTACGTTTTATAGTTGGAAAGGTGATGTCGATACCTGACACGTTTTTCGCACAGGCGTCGAAGTAATTTGAAAGTGATATATATATATATATATATATATATATATATATATATATATATATATATATATATATATATATATATATATATATATATATATATATATATATATATATATATATATATATATGGAGATCCTCTGACGAATAAACAATTGTGTTCAGCTGGAAAGCATCAACTTTGATCTCTGGTTGGGCTTGCGTCAAACAAGAACTAGTGCTGTTCCAAGAATAAGGCGCCTGCTCAGGAGGTGAAATGCGAGTTGCTTCATCTGTTATTCGAACAAGGGCTTAACCAACTTGGCTTTATAGCTCAGTGGTTAGAGCGTCCTCACTAGAAAGCGGGAGGTCCCGAGTTCGAATCCAGGTGGAGTCAACATCGTTTTTTCACCTCAGCCAGATTTTCCAGCTTTACTAATTTGTATTTGTGACACCTCAGTGGTCTTTTCAGATATGGAGCTATCTATTTGTAACAGAAAACTAAAAACTGATATCCATTTTAAGCCCACAGACTCCCACAGCTACTTGCTTTATCTATCCAACCACCCTAGGTCATGTACCAACTTTATCCCGTACTCGCAACTCTTGAGAGCTAGACGCATTTGTTCCGATAATAGGGATTTTGAACAGGTCTCTCAAGATATGATCTCTTTTTTCGAGAAACGTCAGTACCCACGTAAGGTACTCATGAAGGCACTAGGGAGGGTCCAAGGGATGGACAGAGCTACTATCATGGCCCCCAAGACTAATATCGTCAAATCTATTTCCAGAATACCCTTCGTGGGGTCTTATCATCCTTCAGCTCGCCCCATTGTTGAGTCAATTCACAGAAACGCTAAGCTTCTAGGAAGAGATCCCTCTACCCGTGAGTATTTTCCTGAACCGCCTATTACGGCCGTTAGAAGTGAGAAAAACATCTCAAGTTATGATACATCCGGAAGGGACGTTTCCTTGTAACCATGGTAGATGTAATACTTGTAAACTTGTTAGCAAAGACAGGCTTTTGTCTGTTGTAGGTCCTAACAACAATTCCTTCGACGTCAAACATCATTTTACATGTACATCTTCTAATATAGTGTATATCCTAGCTTGTAAGCGCTGTGCCATGATGTATGAGGGTGAAACTAAACGTCGATTACCTGATCGGGTTACTGAACACTTGAGATCCATTAGGCAAAACCTTCCAGTTTAACCGGTTGCCAACCATTTTAACCCCTCACCGGCCTGTTCTATACAGGATCTGATGATCACGGCGGCCATCTCATGCAGAGATTCCGACCGTGATAGTCATACTGCCGAAAATCGACTGATAGTAAGGCTAGGAACTCTAGCTCCTAACGGGCTGAACGTCAAACTTGAACTGTTATAGATTGTGTTTTTTTTTTTTTTTACAACGGACTGTTTGCCGAACTTGCACTTAAATTGATCGTGTTCAATTTTCCTTGCAAAGTCCGTTCATAATGACATCATAATCGCCTAGCGTGTATTTATTATTACTTTTAGTTTTTATCGCGTCATCACTATTAACTTATTTTGCACGGTTGCGTCGTTAAGCTGTGTTTAAAATTGCGTCGCGAAGTAGGCCAATATTTCATTATTGGCATTTCCTTTGTAAAGAGGTTGTACACATGACGTCGGCGCGTTTTGGTTTGTCTTGATGGATGTTGTCGTGGGTAGTGCGTGCGTTACCAGTGCGTCCGCACTACACCGACTTAGAAACGATTATAAGGAGTTGACGGGGACATAACAAGACACACAATGCGTTGACGTAGGTGCTTGGCCTTTGTACGCGCGCCGATCGAGTTGTATCGGCACGCCTTTGTTGTTTCTTTTGAATATCGTTGGTTTTTTTTTTTTTTGATCAGTTTTTATTTTCCCGCCTGATGAAGGGTACATACCCAAAACGCTGCGCTTTCTTCCGAATTTTACCACTTTTCATCATTCCAATCTGTTAACCTTCATACTTTACCAGTGCTACGCAGTATTCGACCTTATATACATATATATATATCTCTGAGGAAGAAAGTGCCAGTTGCGAAGGACCCCTTACTTTAAATGAAAGCACACGTTCGCTTCTTTTGATGCCCCTGAACAAATCTCTCGGCTCAGACGGGCTTCCAGTCGAATTTTATAGGACTTTTTGGGATGAGATTGGATTACTGGTGACAAACTCTTTCAACCATGCATTTTTCAGAGGCTGCATTTCTGATGAACAGGGAAGAGCATGTATTACCCTCATCCCTAAGCCCTCAAAAAACCAACGCTTCCTAAAAAACTGGCGCCCTATTGCACTTCTCAAAGTTGATTAAAATATAGCTGCAAAATGTTTAGCCAATCGAATGAAGATGGTCCTTCATGGCTTAATTAGCCCAGAACAAACTGGTTTTTTAAAAGGTAGGTTTATTGGGGAAAATATCCGTCTAATTTTGGACCTCATTGATCATTGTGACACTAAAATGTCCCAGGTGCTCTCTTATTTTTAGATTATGAAAAGGCGTTTGATTGTCTTGACTGGGATTTTATGCTTAAAGCACTGTCCTTCTTTAATTTTGGACAAGGTTTTGTGCATTGGATCAGAACTTTTTATAGTAACATCTCGTCCTGTGTTTCAAATAATGGTTTTTTGACAAATTATTTTAGGGTCACTCGTGGAGTAAGGCAAGGGTGTCCATTAAGCCCATATTTGTTTATCACATGTACCGAGATTTTCAATTCATTAATTCTATCAAACAACAAAATTGAAGGTTTATCGATTTCTAACTGTGTTATTAAGATATCGAACTATGCCGATGATACAGTTATTGTTACTAATGGCTCTCAGAGTACTATTAATGGAGTTATTACTGTTTTGAATAGTTTTTCAAAGGCCACAGGATTAACTGTAAATTTAGAGAAGTCTTACCTCTTTCCTTTAGGTCCCTTGTTTTTTAATCCGCCTCTTTATTTCAATAACATACAATTTGTGATAAGTAATGATGCTAATACTTACCTGGGCATTTCTTTTACGCACCACAAGGAAGATTTTTTAAAGTTAAACTACATTCCAAAGCTTTCTCGGATCAAAGCCTTGTTAAATATTTGGTCATCGAGGGATTTAACTCCAATTGGCAGAATAACTATTCTCAAAACCTTTGCCATCTCTCAGCTTGTTTATGTACTTACTGTGTTGCCGGACCCTCCTTCACATTTTTTAAAAGAATTAGACAGTATGTTTTACAAATTTATTTGGTCAAACAAACCAGATAAAATCAAACGATCAGTACTAATTAACAAGAAAGTGAACGGTGGACTAAATATGATTAGTATGGCCTTATTTGCCAAAAGTTTGAAGTGTAAATGGGTGAAACTGTACCTAGAGAAAAGACTTGGTCCTTGGAAACTTTTGTTTGACGATTCATTACGAAAATACGGAGGGAGCTTCTTATTTGAATGCAATTTTTCAAAGAATGACATAAAGATTTCAAACCCATTCATTTTTAATGTCTGTAGTGCATGGTCTGATTTCAACTTTCGCTCATTAAATGAAAATATATATTCAAATCAATGCGTTCTAAATAATTCCTATGTAAAGACTGACAATGAAATTGTTTATTCTCATTTGCTGAAACAGAAAAGAGCTTTTCTTGTTGGCGATTTTTTTGACGATGAAGGTAATATCCTAAGCTATGATTCATTTATCACTAAATTTCATATTACTGAGACCTTTCTATTTACACTTTATTATGGTATAACATCTGCTATCCCAAACATTTGGAGATTAAACTTTAGACCTCATGAAGGGCTTAATGTCAGCCTTCAAAGACTTCACTACTTCCTCCAAAGTGCTCGACCTTCTAAGATTACATATAACTACTTTCTTCAAGAAAATGTTTCGCAGCCAAATGCAGTATCTAAGTGGGAAGGCGATGGTAGTGGTAATTTGTATGATTGGTAGGATATTTTTACTTTACCCTTTGTAGCAGTTAGAGATTCTAAGATACAATATTTCCAGTTCAGATTCATACATAGAATATTGAAAACAAACAACTTTTTGTACAAAATTAAAATTAAAGATTCGCCTTTATGTAGCTTTTGTAACTCCTCTAATGAAACTTTAGACCATCTATTTTGGCTATGTCCTTGTGTAAACGACTTTTGGAAATGCACTTTTCATATCCTTGTCAAAACTCAATTCGATGTCACTCTTGAGCTTGTAAAATTTGGTTATCTGGATGATATTTCTCATCCTATCAACTTCCTCCTATTTCATGCAAAGTATTTTCTTTTCAACTGTAAGCAAAGTAGTTAAACTCCTGATGCATTAACCTTTTGTCATAAATTTGCGTTCTCCTTAGAAGTTGAACATTACATTTTGAATAAAAATAACAATGAAATACGCTCTGTGCGTTTTAAAGAAACGTTTAATTGAAACAGGCTATGAAAATATTCCTATTAATGCACTATTAATGAACCCGTAGTTACTGAATTATGGAAGGAAAGATTATTGTGACGGTACTTTACCAACTCTATCTTTTGTTCCAAATATGGACATGCATCAAGAATGTTTGTGAGTGTAAAATGAAAAAAGGGGTAAATAATACAAGTAATATGTAACAATTTAATTTATGTGTTGCCAACGATGTAAACATTATGTTGTTAATTGTAAATGTAGAAACAAAAACTGAAAGCAAAGCTGAAAATAAATGTTTGTGTCATATGTACAAAAATAAATAAATAAATGAGATGGAAAAAAAAAATATATATATATATATTTATATATAAATATATATATATAAATCAAATTGGTAAAGCTGGAAAATCTGGCTGGGATGAAAAAACGATGTTGACTCCACCGGGATTCGAACTCGGGACCTCCCGCTTTCTAGTGCGGACTCTCTAACCACTGAGCCATGAAGCCAAGTTGGTTTGGCCAGAGTTCAAACAACAGATGAAGCAATTATATATATATATATATATATATATATATATATATATATATATATATATATATATATATATATATATATATATATATATATATATATATATATATATATATATATATATATATATATATATATATATATATATATATATAGATGTATACAGCAAGCGCAAGCGCATTCTCGACCGCATCAACACCGATGAAATTAATGCTACAAAATTACAACAATGGAAAAACACGCAAGCAGTAATAGACTGGTTTAAGGACATACCAGACAAACATGATTGCTCATTTTTTGGGTTTTGATGTTGTGGAGGTCTACCCTTCAATCAACGAAAAACTCTTACACCACGCATTGCAATTTGCTTCTGAACACACCAAAATAACACCGTGGGAGGCCGAAATAATAATTGCTGCCAAGAGCACACTTTTGTTTCATAATAACTCCACCTGGCAAAAGTCGAACCAGTCCGACCTTTTCGATGTCACAATGGGGTCATTTGATGGTGCCGAAAATTGTTAATTAGTCGGCATATATATCCTCAATAAAATCGAGCACATTTTCAGCAAAAGCACAGTTGGACTTTATAGGGAAGAGGGATTAGCCATACTACGCAACATCTCACCCCAGGTAGCAAACAGAATAGCTAAACAACTAAGTGCTACCTTTAAAGACCTTGGTCTGCGTTTAACTACTGTTCCGCGTGTAAAAAGTATTAACTCTCTCGACGTAACGCTAAATCTCACCAGCCCATCGCACCGACCTTACACAAAGCCAAATAGCAGAATACACTATGTAAACAAGCTCTCAAACCATCCACCAAGTGTAATCAAAGCGATCCCGGAATGCATAAACAGCAGACTTTCATGCATCTCAAAGAAAAAACCTAACCCTGAACAGCAGAACCGAGCTCATTTGGTGTGTAGACACTCCAAAAGTTCCTAATCGGCAACAACTAATCCATCTTTTGTATTTGACCCACTTGACTGCCTCTACCCCGGTGAGCGCTACAACCTGCACCTCAGTCAAACACCTGACGAGCCTTCGGGCGAAACGGACCGTAGTGAGTGTTAGCATTAGTATGGAGCAAGCACTCAGTCTTCTTTCTATACTGTATATATATATATATATAAATATATATATATATATATATATATATATATATATATATATATATATATATATATATATATATATATATATATATATATATATATATATATATATATATATATATATATATATATATATATATATATATATATATATATATAACGCTAATTCCCACCTTAGGGGAAAATTGTTATATCTGCGCGTACTTAGGTCGAAAAAATAATAATGAAACACATAAGAAAAGGTGTTCGCCCTAACGTCTAAAAATATAAACAACGTTTTTTCAATGGCCAGCCATCCGTTCGTGTTAACAGCTAGGTGTCCGTAAATTTGACAACTTTGATGAAGTAATTGTATCTACTTCGTAAATCTAGAAGGGCGCTCCTGTTCGTTTACGTATACATATAAAAAAGTGTGTAGAAACGTTAAGGTGAAACTTATATTTCGCCCCAAAAATTTTTTCCCCTTAAGGTCGACTTTTCAACAACAACTTTCCCCCTAAGTGCCGAATTAGTGAAATTTTACATATACATATATATATATATACATATATATATATACATATAAACATATATATATATATATATATATATAAATAAATATATATATATATATATATATAAATCGGTCGAAAGTGCTGTAGTAATACATTCGATCATGAATTTTATACCGATCCAAGATAAACAAGTATAAACCATTATCGAGTATAAACCATTATCAAAGAAGGAACGGTTGAAGAAAAGCGGTTGAAGAAAATTGATTCACGCGGGGTATTTATAGCCTTTTGTCGCTTACGTGAATAACGAGCTGTCATAGCATAGTGATCATAGACTTCGCCCGAAAAGCGGAGGATGGTGGGTTCGGTCCCCAGTGCGGCTCAATTTTTCTCTCTGGTGTTTTTCTCCAACCGTTCCTTCTTTGATAAGGGTTTATACTCCATCTTGAATCGGTATAAAATTCAAGATGGCGTCTTTGAAACGCGATGCTACCTTACAACTTCGTTCAGATGTTGGCGTTGGAATCGGTAAAGTTTTTGAGCTTTTGAAAAGTAACGGTGTCAGTCCGGCTGAACATTTGTTAGCGGTTCAGGAAATGCCTGGTAGATTATGGGATGTTACGTTTTAAAGTGAATATTGGATGAGGGAATTTTTCCCTCCTTTGTCTCGAGCGAATGGCTGCACTCTGAGTCCATATACCAATTGCACAACGACTGTAGTTACTGTTTTGTACGTCCCACACGAATTTGACGATAATGTGGTGCGTTTTGTTTTGGGGAAATACGGTAACGTTGTGTGTGGTAGATTTGTAACATTTGCTGATTACTCTCATGTTAAGAACGGGAAAAGACAATATCAAATTCAACTCCATAGCGACATTCCCTCCTCTATTCGTCGGGGGGGGGGGAGGAATTGTTGGGTACCTAACTACGGTCAACATAGGACCTGTTTAAAGTGCGGAGTGAAAGGTCATGATGTTAAAGACTGTCAGGAAACGGTGTGCTTCAAGTGTCAGAGCTTTGGTCATATTTCCAAAGGTTGTGTTGCTGAAGTAAAATGCTGAAGTAAAAAACTTGGTCACTCCTACAGAGAATATCCTATTTCCTTCGCAAACAAAATTAATCCCGTCCCGCTAAAATGGATTGCTGGTGATGTTAAAATTGATGTTGGTGAAGGGGACAGTGATGAGGCTGAGGCTGAGGCTAAGACTAACCCAGTAGTATTACATAATTCTCAAGGCGTTGAAACCAGCAAAAAGGATACTAGTGTAATCGAGACACACATGAAGTAGATTTGGAAACTCAAAGTAAAAGTCAGAGCCAAAGCCTCTTTAAAAGTGTCAAGGTACATTTTCACTCAACCTCCCGACTTGTGAGGATAAAATGTTTTGTGAACAAACCGGTGAGCAGACGGAAGATCAAATCCCTATGGATACTTCCAAAGAAAATTCGACTGTATCCTTTTCTGCTAAGAAACCTGTAGTTCACTCCCCATCACACCACGATGCAGAACTATTTGACAAACATGCTCTTCTAATTGTGTCAAATGCTGTTGCTAATGCCCCTCCCGCATTGAATAATCCTGAAGAAGTTGATACCTCAGAAAGCCACATCTTAACTGAAAGTCCGAAGGAACGACCCTTAGAAGAAAGTGTTGTTCCTCCAAGTCTAGAGGGTTCTACTTCTGTGACTCCGTCAACTGGGGAAAGTGCAGACCAACCCACAAGCAAGCTTAAGGGTTCTTATGTTAAGGGAAGTACTTCGTAGGAATCAGTCGAAGGAATCAGTCAAATCCTTCAAAGACTCAGAAGATTGGGTTACCATTCTAAGGGGAAGGTCTTCTTCTCAACCCGTGCCCAGAAATCAGAGACAAAGCAGGTCGAGATCTAACATTCGTGTCCCATTGGAAGACCCATTAGACAGCGTTAAGATGACCCAAATCTTTTTGGAGGATGAACCCTGGCATTCTTGCTATCACAAAGGATGTAAAGAAACCTTTTCAAGTTTTCATTGATTAAAGGAACATGTTTCCAGGGAGCACCCCAAACTGAAGCCACGTAATTATCCATGTTCTCAAAAATCATGCCTGACCATGACTGATAACCCCAAAGAATGGATTATCCATATTGTTAACGCACACCCTGACTTTGATGTAAAGCACGAGCTAGAATTCTTCGCCAGGTACTTTTTGAAGTCATAAGAGGTCTGACATGTACTGAAGTAATATAATTACAATGTTCAACCTTTCAAAAGCTACCATTGATGTGCATGGCCTCCGAGATAGCAGAAAACGCTCTCGTGTCTTACAATGGATCAAAATGTTTGCTTTTGACATTATCTTACTACAGGAACTTTATTTATCTACTGAGACGGACTTTCTCTTTATTAAAAAGTGAGTGGGGAGGACCCTTTTATTTTTCCCCCAGTCTCACCAATCACTCAGGGGGCGTTGGTATTGCTTTTAATACTAAGCAC
This sequence comes from Holothuria scabra, assembly GCA_037179385.1. Lineage (NCBI taxonomy): Eukaryota > Metazoa > Echinodermata > Holothuroidea > Aspidochirotida > Holothuriidae > Holothuria > Holothuria scabra. Next base: position 31,712,427 of record CM074197.1, read on the forward strand.
CAATGGAGCATAACTCAAATAAGGTATAGAGTCCGTTGCATTTCCATGCTGTGTTCTGTAGGTAAGAATTCTTTCCGTGTTTGCAACATACATAGCCCGAATTCTGCTTTGGAGAGAAAAGAATTTTTGAGTACCTTTGATCTTTACGTAAGAGGCCCAAATCCCTTAATGCTAGATGGTGATTTCAATTGCATTATGGAGGACATTGATCGAGAAAGCCACACAGTTAATTCCCAATGCTTAGCAGGACGGGATGAGATTACTGATCTTGATTCTACTTACAAGCTCACTGATTGTTATAGAGCAGTTCACCCATCTCTCGGAGGTTACACTTGGTCGGGCACGGGTGTTAGGCCAAGCTCAAGGTTAGGCAGAATTTATTATCTCAGGTTTTCACTTGTAAGTCAGCTGAGGTTTCTTTATTTCCATACTCTGATCACAACTGTGTTCATGTAGGCTTTAAGCTCTCTCGCCAGACAGTGAGAGGAAAGGGATATTGGAAGTTTAATACTTCCCTCAATAATGATATGACGTTTTGTGAGGAATTGCGGTCCTATTACAAACTGTGGTCTACCCTGAAATCAGGTTTCAACTCAATTACCGAATGGTGGGAAAATATTAAGGGTAGAATCAAACACCTCACTATTCAGCACAGTGTGCGAAATGCTCACCAGAAAGAGAATCGATTGTTACATTTACAAAGATTTTGTTGTACCTCAATAACAATGAAGTTAACGACATCATTGAAAGTGAGCTTAGGGGAGCTTGCATTCGTTCTCGGGTCAGGATCCTTGAGGAGAATGAGAAATCTTACGCCTTCTTTCACAGGGAGGAGAGACGTAGATTGGAAAGTTATTTTGACCAATAAAAAAAGATGATGTTAGAATTGTGTCTAACAATAGTGATATAAGTGGTGTTTTTCAGAACGTCTATAATAACCTGTTTGCCGGACACTCTGATATCAATTCAAACTTGCAGGATGCTTTCATTCAAAGTCTAAACCACAAGATCAGTGGTGATGATAAGCTTACTTAAGAAGAACCCATTAGTTTGGTTGAGCTTCATGAAGCTGCCTCTAGGGCGGCAAGCAACAAATCCTCGGGTTCGGACGGCCTCCCGTACGAATTTTACTCAAACTTTATTGACATCTAGGCAATAATTTAGTCGAAGTGTTCAATGGTACTTTTCAAAATAGTTCTCTTTCTGAAAGCCAGCGCATGGGAATTATTACCCTGATTCCAAAAAAAGGTGATACTACCAACCCAAGTAATTGGCGTCCTATCAGTCTTTTAAATACTGATTATAAATTATTTGCAAAAATTCTACAGACTAGGCTGGCTGGAGTTCTTCCCAGTATCGTTAATGAATATAAAACGTGTGCTATTCCTCGGAGGTCTATTCACAACAGCATGTTATTTGTCAGAGATGTTATCGACTTTTGTACTATGAAAGAGTTCCCTTGTGGGCTGTTACCAATTGATCAGGAGGAAGCCTTTCATAAAGTCAACTGGCCTTTCTTAATGAAAGTTCTGAGAGAATTCAAAAAAAAAAAAAAAAAATGGCAAAAATTTTCAGAGTTGGGTTTCCATCTTGTATAATAATATTTAAAGTTTTTTTTACTAATTAATGGTAATCTTTCAGAACTTGTGTACATAAAAAGAGGTGTCAGACAAGGCTGCCCCTTGTCACCTTTACTGTACGTTTTATTCGTCGAACCGTTAGCCTCTTTCATTAACACTTGTGCCAGTATTAAGGGCTTTGACGTTCTAGGCATAAGGAAGTGTATTAAATTTTTACAGTATGCTGATGACGCCACCTGTATTGCAACGTGTATCTCTGACATTTTTCGTTTCTTTTCCATCTTAAAAGTTTTCGGGAGTGCTACTCGCACTTGTATCAATATGTCGAAAACGTGTGGACTGAAACTGGGAAGGTTTTGCACTCTGCAACTTCCGGATAATATTTAATGGAGTACAAAAGAGATTAAAATCACCGCGATTGTGTTTGGTACAAAAGATGCCGTATTAAGTAACTGGAGTAAAAAGATCGATTCCTTTCGCTCTCGTACAGAATCTTTGACCAACAGGCACCTATCCCTTCTTGGAAAAACTTTGGTAAACAACACTGTAATATACCCTCTGTTCTACTTTTTCGGGCCGATTTTTCCCATGTCTGATAGTGTTCTTAAGGATATCCATAAGGCTGTTTTCTCTCTTGTGTGGGGAAGTAGGAAGCCAGATCTGGTTTCACGTGATGTTATTGTCCTGCCACACTTGCGGGGGGGGGGGGTTAGGTTTGGACAACTTACGAGTTAAAATGAATGCCCTTCTAGTCAATTCATTATTCCCTCTGTTTCTTTCTGACGATATTCCCACTCACCTTATAACCTCTCGCTATTTTATCGCGAAACAATTACGTGTCTTTTATCCTGGTATCTGGTCTTATTCCAGGCCAAATAGTAATATGCGTACAACTTCTTTGTCTCAGGCCTGTATCATACTAAGGAAATTATTTATGGTAGATTATAATTTTTTTCATTACTTGTAAACAAACCAAGAACATTGTCAAGCTTCTACAACCGGTTAATGCTACTATTTCAATCGTCCGAAAGAATCCAACTTTTCCATGGGATAAGATATAGAAGCTTGTTTTTATTCTGGACAACAGGCTCAAAGACTTCCGATGGTCCTCCCATCAAGTCCTTTATTCCGGCAAAAGAATCAAGGAGTGGGGCATGGGAGACGCATGGGGCATGGGAGACGGTGTTTGTCCTTTTGAGGGTTGTGGGGAAGTTGAAACATTACACCACATTTTTGGAATTGCCCAAAGGTGAAACCCACACTAATGTGAATTACTAAGGTCTTTAGAGAGCTAGTATGTACGGACCAATGTCTTCAACCTGACCCCTTTGTGTCCGGTTTCCCTGATGTAGTTTGTACAGCGCTTGTTTTTAACAGAATTTGGTTTCGTTTCTTTATTGTTAAATTTACATTGTGGAAATCAAGATGTTTGCAAGTATTTGAATCTGAAGTTCAAAATGACAAACAGCTTTAGTCAATAATCATTAAAACTATAAAGGAAAGAGTCGAAGCAGATCGTAGCCGTTTTTCCAATGCCAAATTCCGGAAAATATGGATTACCGGAAGATCCTTCGTTCTTTTAAGGGATGATCAATTGTTCTTTACCTTGTAATTCTTCTGTGTTGCCCTCATTGCATTGCATGTATTTACCATTTCCAAGCGAAGTCTTCAAAATAAATTCTGCTACCATTGGAAAAGCAAATAGGGTTGTACTGTAAGTCAAACTAATTATGTTCAATGTATAAGTGTGAAAGTTAATTTAATTGAAATGTAAATATTTGTAAATAATATTTTTATTTCTGTATGTATATATGTTGAGGATAAATTTCTGTTTTAGTGGGAATACGTTAGTGTATGGTTAAATACATATGGAGGTATGTAATATACCTAATTACTTCAATGTTGACCAAATAACGGACGCCTATCTATTAACACGTACAACTAATGTACTATTGAATTTACGTACATGTATATGTTTTTCCTTAAAGGCGAAATATACAGTTATGTATTTTATTCTTTTTCGTTTCGGCTAAACGTATCAGGATATATAAAATTTCCCCTAATGTTCAATCTAGTGGTATATATATATATATATATGTATATATATATATACCTATATATACCTATATATATATACCTATTTATATACCTATTTATATATTTCACTAATTCGGCACTTAGGGGGAAACTTGTTGTTGAAAAGTCGACCTTAGGGGGAAAAAATTTTGGGGGCGAACTATAAGTTTCGCCTTAACGTTTCTACACTCTTTTTCTATAAGAATACGTAAACGGACAAAGACGCCCTCATAGATTTACAAAGGAGATGTAATTACTTCAAAGTTGTCAAATTTACGGACACCTAGCTGTTCACACGAACGGATGGCTGGCCATTGAATTAACGTTGTTTATATTTTTAGACGTTAGGGCGAATACTTTTTCTTATGTATTTCATTGTCATATTTTCGCCCTATGTGTATAATTAATTTTTTTTTTTTGTATTCTGCAAGAAACTTGAGCAGCCAAGTAGTCAAGCACTTACTATAGCATTCAATTGAATACTGTAGTGCATAGTAGTGTGCTGCTGTATGCTCCATCAATTACGCTCTAAATACAGTACCAGCGAGTCACTTGATTAAGCTCTACATCGTCAAATTTTGGTAAAAGCATGTACTTCCTTCCAGAATGGCAGGGAATGTCATGTTGCTGATTTTATTGAAGGTTATTATAAAAACAGTTAGGCCTATACTGTACATTGTTTGGGATTAATTTTCTTGGGTAAGTTAAGAATTGCTGAAAGAAATTTTTTCGATAAATTCCTAATGAATGGTGCGAATCTGAGAGTGCCAAAGTTAGGGCTTCAAATTAAGCATGAGTGTGGGTTGAACATACAAAACCAGTGTGGGTCATTACCTTCCCTTGATGACCCTTGTATGTACAGTACAGCACTGAATGGGCTACAACCCTGGTTAAAGATGAAATGCATCAGTTAAGTAGGCTGTTTTTGACCAGTATGAAAGTTCTACTGTGCAGAACAGTAAATGCAAAGAATCATGCACACCATTATCTTATTTCTTTTACAGAATGGCTACTCCACTTCTGCCTTTGAGCAGTTACCGATACCTCGGTGGCAGCGGTGTTAAGGTTTCTACCATATGCCTTGGAGCAATGTTGTTTGGGTCGGTATGTAAATTTTTTATCCCCTACAGTACCTCAAAAATACAGCTTAGATATCTTTTGTATCTTTAATACAGGCAGCCATTCATCACCCACAGTACAATATAACAAGTAGTCTTAAGCAGTTCAAGTGTGTGACAGTAAGTTTCTTTGATTGATATCAAATTTTAAAAAATGGAGAGCTGTAGCTCATGTGCAATAGCCCAAGGTTACTCAAATGGCCTACACTACCACTGAACAGTCCAAAACCCGACCTTTGGAAGGCAAGTCTGGTTTTTCTTCAAGTTAACATCCACAGTTTATAATCTCCTACAGTGTAAGGCCTATCGGATTTTATCATATTTTTATGGATTAAATATCATTGAAGCGGATGTAAGTGCAAACTTCAAGTACAGTAGAAACTGAAATTGGCATTCCAAAGTTGGGTTTTAGACTGTTAGTGACCAGTAGTTGAGCTGGATAAGGGCTTTTTGACCTAATGTATACATGGCATGTACTGAAAGAATTGTAATTACAAATTGGGACCTTCTACAGTAGGTTATATACTCACTAAGTTTACACTGTACTGTATTTGAACTGATGAAATGAACTGCCATTGTATCTGGATAAGGAGTTTTAAGTACTCCTCATCCATTTTAAGTAAGAATTGGAACTCTGTGGGGTGAGAAGTGAATGATTTTACCTGTAAGGTACAGCACAGTGGTCACCGCACAGTACACTAGAGGACAACATGTACTGTATGTAGTACTACAATTTGTGAAATTTGAAGTCATTTTTAAGGTAGAGTTAACAAAAAATTCGGTATAGCCAAGCTCAGGGTGCAATATATGAGAAATGAATGTTACATGGTGATTCTGAACTACTTCAAATGTCCATAATACTCTGGCTATACTTTCAACAGAGATATGCAGTTCTGAATTAATACACTCAGATGTCCGGGAAAATGTGTAGTGTCTGTAACACCCCTTCAAAACCGAAGCAGGGGACTTGTCGGGTGCGGTTATTTTTTCATACGCTCACATGAAGGCTGTGAACCACTGTGAACATATAACTGCTTGGCCCAGTTTGATTTGAAGTTTTGTATGAGCAATTAAGTGCTCATTTGTTGTGTGCGTAACATATGTAGTTTCCGTAACAGTCACATTATAACAGAAATTCAACTTACCAGATAGGTTTATTGTATTTTTTGGTGAATGTCTTCCCAAGAATAATATATTACTTCCTATTACACATACATTACATGAAGTTAATCTACATTATGCCACTTCCTGGGGAATTATTCGCAATTGCTTTCCGGGCCTATGTACTTACTGCATTATATGTACCAAAAAATTGATCAACAAATCCCATACAGTGCTATATCACTACTTTCCCAATAAAATATAAAACTGACACCATAGTTATTATACCTTTCCCTGGCTTTGAAACTCCGCGAACTGACTGCTTATGTTGAGATTCCGGTTTTCGTCAGTTACGTGACGTCGATAGTACACAAGAGCTTGTTCTCGGACTCTCCATACGTACTGTATATGTGCAGATAGGGCACACTGATTTCTTCGAGAGTCTCTTGTGAACAATTATCACACTGTAAAGACTTCAATTAGAGCGTTTAAAACTGCGAAAGGTTTGATTAAGATTTGTGTTTTAAATTAGAGCGACCGTAAGGCGAGCATAACTGTACCCAAACTAAAATACCGGGCCAATCGAAGGCTGGGGTAGCAAAAGTAACTTGGTTAGCACACTCAATAATTCCGCGAAATTGCGAAGCACGTAGCAATCGCACTGTATAACGTTAGACTAGTGGGATTAAACCATTTTAATAAAACCAGTGTAACGGTTTATCAGACAGTGTATTATACAATATTCATCAGTTACTATGGTCGAACAAAATTTATCGAGCCCACCTAGCGTAACGAAGTATGTCTACTTCACCCTTACCGCACACTGACTGCGGTATGATAAGCCTGTGGGGCCTACTGAATGTCCCCAGCGAAGGTCTCCAAACGCCAGGCCTCGGAACCAGTATTTTACGCTTAAAAAGAGAAAATTTAACCCGAGGACATAGGATTTCTTCATTTATTCATTTATTCAAAAATCTTAAAAACTTTCTGATTAGGAGGCCGTTTGTGGTTCCCTTTTAGCCCTTGGGACAACTTTAATTTCACTTCCCAGCAGAAACATATCATCACTCAATGGAGCCATATCGCTATCGATCGATCGTGTGCATCTTCAAAGTGACGTCATGAACTTTTTTGAAGAGCTCAAATTGCTTTTACGGACAGCTACGGATGCACCTTACAAAAACTAAGAACGTACATACAGCTTATACCTCTCTGCATACACAGTGTACGTAAGGAGCTTCCAAACGAGGGAAAGCTACAATTACTATGCTCACACATTGTTACAAATAATCATCATCCACTGCAATGGGAATAGGAAAAGTACAGTTACAGAAAAAGGCACATAGTAGTGTCCGTAACACTTGTAGTGTCCGTAACACACACCTGCTGTGTCCTTTACCATATACTGAGTTTCAGGTTTCCCCTTTTTACAATTTCAATTACAACTTACAGCATTACCTGTGCTTACAAATGTTTTACCAATAAATAACTGTACAGTACAATATAGTATGTTAGGTGTATGCACACATTTCAGCTGCAACCACCCAGCTGACTGAGATGCCTGGAAAGTGGGGAAATATATGCTGAACTATAATGCAGTCACCATGTTAAGAAGGTGTTTTACTTTCTGAAGTCTTCTACCACACAATTACCTGATTGGAGGATATAGTGCTCACAGAAAAAGTATAAATTCAGGTGACGAACCTAACCTACAATGGAACATTCCCAGATTTTTTAAAAGTTGTTTGGGTATAGCTTTAAAGGTTTTAACTCCCTTTAGCATTTATGGAATGCGTTTCATGAAAAATGCATTAATAATGATGTCATTGGTAGTAACGGCGTTGTACATTGAGTTAACAACGACGTGATTATTATTAAAAGTGTGGTAAATTTTGGTAACCACGGCGAAATTTTAAGAAACCACGTGCTAAAATTTGGTATCGTCCTTGTCGCACTCAACCCCCGATGTAGGGTACCATGTAATTTCAATCAACAACGTGGAAACAAGAGATATTGGCGCTATCCCAGTTAACAGAAATACAATTAACGGCAAAGTAAACGGTAGTAACCATGTAAACTTAAATGGCGCTTGTTGTCATTGCGCCGTTTAGATAGAAAGCTGCTGGGTGGGGGCGTGGCAAAGTGTTAACCAATACTTTCACTTTGGCTTTGACTTTTTGTTGTGACTGAATTATGACAATCTAAAGTTACATAAGAACAGTGACATATTGGTGAGAGGAAACCTGTATTCATTGACCGATATTATTTACGATTAAAAGGCTTTAGGCAATTTATTTTGTAATTGACTCTACATTTTGACAACAAATAGGAAGAGAAATGAAAAAACCAACATTACCTACTATCATAAAAGCACCGGGCCTAACTGACTATCCAAGTAATGAATCACATCACAGCGCGGTAAAAACGCGCTCCACGGGAGGCATAGTTTTTCCTCTCAGGACGAATGAGGGCAACAGCCAGTAGACAACGGAACGAAAAAGTCTTTCTTTTCTTGTGGGAGTATGCATGACGTTTCATGACGTCATTTCTCATTAATACGTAATTAGATAAAACTTGCCATTTTCGAGGGCTTATATATTAGTTATTAGGTTGTTTAAAGTAAACCAATGGTTAAATTTTACTAATAAGAAATGCGAAAACCAAATTTTGCCAGTTACAGATAACTTCAAGCTTTGCAGAGTGCATTTTGGCCAAATTTCGTAAAAGTTACGTAGCTGCATCTGAACTGTTCAGAAAATTCGATTTTTGTTATTCAAACGCGCTATTTCCAATTTTGAAAACTTGCATATTCGATGAAAAATTTCTTAATCTACAATTTAAAATAAACTGCTTTTTTAACCATTCTTTAACGAAGTCAAGTTCACGGCAAATACAGGGCGATTCGTCGACAAGTGGCTTCGTGAACAACAACGACCACACTGTTCTCCATTGTAACTGCACGTACTAATTGTGCGAAATAATTCGATGCGTACGGCATATCACGAGTGTACGTTGAGTCAACCGGTACCATAAGTCGGTCATTTTCGTAATAAGCAAAAGAGCCAAGTAGTCAAAATAATGAACGAACAGCAAATATCATGATTTCTAGTAAGCACCTGCACTGTTTAAAATTTCTGTAAATTTACAGACTTTTTTTAACTTAAACTTTTTGTACTTTACTTTTAATAGAGATTTTCTATATCTTTACAGACACTTTGTATTGCTACAATAAAAAAGGTTGTTTAACATGTATTTTCTGTTTATTTGAAAAACCATTTCTGTCTGCTTTTTTAACCAAATTTTACTGCTTTGTAAAACTTTTTCTGTAAATTTACAGAAAGTTAAACAGTATTTTGTATTTTTCTGATTTCACATAAATATACTGTCATTTAACAAACATTCATTTTGTTTTTAAGCTAAAAAAGAAACAAAAATAAGCAAAAACAAACAAATAAGAAATAGCCAGAAAATTTTCAATACATAACATGCATCGTTCTGCGAAGTTCCAGTTTAAAAAAAAACATTTTTGGCAAATTTATGGCCCTATTTGAAAATTAATTTACATTCATTATAAAAGCATACTTAGTTATTACGTTCTTAGTTATAAATATCATACAACTGGTGTTTTGTCACACATTTTTAAGTAAAAAGAAATTGTAAGGCCCTAATTTCAGAGCACTGACAATTGGTATACTGATGTCAACTGATCGCCACAGGCGCTCATGCACTTGATCGGAGCAAATTAAAAACGTTTCACAAATTTACTTGAAAGAGTCTGTAAATTTACCACTTTATGACGTAAATCTCATTTTGCATAAATGGTTGGAGCTTATTTTGTAGGCATTTTCCTAACAAAAGGATTGCTGTTGCTTTGAATAGTATCTTCTATGGCGTTTTTTAATCAGGAAGTGATAAACTTATTGTTTACCTTGTCTGGAAATGTTTGCAACCAATGTATTTGCATTCTTTGTCATATTTATTTTAAAAACAATTATTAAATTGTACAAAAAATGTGACTTTCCAATTACAAAGTTCCTAGAGACAGAAGTCTACTTGACAATAATATGACAACAAAGCATTCTCTATGTGTTTTGATTGAAAACAACTTCGTAACGACACATTACGTTGATAAGCAAATACCTGATCTACGTAATGGTGAAGTGTATGTTACGTAATAACATATGAAAGGTAAAAAAGCGATATTATAATAAATATTAAAACGTCGGGAATGAAAACAGTAGGCTGTAAATTCACATAAAATTAAGGTAAACAAAACAGAACAATTCTGTAATTCGATTTTACAGTAGACTTTTGTAAACTAATTTACATGCAAAAACTGTAAAGAAAAAACAAACCCTTAATGTTTTTTCATGATTACAGTCTGGCTGTAAAAAAAACATTATTTGGTTGGAAAAAAATTGGCCATAAAAATTATGTAAATTTACAGAGAAATTTTTTTAACAGTGTGGCAGAACTATGTCATTGACTGATCTTACTCAGTATACATAGAGAGCAATTAGGCCCTGAGAGGTAGAACTAGAACTCTTAAGCCAATTAGCATGTTTCCCCCTATTTATTTTGGGAGGGGGTATTGCGTGTGGTGGTAGGGTGCTTCGTGTGGAAAAGGGCAATACTAGACTCTCCTAGATTTCCTGTTAAATGCTAGATCACTTCATGCATAAGCATTTGGGAAGGATTTTCCAAATTGACACCATGGAATCTATATTTATATTGAAATTAACATCTCAGTAAATAAACCTGGAGGAACATATCAATGCAAGCAAATGATGCACTTTATTTCTTGAATATGTGCGATGACAAATTAGTCTTTGCCTTAGGATTTTTGTCTTAGGATTTGATGGGGAAACTATATCTCACTGACTGAGGCTGGGATATCAGGCTCTATCCCCTATTTCTCAGTATGACAAGTAATCCTGCTACTGCATAAATTATTCTACTAAAAAGTACCAGCAGGGTTTATTACTACCTATCAGTACACTGCTTTAAGATTAAAATTGAAAAGTTCTTCCATGACTGGTAGAATCTGATTGTTTCGGGCTGTTTGTTTAGGTTTGGTGGTTTGACTTTTGATAGGGTTTGGACTTCAGGGCATCTGATATGGGACCTTGGCCCTCCTTTGCCCTTCAACCTGTTATGTTATGTTAATTGCTGCTAGCTGTTCCCTTCAAAAATCTAGGTCTATACTGGACTGAACTGGGCAGCAACTAAGGGTGAGCAACACTTTCCCACAATTATATCCTAATACCACTTAATTCATCAGACTGACTGTTGCAATGTGCAATGATCAGTCCAGAATGACAAGCAAAAATATGCAATTCAAGAGCACACTATTTTAGTTGCAACTCTCACATTTGCCCACAGATAAAGTTCGGATTTCTACAAAATATTATTGTGAGTCATTATATCATGGTAAGAAATAAACCCAACAATTACATGGCCTTTAGGTCTTGTACTTATAGATCTTCAAGTTTCATATGCAACTTTTTGGTAGATATCATGACTTGAGAAAATCACCGAAATGTCTGGAAGACCTTAATTTATCGCATAAAGCAAGACTAACAAGACATATTCTAGCAGCACATGAACTGAAAAATGGTACTAATCCAGTCCTCTCTTTATCCCCAGGCTACTGACAAGTGTAGAGATTTAGCAATGCACTGTACCAAACAAACACACAGTGACATATAGCACTGCATGCACTGGGCCTGGACAATTAATTCATGTGTAAAAAGGCACCTTGTTAAAGACATTAGAAAGAATGACCATACACATTATAGCCATTGGAACAACCGTTCTAAGGATTCCACAAAACTAGTAGTATAGCGAGGGCCTGTAGCTATAGCTCAGGTGAATATCATGTATTGTTATAACTCAATCAGTGTTATATTGGTTGGCATGTATAAAATTGCGTACTTACAACGTGCGTTGCTGGCTCACCACTAACGTCCCATACAAACCTGTGCAAATGTACACGCAAATCTATCGAATTTCAGGTGAATTTTCTAGGCACCATTACAGCATTGCATGATCATTTCCAATCGCAAAATTGATACCAATAGAAAGCTAAGACTCTTTTCTAACTGTTTTTACCAAGTTCATCTGTTTTCATTCTTTAACGAAGTCAAGTTCACGGCAAATATGTAGCAACTTTTAAAGCCTTGAAAAAGGCTACCTTATTTCGTTACCTGATTTTTCACTTTTTCACTACGATCAATCGAAAAATGTTCAAAGTCTTCCTAGAAAAATAAGATTTTCGAAATTCGAATTATCATGTTTTGGTACTTTGTTACGCCTTCTATTTCATTATTCATCAACGTAAACCTAAGGATATATTCAGTATTAGTTCCGCGAAATGTCAACAGTTGCTCCCTTTTTTGGGGCTGGGCTACAAAAAACTTGGGGTTCAGCTCATTAACTCGCCCCTTGTCTGATGGCTGGCAAATCCTGTTGTTAACCTTTTCGCCTCCGGGGATCACGAGTGACCTTTGACTTCCATCAGTTAGTTAAATGAGTTTTAACAGCCCAGTTTCCAACCAACTGGTTCAAGTTGAATCGGTCACGGCCTTTTTCAAGTTGTGGCTCACTGGGTCATTTTCCCTGACTCCATTGCTTATGCGGAACATCACGCACAACGGCAGTAGGTTTCATAAAGCAAATAGGAATCGTATTAACTTTCTATCTAAACGACGCCATTAACTACAAGCGCCACTTAAGTTTACATGGTTACTACCGTTTACATTAACGTTAATTGAAGATAAAATGTGTGCAGTTAAGAAAAGAGAATAATGTTCTTAGGGTCCAGAATTGCAGAATGAGAATCAAATTAAGGTCCCCTATATTGTCCATGGATTTCCCAGTCAGCACAAGAGAATAAGACAGTCTAGCTCATTCCTTGCAAACAATCACACCACTTACCCAGTCATCATCACAAATACATGTTCAGTCAACCCCAACGCGGACACCAGCACCAACACAGCCACCAGCATCAGTACATGTTACATCAACACCGACCCTGCCATCAACTTAAACACTCCCACCATGTCCAGCATGCCTTCTCATCAAATAGGTTTATGTGTATAGTCTTTTCATTGAAGGCACAGTTCTCTCACCACAAACAGTACCAATTCTCCTGGCCTTCTTATTTCAGCCCCTCCCACAATTTTCTGAAATTCATCTTTATCCAGTCACAATCCCAGTTTATTGCTTCAGGGTGAGTATAAGAAAGCTCTATGTGTACAACCAAAATGTAATGTTAAATTAGTGTTAAAATTGAAATTTTTGGCTTGATGGCTCATGAAATTATAAATATCCATGATTTTGTATATGCAAATGTCATGAACGAATGTTGTAAAAGTGGATATAGTAGTAATCAGTAAGTGAAGTATCAAATGAGTTTCAACTTGGTACAAAAATAATAATTTAGTTATGTACTATCTACGAATTTATCTGCAGTCTCTGTGCAGTGTCCGTAACAGTGATCTGCATTTTACATCTCATGTGTTGAGAATCGTGCATCACACACAAGTATTTGTTGTTTATAGTAATCGCATTCAATTCAGGGATCACACACTTCAAGTGTTGAGCCTTTTGAAGTTGTTTTTCAAGCCATCTCAATTTTTGCAAAATTTTAATTACACTGGAAATTGAAATTGCTTTGTCTTGATATCTTTTGTAGTTCTACATATCCATGATTTATATATGCAAGTGTCATAAATAGATGTTGTAAAAGTGAATATATTTATTACCACTAGGCAAAGTGCCAAACGAGTTTACACTTGTTCCAAAAATAACAATTGAGTGACGTGGTAACTAAGAACATTATCTGGAGTTACTGCGTAGTGTCCGTAACGGTGATCTACATTAATAACAAGCATTTCCTATTCAGGGAAATCTGCATTACACACAAGTATTTGTTTTTCATAGTAATTGCATCCATTTGAGATATGGAAAAGTTCATGTGTTCAGTCTTTTCAAGTTAATTGTCAGCCTATTACAACTTTTGCAATTGTAAGAAGTAATGTAGGAACTAAGATTTTTCGTGTTGTTGCCTTCATAAAAAATAATAAATAAAACGCCGTTGAAGTTCCAACTATTACTGGTTTTCTTTATTTATTTGACTTACCTTTCTTACAAAATGTATAGATATTGTCAATTTGTTCTTGTTTTTTAGCTCTTGGCATCTTTTTAAGGGGCGTGTAGTTTCCCTAACAAATAACTGTGCAATTCTCTTTAAGTTTGTATTACTTCCAAACTAGAATCGGATACTCAATGATATTGCAGGATTTGTAGTAGGACATATACAGGATAATTTTAGTAACATTAAAATAATTGTTTATGATACTTTATTTTTTATGGTTGGTGCAAACAAGATTGTACCCTGATCTTGGCTATACCGTATGGGTTTTTCAAATGAAATTAAATTAGTATACGTGGAAAAATCATCTTTCTTTACAGTACGGTATGCATGTATGTGCAGTACTGTAATTATTGCACTGTGCTATAAGTTACTTTCATGTAACCTTAAATTACAAGAGCAGTCACCCCAACTTGAAGTACAGTAGACTGTCCTGTTTTGTGATTGGATGTCGAGAGTCATGTGACAACATTTTTTTACCTTAAGACAAAACATTTTAAAATTATATCAACTTGTTCTGTGCATGTATGTACAGTAATGTATCCTTATCGAATTATTTTCTATTAATAATATTGTACTGCACATGTACCCTGAAGACTCCCCCACTAGATACTGTACAATTCTTTGTAGAAAATTTAGCAATGAGAAATCTTTGAACAAAACTTGTGAAGCTGATAAGTACTGTCCAGTCCTGTTTACTTTTTTTTCAATTATTAAATGCAAACAAAACTACTTGCTCCCTCTTTACACTCTATTTCCTAGTGCCTTAGGTCGAGGATTCATTGCCTTCTGTGAACAGTACAGTAAGTGTTAGTAGAATTTACTTTTCCTGAGTTCTTAAATAATACAGTAGGTATTGTACCACATTCAGTTTTTAAGCAGGGGGTTGTTAGAGAAGAAGAGACAATGTTCTACAGTATATTTTCTTTTAGACAATGTTTGTTTTCAATGTTTCTGTAATCTTGCTTTTATCTACCAAATTTGCTTCAATCAACCACGATTAGTGGTACTCATTAATCGAAATGGTGGTGAAACATTCCTTGGACTCGACTGTATGTTAACATTTATTTGCCGGCCCTCATGCAAAATTTTGAAATTTATGTAATTTGATGTTACTGTACAGTATCTGAGACGCGATGTATCATTTCATTTAAAGGCATCAACAATCTCTCTACAAAATACTGTACTCCACAATTTTGTTTCTTAATGATTACAAAATCTTAGGGAAATGTGACGACTCGATCAATTCTCCCAAATCTTTATTACAAGCTTCGTCAATTCCCCCACCCTATGACAAATGAGGCACAATTGAAGCCAGTCACTTTACTAAAAATCTTTATTACAAGCTTCGTCATTAGCAGAAACAAACCTCAAAATAGTGTCAGAAATTGGCTGTCTGGGAGGGATTACTTGGAAAGGGATGCAAAAATGGTCATTGAAAGGATTTACTGTAGTCACAAGAGATTTAACAGAACAGAAACAACGTTACCTGTCAATATTGTGTCACCTCTAAAGATGTAAACCATTTTCATCCCAGTTTGTTGTCTGAAAAAGTTTGCTCCTTGTTTCCTCCACTCTTAAACTCCCTGGTTTAAGTTGCTATTAACAAGACCTTTATATAAATAGAAGAAAACATTTTGTTTCTAAATGCATGGAGTAGTGTGCTGTACGTGTGGTGAGCCTCTTTAAACTTTATCCTCTGTGAACTACTTGTTCTAATCTTAAAGAATTAATGGCAAGAAATTTTTGATCACCTTTTACTTTAAAGGAATTTTTCACAATAATATTTTGCTTACATTTTAAATGCCTGTCGATTCTGTAGCCTACTGTACACTTATCATTGTAGCAGTCGGTGTTGGGGGAACAGGCCTACTTTCTGTAACCCAGTTGAGTCGAAAAAAAATGTTTTTTGTTATCGAACAGAATTTGAATTCTAATGATAGTAAATGTTGCACCAGATTGCATCCCAAGTTGGTCACCCAATACTCAAGACGAGGTAACAGGTACAGTATGCTTGTGTCTATTGTGGAAGATCCGTCCCGATGGATCTAACTGTAACATAGACTTTTTTCCAAGCAACTATAACAATGATTGTGGGATAGAATGTTGGCACGTCTCATGTTTTGTCATAGTGCAGCACAATACCACTGCAGGGCTCAAAATATGATTCAAAAGGGAATAGCTAAAATGATCAAAATGCCTATTGATCCATAGTATGTTAATACAGGTACGTATTTCAATGGGCCATTTTTGAGGAGCACCACCACCATTAGGAAGGGTCCGATAGTCATTATTATCAGTGCCATCGGTTATGTTGAGCCCTGCCCTTGACATTCTAATCAGTATACCTGTACATACCAAACACTGATCCCCAAATTCCGGGTTCTCTTCCTTAATTGAGTCATACCAAAGACTCTTAAAATGGAAACTACTCCTGTTGTGCGTAATGCTCCTCATAAGCAATGGAGTAGGCCACAACAGGAAAAAGGCTATGACCGTTTCGACTTGAACCAATGGATTGGAAACTGGTTCGTAAAACTTCACCTAACTAAGTAACTGATCCCACAATTGTTTGTAAAATTTGCTATTTTAAAAAGCTATGAAAGATGTTTTCATTGATATCACAAGCTCTGCCCTTTCTACTTTGCTGGACAAACACTGTAGTGTAGTGTCATCCAGCTGTACGGGAGAAGCAGCCGACAACCAATCTGGCTACTGTTGATGTTTACCCCATCAGAGGGTGTGGCTGGCCAAACCATGTATTACTAATTCACAGGTATTACTATTGCGGTACAGGACTCTTTCTCATAGCCTGAGGGGTCTGTGTCTTTTGCCAGATCCCCAACCAGGTTAAAATCTCTGCACAACTGAGTCACTGATGAAGGCTGCCCAATTCAGCAAGGTTTTTTGCCAATTTTGGGGCTGCAGTAACTCCCCTCCCCCCCCCCCCCCTGATCCTTCCCAATCCTGCACAGCCATGAATATTACAGGTACGAAACTCAGAGCGCATTCCACATCAATCTTAGGCCTAATTAAAGTAAGTGTCTATAAATTGGTTTTCATTTTTTGGGGGTACAGTATTTACTATAAGAAGAACTATCCCTCCTACTGAACAGTGTGCTTTAGTTTCAATGATGTATAGTTCAGTATGTCCATTTCATCTTCTCTCATTTCAGAATTCTTTTGGTCTACCTGGTAATTTAGATGAAGATGCCTCTCATAAGATCCTGGACCGTTTTGTGGAGCTTGGAGGTAACTTTATTGACACAGCCAACATTAATGGCATGGGGGCATCACAATCCATTGTTGGCAATTGGTTGGCAAAGTGAGTAGAGAGATTAATAACATCAATGTGAAGCATATGTGTACTGTAGTGTGTTATGAAAACTAAACTGTGTACATCAAGGGCTTCAGCTACCCCATGAGGATTTAGAGTGGGTGCTGTGCTCTTTAGTGTGGTCTGACAGACGACACTCTGGAATCCGTCTGGTGGCGGAACAATGACGTAATTCTGCCTTTGCAATATCATGCAGTATATGGATTCGTCCTATTTTGAAAGTCGCCCTCTGTCTGTTACGTACCGAAAATTTCCGTGGCGGTGAGCGCAGATTACCTCCGCTATGCACAAAGTAAACCCGTGTATATTTTTCTCTCCACGGTTTATGTCTTTTTAAAAGGAAGGTTTGTTGTATTTTTAACGCCATTGATGACCTATACCTTACGTGTACCAGGGACAGCTACCGCCATAGACTGCATGCCGTTACGCCGATGCCACTCACAAACGCAAGATACATATACGCCTGCACTCCACACTTTCGGTCTTGTTTGGGTCATATTCATAACTTAACACCGCATACATGATGCGAGAAAGACGGAAGTGCTATCAGCTACAGTAACTGGGCAGGTTACTATCGTCTGTTCGCACCGCACCAGGGTTAGGCAAACACTTGCAGAAAAGATTTCGTAGAACTGATGGATGCAATTTTAGGTTCAACTTGAACTTCTGACGTGGCCTTAAGAAGTCTTTTGAGGTTTACAGAAAGACTAAAAATTTAAAAGTAGGCCAAGGCCAGTTGTGCTCCCTTGGTGAAGTTTCATGTGTTGATCGACCTACCGTGTTAGTACTTACAGGTATTGGCCTATAACTAGTGTATATGCCTCGGACGCCTGTGGTCCAATGTGCGTACTGACCTCATTAGCGTACTATAGCTATAGAGCAGGATAATCCTGCTCGGCCCTGTATACGTAAGGCTAAGCCACAGTCATTCTATGTAAACAGACCGCACTGTATTTGCAAGCAAATGCGTTGTCCTAGTTTTGCTCAGTGCTTTTCTATGCAGGATATTATACGTAAAGTACATGCAAAACTTTTAGTGCTCAATTTGTAATTAATCTAAACTACAGCTTCAGTAGAATTGCTCTACTTTGTCGAAATTACTGCCCTAGCGCTATCTGCAGGCGAAATGTTGTCTTGTGTATTACTTAAAACCAGAAATCTTATAGTTTCATGGAATCACAACACTTTCTAGGACTTGTCTCCATCACAGTCTGCATAGATTGAGGCACTGTCGATATTACAGTGAGTAATATTTGTATCTCTCTGTTAACCATTATTTACTTATAGCAATAAATGACAGGCTTTGATACATATGCATATTAACAGATTGTCTACAATCTTGGACAAAACTTGCTGGGACACTCCGCTCCCCCTTCCAATGCTGACCACTTTTGTGCTGTTCACGGCAAAGATCCATTCTTCTTGACACAACATGGGGGGGGGGGGGATTAATGTTAGCGCTACTATAACTGAAATTGACGAATAATATGAAAAGTGTCCAAACAGTTTTGTCCAAGATTGCAATCTTGGACAAACTGTTCATGGCAAAGAGCCATTCTTCTTGATGCAACATTGGGAGGGGAAACGGGGGTCTCATGTTAGCCTACTATCACTGAAATTTACGAATAATATGAAAAGTGTCCCAACAGTGTTTTCCAAGATTGTTGCTGAAAGGTGACAGCTCCCAAGATAAACCTCTTCAAAGTTTGAATTTTTGGAAGCAACTTGTTGCTTACTTGCAAAAATAATGATGAAGAGTGTTTCACAGTGTTGACATTTCATTTTTTTTACCCCAATATAAATTTTCTCTTAATTACTCTTCAGTTAGTTAGTTAGATAGTTTAATTTCTGTATAGTTTAAAATTACTCTTCAGATACAGTTTTATATGGTTTGGTACTGTAATTGAAACTGATGATTTTCATTTTTCTAATTTCAAAATAAAACCCCAAGGGCAAAATGCTACAGCTGTCGTTGAAATGAAGATTGCAAATACAAAGGATAACATTGACCATGTATGGCATGTCCTTCCGTAACATCACAAGATTTGCATATTATAGTGTTGAGATATTCCCATTTTTTTAGGATTCTGAAGAGATTTGTAGCTATTTTCTTGGTTTCTAACAATGGCTTTTACATCAAATAATTAATTTTTATTTCTTATGTAACCAGGCCTTTTACCTCGGGGAATATTTAACAGGGTTTTTTTACAGGCTCACCCTTATTGCAAAAATGTTAATTTATTGACTGTTTTGATTCAACTTTTAAAGTCTTAGATATACCATTTCCACCTGTCTGCAGGAATCTAAATTAAAATTCTCTTTGGACACACACCTGGATACTGTGGTCATTGTTTTTTCCCATTTTTTATCAACAATAATGTCTCTGTTGAAAATATTTTTTTCAAACCGACAAAGGATTTGTACAGCATTACTCGAAAGTACACCAAAGTAAAGGTTTGAAATCATTAGTTAAGTGTGGTCAATTTTCCATTTTTAATATATGTGTCATTCAGTGAAAAAGGTTGCCCTCCTCTGGTCTACAGTAGTTTTAAAATTTTACTAACAGGGTCATTTGAGATGCTAAATGGTGTTTACCAAACACTGATTTCACTCTGAAAAACCCAACTTGGTAGTATCTTTTTGTTGAAGTAGTTTTGTTGTCATTATTACAATAAGACATTAAACAGAACCAAAAGACTTTTACTATAAACACCAGAACCATGAGCGCTTGTGGACTTATCCCCATTCCAATATAAAGGCGGTGGACTTATTATGTTCACCCAGCCCATCCCCCGACTATTTACAAAGTACAGCCAAACAGTGGGTACATGCAGCTTTAAACATGCGGGAAGTGTGGTTTCCAGCCACCTGAGGGGGTTTGCAAAGTCAAACAATTTTTGTACTCTCAATGCCAACTGCTTGTTGTGCTCTGCTAAGATACTGTAACCTTGCTTGAACTCAGTATACCCTTCCCCCTCCAATAATTTTTTCATGCTGCCTCACCTGCCCACATTGGAATGATCTTCACATTAGAATGGGTCAGGCAGGAGCAAGGTCCAGCTGCATTTGAGTCAGTGGAAAACTTAAGATTAGATGAAGATAAATGTCTACCCTTACAAAAATTTCCCACGTCAATTTCACATAAGAATTCCCACTTGGTAAATCGATGTATGATTTTGGGCGCTTCATATAAGAAAAGATCAACAAAATGTTTCACATATGAAACAATTCACCTATGGGACTTTTTCACCTATGAAATTTTTTCGTATGTGGAATTTTTCACCTATGAAAGTTTTCACCTATGAAATTTTTTCACACGTTTGACTTTTTTCACCTATGAAAACTTTTCATACATAGGAAATTTTTCATAGGTGAAATGACTTTCACATATCCCTTAAAAAAAGTTCATAGCCTAGAATTCTCCATAAAATACTGTACTGTGGGAAATTCTCAACAGGATTTTGGTCCACGAGAAACACTTTGCACGGGGACACTTCCCTTGTGAACCCTACGGTACCCACAGGGAATTTGCCCCTGGGAGGTTGGCCATCTGAAAAAGTTTTCTCATAACTGTCATAATTTTTCATATACTGTATACCCTTTCCATAGTACATCACTTTGAGTAGGACATAAAAATCATAAGAAAATTAGTCTTTTATCCAAAATTTGCACTCTGCCATAATGAAATTCCTTTCCTTTTTAAAACATTTTCATGGATCCACATCTGAAATATTTAGCACTGGCAAGATATGCAGTCTTGAGTGTCTGAATCACAGCTAGTACAGCTCCACATCCAATCTACAATTAATGAATAGTTTAATAGTTCGTATTTCCAGTTTCCAAATGCATTTATCTCACATCGAATTCACTCATCTTATGCTCAGGTACTACAGTCCATGCAATTGACCAATTGCAGCAGAACATCAGTGGCTAATTCTTTCACAAAACAGTCCAAACCTGCTTTAATAAGTACTGAAAGTAAGCTATTACAATGTCCTGCTCAGAAAGTTTCTTGCAGAAAATATACAGAACAGATTCCTAGTACTCTCATCACAATTAAATTCAAGATCTTCCTGGCTAAATGCTTTAAGTTCTGACTTCACGTTGTCCTTGTGCTTGATTCCACTCTGTGTAATTGCAATGTATACCCAGCTATTACAGTACAGCAGTGAGCACAGTGCGAGTAAAAGTGCTGACACTGTTGTGCACTACATTCTGTACACTTCTATGCCAGTGTTTGAGCACCTAACAAAAACATTTTGTGTGTTTGAAAAACCCTCTTTGTCTGGTATATATCTCATCAACCGATCACAATGCATGATCCTCAGCTCCCATCTCAAATACCAACTTCCGGTGTAGCCCACAGCCATGCAATAGCTGCATTGGCAAAAGGTACATACAAACTGTACAATGTGGTACAGTGTGGTATATGCAGTGTTGTGTAAAATAAATTGTTAGTTTATATAGCTTTAAAGACAAAAGCAAAGCAATTATAGTGAGCATGATCAAACTACTATAGAAAATAAGCAGAGGTGCAGGAATACCTGGACAACTGAGTGAAGTGTCCTTTAAGTCATAAAAGACAATGTATATGGTAGTGATGTCCAGAGATTGTAATGGATTTGATTTGATAGGATAAGGTAATTTTGTGCAAAGACGGGGTCATCAAGAAGCAGTTATGACATCTCAAATAAATATCTATTGCCTAATTTTTGTGTCGAGATTGTGTGAAATTTATCAATGGTCTCTAATCAGGCTCACTTTAATTGTGAATTTTGATGTCCTTAGCCTTAGTGGAGTGATTAACATATACAATAAGGTCGGACCCAGATAAACAGTGACAATTCCCTCTTCCTCTGGTTTGAATTTTTCACATATAAGCATCATAGATTGCACGGGGGACACACACCAACGCAAATGTGTTATCCAGTGTCAGTCAACTCGATGAAAAGTTTAAATTTATTTTCAAGTATGGTTCAAATTTTGGTTTCCCTTTAGTCGCCTATTTTGACAGGCGGGTAATACCGTGGGCATATTCTACAACCCCTAACCCTCAGGGGGTTCCTTACCATGTAACCTGCGAATTCTAGATTTCCTCAGGTTAAATAAGATGGAGTTTAACTGCCCAGTTTCCAACCTATGGGTCGAAGTCGAGCCGTTTACAGCCTTTTTTCCAGTTGTGGCTCACTGGCTTCATACTGATTTCATGTATACATGGAATTTAGTCTAGTTTCCACGTGGGATTTAGCTTAATTCACATATGAAACTGACTGCAAACATGGGAATATAAATTTCCCCGCGTGGGATTTAAATAGATTACATATGAAAACTCATTCACACGTGGGTATTTTTGTTTCCCACGTGGATCATTTATGAAAATTATAATCACATGTGGGAAATCTGGTTTCCCACGTGGGATCTTAAGTAATTCATATATGGGAACTGCACTTTCACACGGGAATCCTGATTTCCCATGTGTGTTTTGAATATTTCCTATATAAAATTGTCTGAATCATATATGATATTAGCCCTTTCATATGAGAAACACGTGTGATTTTTTGGGAACATACTCTACTATGAATTGTCACACAATGTTAAGTCTCTGAGAATGAAAACATTTTAAATGATCAATTTCATTATGATGAAATTGATCATTTAAAATGTTTTCTTTCTCAGAGACTGAACATTGTGTGACAATTCATAGTAGAGTAGGTTGCCTTCATGATTTAGTCATTTTAACTGTAAGATTAGAAATGTGTTTTTCTAGCATGCAGTTCAAGATTCAAGAGGGCAAGTCAATGTGCTATAAAATTTTGAGCCATCTGTTCACAGAATACTGTACATTATATCCAATCGCTTTTTAATGTGTCAAATTTATTGCCTTTTTTATGACTTTCATTTTTATTATAATACTGTACCTAGGAATGTATGTTAACAAACTACAATAACCAGAGAGTTGTTTAAACAGTGCGAAACAATTGAAGGAATGCTACTGAAAGGAATTTTGGAAAAATTTTCCCTGAGGAAATAATACTTTAAGAACCTAGGAATTTGAATTTTTACAACGAAAATCCAGTATATCAAATATTAACAGTGAAGTTTTTTTTTACGATTTTCATCAGTAAACTCATTGGCTAAATGGACTTCACAGTTATTACACTTTATACAGATACAGTATTATTTTGGTGCAACTATTTTTAACCTACGTATTTTTGTTAAATTTGTAATTTTGCGCAGATATATTTGTAATACAGTGAAGATGTATTCCTACCACGGACTTATTACATGCACAGTACATTTAACGTGTACGTCCTATTCGTAGGTTGTCGCCACCGGCTGGGACAGAAAAGGCGCACCAAGATCGCCGCCGTGAAGCTATAAATCGTCTGATTTGACCAGGACTTTGTAATATTTTAAACAAAAATTAAACTTAAATGGGAAAGAACATCATATTCCTGCGATGCGTGAAGTGATTTTGACCTTACGTTGCCATATTTCAAAAATATCCCAACTTTCTTGAGGAATATGGCGATAGACTTGAGCAAGTCCAAACATTCACACAAACCCATAACAGACGGCCATCTTGGTGCGCTTTTTCTCACACTTATGGTAGCGACAATGTACCGTGGAGTATGCTCTGTCCATGTATAGGAAGTCCGTGATTCCCACTTAAATTGTCCTTTTCCATCATGCACAAGGTCTTTAAATAATTCCATATTTTTGAACGTTATATAGGCAGCAAAGACACAAGATTATATTAGCCTCCAATTTCAGGATACAGATGGAAAGTGATAATCCAAACTCAGGAGGTTTGAGCAGAATGTCTATAATGTGGAGTGTTGAAGAAAGCTTGAAAAGGCTGAAAACAGACTACATTGATCTCTTCCAGGTTTGTAAATATCACATAACAATAACAAACTCGATGAGATAACAGTTTTAAGGCTACATGTAGTAACCATGCAATTTCAATGTACTGGTCACACCTGAATATTCCCGCAATTCCTTGCAACAATAGTAAAAGTTGAGAAATTTGGCACTTCTGGTCTCAAAGTCAAAATTTTGTGAAGAAAAGTTTCCAGGAAGTAGTCATTAGGGAGCTGTTAGCAACTCACCAGAGGTCAAATAAAATTTGGCGGATACCTATTTTGAGAAGCATGTTAGAGAATGATATCTGCTGTGATGAAGGAACAATACAAGTGAAAATGCACCTAATTATAGTATGATGTTAACAGCCATTCAGAGTAGCAATCAAGGAGAGTGTAATAGACAGTTGAGAACATGCCGTGTTATGCCGGATACGGAATTCTCTAGTAAAAACCACCGAGGAACGGTCTTTTGATGTAAACATTACTGAGTCAAACACTGCAGTACTACCAGTACATAATGGCGCTTTGATGAAGTCCGCCTGGTCACACCAGCTCATCTCTTATCAGATGTTGTTCTCACCAAGACAAAGGGCTGTTCTTTGGCAAACTAGCGTGCTGTAAGCAGGCATTTTATTAGATTCTACTTTAGTCAAGCTTGAAAAAATCTTACTTTCGCTACTAAAATATACTTAGTATATGAGCCTTTCACGGCCTCACTGCTGAGCAGTCAACGTCTCCAACTAAGGTACATAGCAGACATACGGTATACACAATAGACTGCCAACCCTCTATCAAATCTCATTTATGACCACCAAGGATGACGTCACAACAAAAATTAAAATGCTGAATTAAATCTTGCGTAATAGGTAAGATATGTGCATCCTACGTACGGCCTGGTACACGATTTCCATGTAAAAAAGCTAATTAGGTTGTTCTCCGTTCGTTGTATCAGTTGAATGTTCGAAAATGCACTATTTATACTTGTTTCGTGTACCACGTCACCTTCTCATGTTTGCTAATTCGTCGTCCTTCAAAATGCGGGATTCCTGTAAATGGAAACTGGACGAAGATTTGCAGACTCTGTATACTGTATAGAGACCTCTGGATGTATTATGATTTTGAGAGAGCGCCATCTTTCGGCTACTACACAGTCTGCTCGGCAAGCTTTTGTCAAACTGATGCAGCATAGATGCTTACTTATTGCAAAGTGAACTGGGGCTAATTAAATAGGATCATCTAATTGATAGCATATTCTTGATTAGACAGTTTGTGAAGACAAGCGGAATGTGCAAACTCAGTGCCCTTCGGAGAGAACGCGTAATGATATTTGGGACTTCTGGTCGCAAAGAAATTGTGTACCATGATAGACATTTCCCAAGTGTACTGCTCATACTACCTTGTATTGACTGCATTGTAAGTGACAGTAACGAGTGTGCAAATCTGATATCTTGCATGAGTTGGCAACTGCCATGAAATTACAGGACACTGTATTTGGTCTACACTGTAGATGAATCGGATCAGAGCTTGTGTTTAGTGACTGCAGGAAGCCATTAGTGGGGTCCATCGGGCTTAAATAATCCTGATTTATTGTCTACATTAATTTCAAACCCTCATAATTAGTAAAATTGAGGTAATCGATATGTTAAAATATATGAAACTGGGTTACTAAAGTGTGACATACATGGGTCAAAATTAGGTACACCAGGTTATACTTGTGAATGTTGATTTGTGTTCTTTTAGAAGTGCAGAATGTTGTGTGTGTGAGTGTGTTAGAAGATAGTGCAGTTGATAAGGATACAGAATTTCAGGTCTATCAAGTTGCCACTTGGCACAGTTAACATATGTTACTTGGTGTCCTCTTCTTGTTTATAATCACAGCCTTTGTAGATTCTAGATGAGAGCAAACTGTTTTGAACAAAATTGGAGGGTGCCTTATGATTACCAAACAAGGTTGACAATTTTTTTTTTCACTTCAAATTGAAAATTAAGAGGCTCAGTCAGTTAGGACATCAAAAGGTACATTAACAACACACCTGCAACTGCTAAATCACAACAAATCCCTTGGATGAATGACATATTCTGAATTTTCAGTATCCAATAATTAAAGGCCTCAAAATAGAGCCTTTTTTAACAAACAAGTGGTGAGTCTGCTGGAAAAACAATCAGTATATATTTTGTTAACATACATTATGAAGACACCAAAAATGAGAACACCATAACGTACGTTAACAATGTGCAGTTTGCAGAATCCATCCGATAAATCTATATGTAAATGAACTAAGTTCATTTGGGCTTGAAATAAATTGCAGCATGGGGGGGGGGGGTTAGTTTTTTATCAAAATTTCCAGTGACAGACCTTAAACCATATTCCATAGTTAACGTATTTTATGCAGCTAAAAGTGTGGTCCACCAAAATCTACTGTAGCTTATCTTGTTAATGTGTCGTCGCATGCTAAGTCATGGCTCTTGGTCATTGATATTGATGACTATGGGATGGTGACCAATTAGGTAGGTACTGATGATATCCCCAGCCACCATTCAGCTGTGATATTGTGTTGAAAAGAAGGTTATTTAATGTACACCAAACAGGATTTGCCATTTGGAAATAAATTTAAACTATGATCCTTGAGTAATTTAGGTGTCAAACACTGATATTGCATTCTTAGAAAGGATACAGTTTCTTGTGTTCTACAGCTAGTGTTGGAATAATTATTCATTGTTGTGGAAATTT
This sequence comes from Holothuria scabra, assembly GCA_037179385.1. Classification (NCBI taxonomy): domain Eukaryota; kingdom Metazoa; phylum Echinodermata; class Holothuroidea; order Aspidochirotida; family Holothuriidae; genus Holothuria; species Holothuria scabra. Next base: position 31,739,391 of record CM074197.1, read on the forward strand.
ACTGCCAGTTAATGTATGTTATGCAGGAGGATAGCAAGAATGACATGCGCTAACAGCAATCAATTTGATCATTTTACCGCAGATGTAAAGCATCCATTCCTTAGTTTTGTGTGTAAATATTAACCTGGCCTCAGAGAGGGGGGATTGGAGAAAGGAATACAGGTTAAAAGCCATTGTGGCTCATAAATTCAAGCCACATTTAGGTGTCCCAAATAACTTACGTTTTACAAGTGAAATCTCAAATATTTTCATACTGGCAGATGGTAAGATGCAATTATTATCTCAGCTATCTGAAAGCATGCTATCATGAAGACTGTATCGCCCAGGAACATTTCCAAAGTTGTCCATTATTCAATTTCTGTAAATTAAAACACTTTTTATTTTACTGTAGGGTTTTGTATAACACTTACAGTATCTTCTGAAAACTTGTATGTGTTTTTGAACGTTAATAATTATATCCAGAAACAGAATTTGTCTGTTTACAATTCATTCTGGAAATGAACCAAGCTATCAACTTGCGCCAATTTCTGCAAATCAACTCAACTTGAGATTTATATCAAAAATTGTTAATTATTGTTGCAGAAGACACATGACTTTATATGGTTTTGGTTTCAGTGTTTGTCAGGAGTAGTTGAATAATATTTTACCTTTCAATTTTACATCCAAAGATTCATGCTTGGGATTGGGGAACACCTTTGGAAGAAACGCTTCGCACCCTGGATGACCTTGTAAGAGCTGGTAAGGTCCGATATATTGGAGCCAGCAATGTGTATAGTTGGCAGTTACAGAAAATTATTGATTACAGCCGTTTTATGGGACTCAACAAATGGGTCACTCTTCAGGTGAGTCAAGGTATGATGTAGTTAGAGCATGGAGTTGTCAGGAAAGGAGATTCTATGTGCAAATTTACCAGACATTGTGTACTTGAAACTCTCTAATCCTTTTCAGGTAACAAAACTTGATTGACAGGTCCTTTTATTCCCATTGGTTTGCCCTTTCTGACTTTAACATTGTAATGGTGGCCTACTCCTTTCAAACCAAGGCAATCCAGAAACAAAAGTCATCGCTATCTGTTTCTTTGAAGTACAACGTGTTTACCCACAAGTGCTAATCTTTAATAGATATTTTATGTAAAACATATGTCTCTAAACTTTTAACTACCATAAATGTTTTGTCTGTCTAAGATTCTAATTAGTTACCACCTGAACATACTGTTCAAATCTAAGAAAGCAGTCACAGTCTTGATAATTTTCCCCATTAGGATCAAGTTTTTTTGCGTTGGAGAATATAAAAAAAAATCTGTGTAACAGATATTTGAATAAATATTACATGAGACTTAGCGACGCGAGCTTAAAATTTAGATTTTTTCTTTGACGGCTGGCAATGTAATGGCAATGGATGAAATCATCATGATAGGTCTTTGAGATGTAGCAGACGACAGAGATCATTTTCTTCGGTACCAAATTCCTTTCAAGCTTTACAAAAGTTTCAAGAGCAAAACAATATTAAGCAGCCTAATGTGGGTAACTACCTTGGTCCAAAGGACCGATAAATGTTAGGTCTCCTTCCCTGACAACTCCCTGGTTAGACCACTGTAGATAGATATGGTTCCACACCTCATAATGTTCTGGTTCAATCTTAGTTGCACAGTTTGTTTGCTTCGAAGATTAGCCCTGGCTGGCATTATTCTCAAATTTTATTAATGCACATTCCCTCTAATGGAGTCCAAATAAGAAACACACAAAATGAATGACATTGTTGGCAGTTTTACATATTCTCCTAGAAGCCAATCCAAACCAGCAGACAGAACATGTACAGGTAAAGCCTGACATCTGGTCGCGCTTGCTGATTGTGAGAATGTATGAAGTTGCTGTACATGATTTACATGGTCCATATAATGTAAATTGGACTTGCCAATTGCGATTAACAGCTTGAGCTATGAGTTAAACTTATTATAATATTTATTAGCCATAAAGCTACTTCCAAAATGAAGTCTGCCACAGTGGTGATCAATATTGGAGAAGTTAAAATGCTCAAAGGTCTTTATATTTTACAAGGCCATTCAATTACAAGTTCATGTTTTTTCAGGTAACATTTAAGTTAACAACAGTTAACAGCAGTTTTCAACAGCTTTGGTAATATTTACAATTTTTTTTAAGACACAGTACAGCCTTTTGGTGAGGGAACCAGAGTCAGAATATAAAGACATCTGCAAGATTGAAGGTTTGGGGATCTTACCATGGAGTCCTTTAAAAGGGTCAGTCCTTGCTTGTTATTCTTCCGTCTTGCATAATGTTAAATTTTGACACTACTTCTATTATTTTGGATAAAAAGTATTCGGTAATAGAGGTCTGTTTCCTTGTGAAATTTTTCTCATCGTTTTGTATGTTGTAAGGGCAACAGGACTCTTAAAACATTTGCTATACCCACTGATTTGAACATTTCGATGTCAATTATGAAATGCAACTGCAAGTCAAACCAAACATTTGACTTAAAAATTATGACACTACTTCTACCCTTTTGGATGTAAAATATTCGATAAAATAGGTCTGTTTCCTTGTGAAATTTTTCTCGACCTTCTGTATGTTGTGAGGGCAACAGGACCCTTAAAACCTTTGTTATACCCACTTATTTAAACATGTCAATGTCAGTTACTAAAGGCATCTGGAAGTCACACTACAGATAAACAAAGATAGAAAATAGTTGTCCTGCTCGACATGAAACAATCAATCTACCAGTTTACTGATGAGAGGAAATAATTAAAATTATAATACCTGCATGCTGCATTATTATGTTTTATCTCATAGAGTTGTTGAACTCAGAAAGGTCAGTTTACATATATTTTGGCCTATCCCCTATTTTTACATTTTTCTTTATTTCTCAGAGGGTGGCTTAGTGGTAAAATTAAAAAAGGAGATAAAGCTGCCCCTGAGGGAAGCCGCATCGCTTGGTCTGAAGCCATGGGGGATAAGGTCAGGTACCAGAGCTGTCCAAAGTTTGGCACGTATGCAAATGATGAAAGAGTTTGGAACCTTCTTGGTGTCATGGAGAACATTGCCAAGGAAACAGGTATGACATATTTGGCTTTTGTTTTCTTTCTTTTTTAATTCTCATGACATTGGAGCTGTTTGCCTGCAGAAATCGACTTGTTCCTGTAACTTAAAGCCCCATCTCTGCACCACCCCTCTTTTGTGTCGATCTGTAAAACATAATCACAAAGTTAAACTTTAATTTGCCACCCTGTATTTATTGGAAATGTCGAGAAATTGTATTTATTCAAGAAGCCTCTGTCTTTTCGTCATTTACAAGCTATTCTTAGACTAAACTGTTTCTTACCCCTAGTTGTGGTACATCCAAATTGGGTAACAACAGCCCTTCCCGCCTTCAGCCTCCTTCCCCCTCCCCCTTTCTTGTATTAGCTGTCATCGGTGTTGTAAGTGTGATTAAAAATGTATTAAGTACCACACCATTTATGGGATGGTTATATGCATTTTACTCATATTTTACCAAAATAATATTTTTCATGTGGTTTCGTATTTTTTCCCATATGGGACATCCTAATGATCCCATGGGAGATTAAATTTACCTGGGGACTGATACTCTTGATTGCTCCTTACTGTAAAGTTTTATTTTGTCCTTCAAGGTAAATCTGTGGCCCAGGTGTCTCTCCGTTGGCTACTGCAGAAGGAAACTGTAAGCTCAGTCATCATTGGATGTAAAAATATTGCGCAGCTGGAAGACAATATGGGTGCAGGGGCTGGATGGGAACTTACAGCAGAACAGGTGAGGTCTAAAACCTTAACCGTTGTTTGGGTCCTTTTGGACCAGTGCGGAGAGCTCGGCTGTCACCCATCGTGCAAAGAGGGAAACTGCGAGTAGCTACCCGAAAATTCGGCCACAACAACGAGAGAGACAATAGTTTAAGGTCACGGGGCCAATGGCCTACGAAAACCGATGCGATCCGGGCTACGTCCGCTTTTCCGCCCACTCACGAGGCGCGCAAATATGCCCCGATCGGAGCACAACGGTAATGGGTTAATCTAAAATATCTGCACCGCCCGGCTAAACGGTTTACGTATATACACGCAGAGACGTCGAGTGGCATCAGCTTTGCAGTGAACACACTCCACAGGCTTATTTTGAACCCTTTACCGTTGTTTGGGTCCTTTTGGACGAATGCGGAGAGCTCGGCTGTAACCCACTATTACTGTTATACGCGGACCTCGAAACTGCGAGCAGCTACACGAAAATTCGGCCACAACAACGAGAGAGAGTAGTTTGAGGTTAAGGGGTCAATGGCCTACGGAAGCCGATGCGGGGCGGGCTACGTCCGCTTTTCCGCCCACTCACGAGGCGCGCAAATATGCCTCGATCGGAAAACAACGGTAAAGGGTTAATCTGAAATATCTGAACCACTCGACGAAAAAGGGTTTACGTGCACACACGCAGAGACGTCGAGTGGCGTCAGCTTTGCAGTGAACACACTCCACGGGCTTATTTTAACCCTTTACCGATGTTTGGGTCCTTTTGGAACAGTGCGGAGAGCTCGGATGCCACCCATCTCTACTGTTTTACGCGGAGCTCGAAAATGCGAGTAGCTACCCGAAAATTCGGCCACAACAACGAGAGAGAGAGTAGTTTGAGGTGAAGGGGTCAATGGCCTACGGAAGCCGATGCGATCCGGGCTACGTCCACTTTTCCGCCCACTCATGAGGCGCGCAAATATGCCCCGATCGGAGAACAACGGTAGAGGGTTAATCTAAAATAACTGCACCACTCGGCTAAAGGGCTTACGTGCACTCACGCAGACACGTCGAGTGACATCAGCCTTGCAGTGAACACACTCCACAGGCTTATTTTGACCCTTTGCCGTTGTTTGGATCCTTTCGGACCCATGCGGAGAGCTCGGCTGTCACCAATCTTCACTGTTTAACGCGGAGCTTGAAACTGCCCGAAAATTCGGGAACAACAACGAGAGAGACAATAGTTTAAGGTCTCGCGGGGGAGAAGGGGGGGGGGGGTCAATGGCCTACGGACGCCGATGCGGGGCGGGCTACGTCCGCTTTTCCGCCCACTCATGAGGCGCGCAAATATGCCCCGATCGGAGCACAACGGTAAAGGGTTAATCTAAAATATCTGCACCACTCGGCTAAAGGGTTTACGTGCACACACGCAGACACGTCGAGTGGCATCAGCCTTGCAGTGAACACACTCCACAGGCTTATTTTGACCCTTTGCCGTTGTTTGGGTCCTTTTGGACCCATGCGGAGAGCTCGGCTGTAACCCACCATAACTGTTTCACGCGGAGCTCGACACTGTGTGTAGCTACCAGAACATACGGCCACAACAACGAGAGAGACAATAGTTTAAGGTCACGGGGTCAATGGCCTACGGAAGCCGATGCTCGGTGGGCTACGTCCGCTTCTCCGCCCACTCACGAGGCGCCCAAATATGCCCCGATCGGAGCACAACGGAAAGGGTTAATCTAAAATATCTGCACACTTTGGCTAAAGGGTTTGCGTGCAAACACGCAGAGACGTCGAGTGACATCAGCTTTGCAGTGAACACACTCCACAAGCTTACTTTGACCATTAACCGTTGTTTGGGTCCTTTCGGACCCATGCGGAGAGCTCGGCTGTCACCAATCTTTACTGTTTCACGCGGAGCTCGAAACTGCGAGCAGCTACCCGAAAATTCGGCCACAACAACGAGAGAGACAATAGTTTAAGGTCACGGGGTCAATGTCCTACGGAAGCCGATGCGATCCGGGCTACGTCCGCTTTTCCGCCCACTCACGAGGCGCGCAAATATGCCCCGATCGGAGCAAAACGGTAAAGGGTTAATCTGAAATATCTGAACCACTCGGCGAAAAGGGTTTATGTGCACACACGCAGACACGTCGAGTGACATTAGCTTTGCAGTGAACACACTCCATCGGCTTTTTTTTTTACCCTTTGCCGTTGTTTGGGTCCTTTTGGACCCATGCGGAGAGCTCGGCTGTAACCCACCATTACTGTTTCACGCGGAGCTCGAAACTGTGAGTAGCTACCAGAAAATACGGCCACAACAACGAGAGAGACAATGGTTTAAGGTGACGAGGACAATGGCCTACGGAAGCCGATGCGATCCGGGCTACGTCCGCTTTTCCGCCCACTCACGAGGCGCGCAAATATGCCCCGATCGGAGCACAACGGTGAAGGGTTAATCTAAAATATCTGCACCACTCTCCTAAAGGGTTTACGTGCACACACGCAGACACGTCGAGTGACATCAGCTTTGCAGTGAACACACTCCACAAGCTTATTTTGACCATTTACCGTTGTTTGGGTCCTTTCGGACCCATGTGGAGAGCTCGGCTGTCACCAATCTTTACTGTTTCACGCGGAGCTCGAAACTGCGAGTAGCTACCCGGAAATTCGGCCACAACAACGAGAGAGACAATAGTTTAAGGTCACGGGGTCAATGGCCTACGGAAGCCGATGCGATCCGGGCTACGTCGGCTTTTCCGCCCACTCACGATGCGCCCAAATATGCCCCGATCGGAGCACAACTTTAAAGGGTTAATTTTCTCAGCACAAACTGCAATTTTTGTTGCACAGTTCTTTGATTGACAGCAAGTTATATAATGCTGGTTTCCAAAGCAGACATAACAGGGCAATGTGCTGCTCTGAGAGTGTTTTGATTGCACATTGTGGTCTTTTGTACTCACCTTACAGCAACAAGTTCAGTTTTGTGTCTTGAAAAGAAAGACTTTAAGACAATTGAGGAAGGAGCTTATAGTGTATCTCAAGTCAAAAAATTCAAAAATATGTATTTAAGAGTAGGAAAAATGAATTCTAACTGTCCAACTCCCAGCTTTTTTAGCGCATTCCTGAGCCTAGATGTAAACAGTTTTGAAGTTTATTCACCTGAGACGATTTGGCTCATTGCGCTATAATTTGTGACTTCCTTGTTGTACAACTCTTATAACATGCTTTGTTTCCCTTTAAAGTTGAAAATATTTTTTATGACCTTGAACAAGTAATTGCATCAGCCTATAGGAAAAAGAGTGATGTCATATTTTGGTGCAATGTGCAATAACTTTCAGAAAAACAAAGAAGTGCAAAGATTGTAATTTGAGGAGTACAGCAATGACATCACAAATTATTGTGAAATGTACCATTTTATGTTGAGTGAATAAGTTTCAGCATTTTATATCTCAGTTCAGAAATGTCCTATAAACATGGGAGTTGGACTGTTGGGATTCATTTTTAATGCTCTTATGTATATTTTTATATTTTTTTTCTTGAAGCACACTCTAAGCCTTATGAAGACGATGAAAATTGGAATGGTTTAGGTTAAGAGGAATTGGCCTTTCAATTATGTAGATGAAGGCAAAATTTTCTAAATGATTTAGTAAATATGTTCATCGAAGTATATGATGTGAAGATTGTGATGCAAGGAGAAAAACTTTGACCTTCTGTCTTGGTTGGGGTGATGATGACATTCAGTTTTTCATAACAGGGGCATAAATGGCATGATTTGTGTTGAGAAAGACGTGGCATCTGTGCTTCAGCCTGGCAAAGGGTCCTGGAAAGTGAGGGTAAACAGGAATTGAAATTTCCAGTCTTGGAAAGTTGAAGAATATAAGTTTGTTTTTTTCAAAAGGGTTCCTTTTTTTAAAAATGGTTTTTTTTTTCAAAATGTGTGGAAATGCCAGTTTTAAAAGTTTCATCAATTATTATCAGTTTTATTGATTTTGTTTTCTCAATGTTTAAGTACATCATTTTGTGGAGAAAAGATGGAAATTTGGGATCTGACTTTTTGTAAATGTCTTGGAAATATCAGTCAAGGTCCTTAAAAGTGATGGCATTTTGTCCTTTTGAATGCATACAAATCTTTTGGTTGCTGTGTATTGCTTCGTAGTTAACTTTAAATCTTGCTCCATTTTTTACATTCATTTGATTAGTGCCTGCCCGTCAATAGAAAATGTTACCCCACTTTTACCGGAGGTATACTCAGTCAACAATGTGTCGTTGCCAACGTGTATCAAACTTACTTCCACTGTACCAAGAAATTTAGTCACCAAATTGACTTCCCTCCAGATATGACATTACTTGTAAGCCTGGATTAGTCATTGTTAGCCAACCAGCTTTTACACTTAATGTAGAAGTGCATATACTGCAAGAGGCTACATTCCAGACAAAATCTTGTTCATTGTTTTAAAATCTCATTTAAAATGGTACATGGAGTTGGTCCATGCAATTAACCAAATTTTTCCAAACCTGAAAAATTTCCTTCAGATACTAGAGACAAATGATCACATATCCTACAAACAAATAAATGTACAAAAAAAGCAGCTCAGTTTTATTGACAAAATTGTGATTAGACACTTTGTCACATTATACATGTACACACCACTGTTATAAGTGAAATAACAAAGAATATATTAAAATATTACCCTTTTTGCTGAAGTATAGGGTTTGCATTTTGACTTATTGGGATGATAATAAGAATCGCCTGGTGACAGTGACCTTCAGCAACACATGTGTGAAGATTTTCATACCAACTTGTTTCGAACCTTTTAAGCCTGAACTGTTATGCTTCTGAGGTGGTTATGCTGTGGTTATTGTTTTGTAGTGCTTTTATTGTTACTCTCATCTTCTTGTGCCATCTGCATGGTCAAGTGGTCAGAGCATGGACCTTGCAGCAGGGCAGTCTGGAGTTCAACTCCTGGGGGGATTTATATGGAAGACTCTGAAAATGCAAGTTACTGCCATTGTGTTTGCACTGCTTGGTGCTCAATGTAAGAAATGGAGTCGGGAAAACAAGCCGGTGAGCCACAACTGGAAAAAAACTGTTGTTCCGCTTGACTTAAATCAGTTGGTTAGAAACTTCATGTGCTGTAAAACTCCATCTAGTTAACTCATCATGAAATCAGATTTTTGACTGTAAGTATTGAAATGTAGACTTAAATGGTTAGAAACTGTGCTAAAACTGCATCTAACTAACTCTATTTCCTCTCTGCAGATGTCTGCCTTGGATGATGCAAGTGCCGTTCAACCACTACAGATTGCACAATTGATTGGTCGGTTGAATGAAAACCGCCCGAGAAAAGACTGGACTCAATAAGCCATCTTTGATCGTACCAAGTAACCGCAGTACTACAATTCCACTACAACTATATGCCGTTTTTAATTTTAAATTTTAAATTTATATTCCTCCCAAGCAAAAGGCTAACAAATTGTAAAGACGTAAAGACTTTATTGATTTTTCATTACAAGTTTGAAAATATTTTAATGTGCCTTACTGCAATCAAATTGTAATAAGTTTGTGAAAATGTTATCTGTAATAGGTGTGAACAGTACCTATCACAGAATGCATTGCTACTCTTTATGCAGGACTCGCTGGTGTTAATATGCAGCGCATGCCTGTATGCTTAAGGTGCAACAGCCTAGTCAGGGGGCGATAGAGGCATTTGCACTTCTCAAAAGGAAGGAAAAAAGAACAAAGAAAAAAGAGAAAACAAAGGAAGGAAGAAGAGAAAAAAGGAACCGGTAGTACCCCAAGCATTTAATTATACCAATTTTTGAATCGTCACCTCCCCGCATTCCAAAATTTCGAAAGGGACACCCCTTCTTTTAAATGCCTGCTTCAGAAAAACAGTTATCATCCATCCACTTTACTACCCTTAAATGAAATCATGGACGTGCTCATGTAGAGGTGTTCAAAATGCGTGCAAGACATGACTAGTTGTTTTACAGTAACCACATAGTTGCAAGCTAGTGTAAGAGAGATGTAAAAATTCTATAACACATAGCCACTTTGTATACCATTACCATATCTGTATTTTGAAGTCATTTAGATATCCCCATTGATACTATTGAAATTTTACACCTATGCCAAGATTTTTGCACAGTGTCTAACCCCCATATAACTTTTGATGTCACCCACTTCTGTCAAATGAAGGTAATATATTCACAGTTTTCCAAAGGTTCCAGATCCAGTAAATCATGAGAGCAGTCAACTTGTGATCTTATCAGAAATTCAACCATAGTTTTAGAAGTATGGTTATGTGCTATCAAATAGCCCTTGTGGAACATTGAAAGGGTATGATCTTGCAAGGAAAGATGCATGGGAGTTATCCTTCATTTCAGTATCAACTCCCAAAGTAACTCCTTCAGTTCATGCACTCCTACTTCTACTGTCTTTGAAATGAGGGTGGCAGAACAACGTATAAAATTTGCAATATATAGCCTGTTGCTCTCTCAGTATCTGAAGGTTTGCATTTTTGGCACATGTTTATGCCTGATTGAGTACACGTACAAATAACCTTTAAAATGGTCATTTTTAAATTAATTTTTATGGAAACAGAGGCTATTTTCTAGGTATTTAAAGCTGTTAATGTCAAATACACAATTTCTTCATTTCCATGTCAACAGACTGTTATGTGGACCATGAATATACACATGTATAGATGTGCATTCCCTTATTAGCATGGTAATATCACAAATATGTAATATACATTCAATGGCACAAACAATTGGGTGAAACAAATATCTACGGGATACTTGACTGGTGACGTGGCAGACTTGTATACGTAACATCAGTAACAAATTGCTATGTTCATTGAGCCTATTACCCAAACAATTGAACAGTTTATTTTGATCTCCTTATTTGACTATTGTTGATTCAAAATGTTTCCGGGATCAGTCATGACCAACTTCTTCTAGTAAAATGATTCAACTATCTACTGCACTTTTTATGTGGTTTGGACAAACACAGAAAACGTTAAAAAAACGTAAGAAAAAAGAGATAGTAAAAATGCCAAAATTTTGCCTGCAAAAAAAAAGTCCATCCATAAATTTATGTTTTCCACAGATATTTTTTTCTTTTTAAAATGCACTGCAGAAACTCCAGCTTTTCATTTATTACTCAACATTTACATTCAATGTCTCTGTGTTCTCTGTTTACATTTATTTGCTATAGCTCAATCGAATGGACTGTTTTGTTTTTTTTTTTACTATAAGAAGCGTTATTTGTGGAGCAACAAAAAAATGTGACATCTTATTTTACTTAAATTTTATTAACGCCTAAATAATGTGTTCTAATTAAATCTTATATCATAAAATTAAAATTTTCGAAAGTTTAGTTAATTCTTCTTGTGATATAACCTTTAATTATATTAGCATTAGAAGAAAGAATAATTAAAAGGATGTTGTAGGTCCAGTATTTTGTTGAAGGGTTAAATAAAGTATAAAGGTTGTGAAATATTCCATTTGCATTCAAGAGGTACTCTTTAAGTTCTTTTTTTTTTTTCTTTTTCTTTTGTGAAATGCTATATGTTTTTAAATTTTTATTCCAAATTTTTCTGAAGCTAAGAATTTCTTTGCAATCCGACAGGGCAATTTTATGATTTATTTCCTTCACTAATAGCAAAGTCATGACTTAGAAATGACAAGCTCCCCCTTCTTAAACCGCTACAGAGGTATAACCTCTCCTATTTTCCATGTAATGGTTGTTGTATTGATATCGCACAATTACCATGTGTTGCAAATAAAAAAAAATTTACAAGTCAAGAAAGAAGTGATGTATGGTAATGTTTTTGTGTGTTAATTTTAGGACATTGGTATACACCACTCGGACTTGAATTGCTTGGATTTGACATGTAATCTTACACTCAAGGGATGAAGAGCAAGATAATACGGACTCTTTTTTATAATTGCCCTGTTGCAGATTTGCAGCTGATGACTGGCATGACTGCAGGGGGCGTTACCCCAATTATGACGTCACATGAAATCCGGCACTCCGAAGTAGGGCAGGCGTTCTCAACTGTTCGTTTGTTCAGAGCAGAATAACTATGCACTATTGGCGGAGTTGTAACACTTGATTGTTTGTTACGAATTAAAGCAAGTATTTTACAAGCTTTTAGTGGGCTTATGGAGCAAGACACTCTTGTTAAAAATTGCATTTTACTACTGATATCGACAACAAAGCTGCAAAGACATGAATGCAAACAGGAAACCTAGGATTTCGTGTTGCCACCATACCAATGAACAACCACCCCACTCCCATTGTTTTTAACAATTTTAAGACTAGAACTTATCATAAAGGTGCTCTCCAGCAATTCCCTTTTCAGGTGTTTAGTACTTAGGAGAAAGAAAGGATTCTCCATTTGTAGTATGAATAAAGTAGTGAACTATGATACTGAAATTGATATTTAAGCGGCCAGTGCAAAACTCACGATTATCATGGGATATATGGCACGCCAAAAGGCTCACGGCATATGATGATGTACTAAAATTATACGTTCATGTAAAACCAAACATAAACGATGATGTACAAACTTCATACGATCATGATGTAAATTTACACCATCATATACTAAAACCATAAGTTCATCAAGTTAAATGTTATCATGTACATGTAAAATTACACGTTGTACATCTAAAAACACATCTTGTACATGTAAAAATGCATTAGCGGCTCTCCATAGGGGCACGGGGGGGGGGGACTTGCCCCTCCCCCAAACATTTCCAAAGCATGGTCTTCAATTTTCCAAATATAACGTTATTCGATATGACATGAATAAGAAGTAGCCTTTTTCTAAATCTGAGCAAAGTATCCCAGCCTTCTCTCTCATACAAATGCCATGTATGACTTATAAAGTATAAACTAATGCGTAATTGTCAAGGACATAGTTTGTAATTGTTTCAAAATTTTAGCCAAGTACCGGCCGCCCAAAAAGCGTTGATAGCGCTACCAGCACCGATAGCTGTACTGAATCAATACTGTTATTGGTGCTGGTAGCGCTAATAATGCTTTTGTGTGGCCGGTTCAGGTTTACAGGCTCATTCGACCACTGGTCATATGAGTTAATGTGATTCTAAAAGTTATGATTTCAATTTATTTCCAACGGTGTGCAGCTCCTTGAAACAAAAAAGTCCAGAACAAATTTATTTTTGATATTTTGAAGAGGAACATATTCTAGGCATAGCTTACTGGGGGATTTTTTACTCATTTCCCTTGTTTGGTCCTCGATATATTAGAGTTGACATATTCTCTACAAAGAGTGAACTTGCAATAAGTATTCACATTGATGGAAATGTTGAGTTGTTTTTCTCTAAAATGTAACACCATATTTAAAGAATTTAATTGTGATATGTTGTAACCATATGTGCACCCCGAGCAAAAGAAGTTTAAAAACTTAATTTGCCTTAAGTGCAAGATAGCATCCCTAATGAATTCAAGATAAATCAGCAGGATCAAAAATAAATAAAAACAAACGAACAAAACATTGACAATTAATATGAATACATGACATAGCACCTGCTTGGTTCAAGTTTATTTTTTGTAGAAAATGTTTCGACTTCAGTTGCTAATATCTCGAGAACCGAACATGAGAAATAAATGAAAACTTCAACAGAGTGCTCAGAATATTTTCTTCTTTAACATATTAAACAAAAATTTGGTACTGGTCTATTCTTTTTAATGGAGATTTTACTTTGCGACAAAGAAAATGATAAAATGTCACATCGTCCTGTAAAAGAGCCATATTTTATCTGGTAATTTTCCGATCATATTGCAATTTGATTTTCTTTTTATTAAAATGAAGATTTTATTGCAAAGGAAAGCTCAAAATGACGACTGCTTAAATTTTACTAATAAGCGTGGCAAATGCAATTTCCGGCTATCTGAGAGGTCGCGTTTTTTCATTTTTTTTTTTGTACGCTCCGCGTCATCCGATGGTGGCACTCCGCTTAGATAGTCTTTCGGGCAGTCAGTCACCTCTTCTCATGCCCACCCTCCTCCCCAAAAAATATTTTGGCATGACATCCCCTCATACTATTTGAGACGTCTTGGTGTCAAGTTGACCCCCCCCCCCCCCAACCTTACGCTGTATTTCCTTATATCCGTCCTTGTATGATCATTATTTTATTTTAGCCACTTCCGCATGCCTTACTGAGTGAGCCTTTTGGCGTACCAGAAATCCACCGAAAGGCTCACCAACATACGATGATCATCTAAACTCATGTGATGTAGTAAAGTACACGTTCATGTACTAACTGCTTACGATGATATACAATGATCGCATGCGATCATGTACTGATTTCATACGATCATGAACTGACTGCATACGTACATGCACTGATTGCATACGTACATGCACTGATTGCGTACGTACATGTACTAAATGTATACGTTCATGAATCGAAGGGGCCCATGTGGGTATCGAACGGTAATAAGCCCCTGTCAATACTAAGGTCCCAAAGAATTAATGTTGATGCTACGACCTGTGGAACTTTTGATTCGATTGGAAATTAAATGGTATATTGCATTAAATTCACTAAAGAGAACAAAAGGGTTTTTTTTTCTAATTTCCGTGACATAAGATGGCCCAGGGGCCTTACAGCAAAATCATTGGACCAAAATCGTGTGTCGGCACCCTTTTAAGGTTTTCAACATTCTTTACTCTTGCATTAATTTCAACTTAGCAAAAGACAAACTTTAACAGCGTTGTTCTAAGGCCCAGATAACAAAATGCTCCAACAGCAACCAGTAACTGTAATATCAGCACTTTATTGTGATGAAAGGGGTCATCTTCTGTAATGTAGGGATACGTTTTGCCGAAACGTATCTTCATGCTCTATACGCCCTAATGAATGTTGTCGCTGTGCTACGTTAATTGCTTCCACACCAAGCGTGATTGCAACCTGACAAAATAAACAAACTGACATTAAATTCACCCTCCCGGCCAATAAAAGTTGTTGCAGAGGTCACAACAATAATTGTAGCGCAAATAGCCCTGTCGTTGTCGGCGATAATTGTCAACAAAGACAATAAAAAGAGTTTATAACGATACCAAATAGGTACCAGAAAATTTTTGAAAATCTTTTGAAGAGAACATTCAGGTTAAAATAAAATAAAACTATTATCAAAGTGGTTATGGCTTAAGAGTTTTAATGGGCAGATTCCATTTTGCTTTTCATCAAGTGACCATTCTCATGATAAATGGCTATTTATGACACTGCGCGATAATCCAACGAAAATGCTTTTTTCTGTGCTTTTGTGGTCTCGAAAGCCAGACAATTGCACCCAATAAGCCAAGGTTTAGGCTACTTTTATTTATTGTGAATTCTGTATCTAGAAAGCCAAGCAGATCTTTTATCTTGGCAAGTTCTTGCAATGTACTTAATGGACATTTCAGAGTGGCAACATGATTTACATTACGTCAATTAATGTTTCTTCGTGTTCTTATCTTGATTTCTAGATGCCAAAAATGTACACCTAGCTGTGATTTATTTCCATAACTTTCCCCTGTAAGATTGCTTGCTATTTGGCTCTAGCAGGTTTAATCTTTATCTCACAAAGTAGACCATTATTACTACATTAAAATCTTAAATCGAGACCTGACAATACACAAAATATAATGACCGCCTTCATACTAGAATGTGAAAAAGAAGAACAGAAACATGGACGTCCGCAGGTATGAGCAAGGGGGACTTGCCCCTAAAGAAAAAAAAAACGAAGAAAACAGAAAAAGAAAAATTAACATCAACATTTCTTAGCAGTTAACTCGGTGTTTTCCCTTTTTACATGCGGTAAATAGGCGTTAGAAATGCTATTTCCAGCGATATGACAGGCATTTGGGGGCAAAATTTTCTTGCCTCCTACTCGTGCTGGCGCTGGGTTTTTCCTTCCTTAAAGAATTTTGTCCCCCTCGGAACTTTCCTCTGCGGAGGCCCATGGATAGAAAAATTAAACATGTTTTAATGTAAAAACTTGCTGATGAGGAATGGTAAAGTAGTCAGGTGCAGAAAAAATCAAATAGAAACTCTGAAAAGCCATGGCTTCGATCGGGCTGAGGTTCAGGGTATTTACTCTTTCGAAACCCCACTGCCCCTCTGACCGAAATCCCTAGCCCCGCCACTGATTAGAGAAATCCGCCCCTTGAGAGTGGGCGTCATGTCTTGGCCGATATTGTAACGACTTGGTCGATTTTTCAACAACAGAAACCGCAAACAATAATAGAAGGTCTCTGGACCATGTAATCGGAAACAATGTGGCTTTTTATCAGTTGTTTAACATTCAATAACAGGACAAGTTGGTCCAAGTTTTTTGGGAGCGGATTATCTAATAAATCGTGGGAATTTTCAAGCCTTGTTGATTTTATGGGTAGTTCTTAAAAATCCATATTTTTGCTTCTGAGAAATCTGAACTTTCGTCATTTACACAAAATTTCGCAAAATCTAAAACTAAAGTCAAGGGATCAATTACACCTCTAGGACCAATGGAGGCTATACTTATCACTTTTTATTGCATGAACTAAGCCCCCTGGACCTCGAACAGGGCTCTGCTCTTGCACTCTGGGGAACTCTCGCGGGCCCCTGGGTCCACTCGTTCAGACTCGCGCTCCGGTTTACATTAGTTGAAAACTCCGTTAAATCCCGTTGATGTTTGTGGAATTTGGAATAATTCATCAAACTGCCGTCACGGTCCCACCCAGTTAAATTGAGCAGCTGGGTTCAACTGGTATTGGTACCGGGAACTCAGGAAGCAATAGACTAGGATTTTGTCTGGACAGGAAATGAGTTTTAGACAGTTGTGAGGCACTGATTTAGAGTGCAAAAGTAACAAAGTAAATAGATTAAGAGGATTTTTAGCTCTTTTGGGACGAGGATGATCTCGTCATCGCAAAATTCCCGCGTCCATCATACGTTGTCGAATCAGTGATGTAATTCTGAAAGACAGTCAGGAGCGGATCTAAGTAGGGGTGCCCCACCCCCTTCGGTGAACAACGTTTTTGACCAACGATAATTTTAGATATCGCATCTTCGCGCCTTTAAGGCTCGCTCGTCGGAATTCCGTCAACAGTGGGTGCTCCATCCTCTGCCCCTTCTCAACACCCTGACATTGCGTCAGCCCAAACGAAAAGAACAAAGAAGAGGACTACGCCGTGATGCTCCAGGTTTTTGATGTATTCTCTGGTTGTCAAATTTGTAAAGTCCTACGAAATGCTCAAGAAAGTTAACTGATCTGCATTTATTTATTTATTCTTTGTATTTATTTTGTCTATCTTTCTTCAATTTATTTATTAATACCTGGTATCTTTTCAACGGAATATACTTTTACCACCATATGCTACAAAAAATCTATAACACGGCCTCATGGCCCGTTAACTCAAACAATTACATTAAATGTTATTCACCGCGAATAGAACATGCAAGAAACATCATCCAAAGGAGATAGATTTACATTGTCCTTAGATCGTACAAGTCTCAAATAAACCAACAAATAATTTTGCAGTGGCGTTGCTAAGGAGGAGGCGGGGGACTGAGAGCATTGACCCCCAGAAATATTACTTGTCTCCCAGACTTTTGGAGGTTAGATATATAAATAGTTTAAAATGACGGGAAACCCTTGGTAACTTCTTACTTCTGAAAGAGTATCGAACTCCCAGTAGAGCATCATTAAGTCTCGGATCTTACCAAATTGCTAAAATTTTCGCGCTTTCGTTAAGTCATTCATGTAGTTATTAGTCTCAAATGTATTCAAATTATTCATCTGCCCAATTCGGTTGATTATTAGTATACACAGACTGCAGGTGCGAGTAAGGAAGGGCACGGTATGCAAGAACGCAAAGCATGAGGGATTCATTTGCTTTCTTCTCCTCTTTAACAGATACGTGTCATGAAAAATTGAAAGCTATATCGGATGACCAGACAGATTTACCTTGGTGATTGGCAAATGCATTTTAGGGAAGAGAAGATGGCTCGTTGCAAAGTCTGCAGGCGACTTTTGTCATAGAAAAATATGATTTTTATTTCAACATTTCAGTATGCTTGCCAAGCTTTCGTCACGGTTCGCTCTTTATATCTTTGGAGTTTTCTCCCAAAACGCTTATCCGAAAATAAGAAGTATATATCCATCTTCTGCATGTCTGTAGACTGAGGCTATGGTGAAGGCGTTCGATGAAATAATGGACGTGCTTTAACCGTTTTCATCGAAGATATTTTCCAAATTACCAACATTTTCTTGCAAGAACCTTCTGTTTCCGATATTCTTCCTTACTGTCTCAATAGCGTTTAGAGTGTTTAACGGCAGATGGTCTTAAAATAGTTATAATGTAAGATATTGGCCTGCTTTTCTTGCAATTGCTTAAATTCACACTCCATGCCTTAGTGGCACCGACATAGGGGGAATGGGTGCGGTGTCCCACCATCGATTCCCGATATCCCCAATTGCCGCTTAATCATTATCCCTCTGTGGGTAGGGTTAGGTGTGTTTTCGGAGGAGTCGCGAATTGATTTGTATCATTTTCTATCACAAACCACCCAAATTTTTGCGCGCTCCGCGCGCTAGGAGCCTTACCTCACAATTGTCCTTATTATTACTACCTTCTGATAACAACTCCCAAAGAAACACGGCAGAAAAATGTTATAGCTTAGTACCAACCATCAGGTAGTGGTAAAGACTCGAAATGTGATGTGCAGATAGGCAGGTTTTGTTGCGGAATTAAAACTATGCTGATGCAGAACCTGAATGACGTTTTGGAATGTTTCCGCAAGCATTCATCATGCTTCGCACTCCATCTCTTGCTCCATAGCAGTAAAAGTACAGTTCAGAAATAAAGTATTATACACAGTGGCCCTTACGCACACAATCTCACCTCTTGTAGCTAAATATGATCTACGAAGACTCATATGTTGATATACTTTAATCGCGAATATACTGGGCACCTACAGTAACGACGTTCCTATTATTGGGCCTCCCGAGAAGTAACATGTATGTTAGATAACAAAACAATAGGGGCATCCACTGTAATTTTCTTTAAAATGGTCAGTCATGACTTTCTGTTGTGTACCCCGTTCATGTGCTAGGCCCCCTAAAACAAAATCCTGGCTAAGCCACTGTATTTTTCATGTGACCGTCATAACAAAATCTATTTCTATATAAAAGGTGATCACTTATCAATATTGCTGCATCGTTGAAAAATCCTTGAACAACAATTTGATCACATGACTTACAGGATTCATTCCTAGGGGCCTAATGCTCTCACCTCAAACAGTTCCACATCTCTTGCTGTGTGTTATAAGCTACAGAAATTTGCATCGTTTTAACTCCATGTCAACCAAATAGCTGTGCGAGTTGAGAACTTCTGTCTAGTACTATACTGAAATGTTTTTTGGGGGGATGAGAGTTGACTGCCTTTAAAATTACAAGGTTGATGCATCTACTCCTTGACTCTAATGACGTATAGTAGTTAAGGCACCTAAGAACTGGTAATTTCTGTTGTTCTCTGATTGGTAACATTGATCGTCTTGGCAAGCCTCATTTTTCTCCAAGATGCAATTATGGAACCTGACAATATTAATCCAGCCCCTATTAAAGGGACTACACCAGGTGATGTATCAAAGAAGATAAAATCCAAAACGTATGCAAATATTACTTCATTAGTTCTTACAATTGCAACCAACACAGGTGCCTCTTTGGTGAGACTGTATGTTTGAAGGGTTTGGTTACAACAGCTCAGAAAAGCGATACCGACAAGAGCATACCTGACTGATCCACATGGAGGTAATGACCAAACGTTTAGTATTGTAGTAACAATAGACGAGACAAGAGAAGCGATTACTGCATAATAGAATACAGTCTTAAAAGTGTTGACATGTAACTGTCCTAGTCTTGCACATAATGTAACAGCGAGAGATATTGAAATGCAGGAACAAAGAGAGATAAGAGCTCCTATTACTTCCCATGAGGTATTCCCCTCTTTGCCTCCTCCAAACAAGAAAGGTGGCTGGGAGATCAAGAAGACACCACAAATGACTACAAGTGCCAGAACAGCATCAATTAAACCAATAGTCTCCTTCAACATGATCCTCGAAAAAAATACCACAAAAACGGGTGATCCAAATGTTATAGCAGTTGCATTACCAACATCAGTGAAGTAAAGAGCAAAATAAAATGACATGATAGCAACGGTCCCAACTAAACCTCGAGTAATCAAGAAAAAGAATATAGATTTAGATTCTGGCTTTGGGGACATCCCGGAGTAAACTAGAGCTGAAACTGGTAGAGGGAGGGAAAGTGTGTATCTTGCGAAGGATACCAGCATAGCATGCACGTAACAGGTAGTATATCTAACGAGAATAGATTCAAGAGCTGAGCAAAAAGCTGCTAATAGAACGAAAAGAAGAGCTTTATGTTTACAAATCCATCTCCATGGCTTTAAATGGATATGGTGGTCTCCTGTGTCACGCCGATCATTCTTACAGACAGACTGATCTTCATCCATATTTTCAAATGCCATCTTTAGTTCGTAAAGATTGTTGTTGTTATTTGCAATTGCATTATCTTCAAGAAGTGTTGTACCTGCGTTAAAAAGAATAAAAAAGGTATAACGACAATCCAGTGCCTGCCAAACTAGGATTGTTTATTTTTACTTTACCAACGATAACAACATGACGAATTGCAACCAGCCGACCCGACCTGACCGGCCACTGACAGACCAACTAACTTAAACAAGTAGATCAGATGAAAATTTAAACGCGCTGAATAAAACAATAAGTTCAGCGCATTTGTTTACTGCTTCTTCCTATAGCCTAATAGTGAACTAGCCAACTTCATTAGTATCAATAACAATGGCAGGGTTCAGTGAAGGCTCGAAAATGTTAAAACTGGGAGGTGGGTAAACCGTAAGGGCCAGTGGCGCAAATCTCTGTTTGAGAATGGGGGGGGGGCAAAATGGTTATGATGTGCCTATGAGTATTAAACTGCGCACGCGTAGCGGGCACCAGGAGCGTGAAGGGCGAAGCCCCAAAGGACCCCTGGTCGGATCCAGGGACAAAGCCCCTGTGGCGGTCCAGGGGCGAAGCCCGGAAGCTCTTGTGTTCTAGCATTTCCGAAGCTTCAGAAAAACTGTTTCGAACGAAAAAAAAAACGAAAAAAGGCGCCGTATCTTTAGGTCTTCTCAAATTGGGGGGGGGGGGGGCAAATTACGATTTGGGCCCCACTTTTTCACTTGAAGGAGAGAAGGTTCCCCTTGCCCCCCCCCGCCCGGGATTTGCGCCCTGACTAAGGGCAAGGGAGAATGTCGGCGGCAAAACAAAAATTGTCGGACGCAGTCAAAAGTGATCCCAAAATACCCTCTCCTTAGAGGTGGGTCTGTAGGGGGAGAAGCCGTGGAAGCTCTGAGGGTTTAGCACACCTCAGGATGAAAAAATAATTCTCAAGAGAGGTATACCATATATTTTTCCATTGCGGGGGAATCTTAGAAGGTAGTCAATTGTCTGCGAGATCGAAACAAGGTCGTTTTGAAATAAACACACGAAGTCAAAAGAAGAAGAAGAAGAAACATTTTGCTTTGAAAACCTTCTGGAAAATTTATTACAGAAAATAACATTGACAAATATTTTGCGTGCAAGTTAGATATCTCCGTTTTGCAGAGACAGTTATTATCGAAAACAGGGATTCTTTCAGAGTGACACCAAGCCGACGCATAGATAGTCAGTACCGGTACTGAATTGAGAGGGTACATAAAAGCGAAGTTTCAATTTCTTTGCTGATTGCACTTGCTAGTTTCTATACTGATTTATGTTACTCTTCGTATATCAAGAGAAATAATTCGTGCGCCTTAAGAGTTGGGTAAACTTTTACCCATGGTTGGGTCCGAATGCCACCACCTAAATGGTTGGGTAAAAAACTACCCAAGTTGGGTACACAATCAACTTTTTGGACAGAAAAATTTACCCAACATGGATACCTTGTGACCAACGTTGAGAATTTTTTACCCAACAGTTTAGGTGGTGGCATGTGGACCCAACCATGGATTAAAGTTTACCCAACTGTTTTTAGTGTGTACCAAACCATCTCCATATGTTTATAATGAGCCATGATCATTGATAAAGTGAGAATGTTCTCACATTCGAGGTAAGTCTTTCACAGGACGCTGCGACAGTCTTATTTTCAAAACATGATGTTATCATGAAAGAAATTAGATAGGTCATGAAAGTAACTTCATTTGCCTCTTTATTAAATGAGCTTCTCAATGTTGCGTGTACTGGGTATATTTTGATACAGTAATAATATTTTCTTCAAAACAATGCAGTTAGCAATACTTTTATCAATAAATTCAGATTCCATGAAAAATTAACACCTTTCTTGATGCAAATTTTGTCAGGTTCGGTTTTAGTGAACATTGCAACTGGGAGGGGAAAAGTAGTCAAATGATCACAATATCTGTGCACCTGTTGAATTAGATTTATGACTAGATACCATAGACTGTACGACTGTGTGTTCTGTGGAATCGACCTCTCATGACACAGTAAGCGATTTCAAACATGAAGAAACAGAAAAAAAAAAACTTCTTAATACGTACCAGTTAAATGTCTCATAGAGTTACAGTCGCTATTTCAGGTCGTTGTAATGAACTTGCAAAATGTACTTTAAAGGACAAAGATTTTGGAGCAAACCTGATATGTGAAATTAATGTTTATGCATGTTGATTTATGCCCAACAGTAACGATTTTGCTATCCCTGTCCTACAGCTAGCCTTCTGTTCCCCACTCAGTGATCGCAGTGGAGCTGATGTTGTCGCACGCGAAGGTCCTTCCAGTTCCCAAGGAACTGTGCTGTTACTGTCGTTAGAAAAGCCAATTCTTCCATGCCCACACATATTAATTGCATACAGTACGCTAAATTTTAGTACTTTCACCTTAATCTACACTTATATCACGCCTTAGCCTGTCAGTTTCGTACTTCGATTCATTTCAGTGCGTTTGTGGATTTTAGCAGGTCAAAGATCCGTACAATAGGCCTATCTTTTTAAAATTCAGCAAGAACACAACGAAATACTGAAGCATGCAGTGCAAGAATTAAATGCCATATACCCTGAAGCGGTGCATGCATATATAACGACACACTGAAGCAGTATTGGAGCTGCACTTGCAGTTGTCAGGGTTATGATTTTGCCAGCTCCCTGCTGTGTATATTAGGCAGTGCCGTACAGAATACATATCAAATTCCAAACCGTTTCACTTAGCAATGGATAATGCATAAGGACGCAATTCTCTCACCCCAAACAGTTCAAAGTTTTCTAAACAACCCCGACATAACACCATTATATGACTTTTTTTTAAAAAAACTGCATATATACATAATTTCAATAAAATTTCGTTATATTTAATTATCCATGCTACGCATGATGGATCTACACAAACCAAGATCGTCAGATTTTGCAATGATTTGGGAAAGTCTAAAAAAGATTCGGGAGATTCGTTCTTCAATATTAGACTGAAGTCTATTTTATGAACTTCTCATGGTTTCCTGTACTGAGTATATTTTGATGCAGCATCTTCTTCATAGCAATGCATTAAGCAATACTTTTATCAATGAAGTCAGATAGGCATTTTCTTTTTATTAACTTGTCAAATTGAAATTTAACGGGAATTTTAAGTATTATTTAAAAAGTACGCAAAAGATCACAAGTACTGTGTATACTGTTACATAAGATTTGTGACTTGGACTTTGCGACTGCCAGTGCGTGCCCAGGAAAATTAATCCCTCATGTTCACAAATCCCCCAGTGAAAAAACATTCCCACATGATTTCCAAGAGCCATTCATAAAATAATATTACAATATCCAGAGCTTTCAGGCTAAAGGATAAGTCTACGCTACTCCAAACTAAAGTGACTGACGGCATTTTAAAAATAAAACTAATCATAATAGTACTATATTCAAAGCTAAGGCTACATTTCTGAATTTTATCACTTGGAACATGGGGACAAGAAATACTCGAAAGAGCGAGAAAACTGATATTACTTACATTTTGGTCAAGAATGTGGATGAAATGTTTCTGATATAGTGTCTTATTACAGGATAGCAAGGTATAACTGCTCCATGCTCTGTTTGAGCGCTGGCACACTCCATTAGAGGCTTACGCAGTCAAAGTCCCTCGGACTTTACTAAACACAACTTGCACTGGACTTTGACATTATTGACACGAACAGCTGCATGCACGATCGCTAGGTCCTGTAGGGAGTTGAAATCTGTGAACTTGAAATTGTGACTTAAAATTGTGACAAGGTGTGGCTGGTACGCGGTGTAATAATTAGGTAAGGATCCGATAAATATTTACAGGTCGTTTGCTTGGACACATCACAAGACTGTCCCGGTGGGTATTAAACTGTGACATGTGAGTGCATACATGCACAACTGGAAGTTAACAAAAGTTAAATAAGAAATATGGCTGTTTTAAAGTGCAGTTTGTGCTAGTCTCGATAGGTCACAAGTCACATTGTTAGAAGATAACAGACTGAGCGTCTTTGGTGTAACACTGTGAATTCCTCATAATGTTTCACGGGGTGTTCACTAATAGTCTAAAAGTCATATCTTACAACTTTACAAACTAAATTTAAACAACAGGCAGCACAATTTAAAAGCATTTAGTGAAGAACATTCACCTTTAAAAGTCCAGTCTTTAAAAATGTTATGAAAATCTGAGTCTTTTGTGCCAAAATGGTCTTTCTTTCTTTCGGTTAAAAGTTTCAGTCGCCTGAGTCCGGATCGTTGTCCTATGTATTTTTCAGCAAAATTTCTTTCGTCTGTCTTTAAGTGTTTGCGATTGCGACTATAAGTCAGTACCTCGAACCGTCTCGTCATATTTGTACATCGCAATCATTAACTTTGAATTTTACGCAGTAATTTTTTGACGGAAGTGGCCACTGAGGTTCATCCTACCATTGGAGTGAAGCTTCTTAACAGGTTTCCAAGAGATATATACACTTATGGGATCTGCAATTAACCGTCCGACCACAGCTGAAGTATACTTTTCAACATTAAAAGGGTGAAATTTCACTCGTTAGAAAGTGAAACTTATAAAACTCACTCAAAAAGAGTGGAAGACTTAGTTTACTCTACAAAAAGTAACATTCATTCCAAAGGAGTGAAGTTTCACTCCTGATGAAGTGGTGTCAGGAGGCTCTTATATGAAAGAGGCTTTAATGCAGGCACATTGATATTTCAAAAATATTTGTCCAGATAAACTTGCAGTACTAACGTGAAATATACCATCTACTCTTTTACTTAAAGTTTATTGTAGAATACATAGAATCATCCTAATATGGAGTAACATGAGCTCCAATATGCCACATACGCGACTTGTATTTAATGGAGATTTTTACATAGAATTGGAAAATGTTGTAAATGCGGAGGTCAGGGTTTTGAAATAAACTTAAAAATGTACCTATATCTAGTGTACATATCGTCATATGCACTTTGCATTCTGGACAACCATTGTTTGTCTGTTCCGACCAGAGGCAATCACTATCGTGAGGCGTATAAATGTGGAGCCCACCAGTCTGCAAGACCTCAGGATTCCGACTCCAGACTGGGATGTCCGGATTGCAAGTCAGATGCGCTAGCTAGATGGAGTTTTACGGCCCAGCTTCCAACCTATTGGTTCAAGTCGAGCTGGCCACGGCTTTTTTTTTTTTCAGTTGTGGCTAACTGGATTTGTTTTCCCTACTCCATTGATTTCAGCGGAGTATCGCGTACAACGTCATTGGGTCCTATCTTAGAGTCTTTGGGTATGAATCAACATGGCAATAGGACTTCCGCGTGAGAGGAGGATGCGCTTACCGAACATTAGAGCCTTTTAAAAGGCTCTAACTACTGCTAAGTTAACCATTGTTAAGTTATCGAGATTAACTCAAGTTAAGGTTTTGAACAAGACCGACGGATGAAGTTCATAAGTGGTCGGAGAATGATTTATTTTTATTCTGACCCGACTTTCGTGAGTTTTCAATAAATTGGTTACCACCTCTGGGGAAAGAATTCAAAATTCGTCAACATTTTAATTTAATAATTGAGTTGTATTACGAAAACTAAAGTAACACTGATTATTTTCTGACGTCACACACTGACAAAAAAATTGTATAGAACTATACCCTGTCCAATAAAGTATTGTAAAGCCATGTGACGTCTTGAAAAAATCATCATTTTGATTTCAAATACATCAAATGCAAATCATTTATTTTATATACTGGTTGACAAATTTTTGACTCTTTCTGATCTGGGATGGCGTAGAGTTTAACAACAATCCACAAAAATTGTATCAGAACCGTGTCAGAATTCGTTGTCGATTGATTTCCATCAAAATTCATCAAGTATTGAACATTTTGCACAGTGAAATCTATTTTGCACCTTAAACGCCCAATTTTCTCACCCCAGATAATACCAATTCTCCTCTTACTAACTAAAAACTTTCCCAAATCTGTCTGACGGATATTTATTTTATCCAGATACAGTCTCAGTTTATTGCTTCAGGGTGAGAAAAGGAAAGCTTAATATGTATAATCAAAACACTCCCAGTACACTTAATGCATTAAAATATGAGCTTTGGTTCTTTGCTTTGATTGAATAAGCTGTCAATCAAAGAGCTAAGCCGATTAAGAATTATTGTAAACCCTTACAAGAATTGTAGTTTGGGGTGAGAGGGTTGGCCCTTTGGTTATTAACATGAGTAGTTAGTAAAAGCGAAAATGGAGAAACCGGTCAAAGCTAAAGACGAATCCGATTAGCGCTTGTTTTTAGTGACTGTAGGCCGCCATTATAGTGGGGTCCATCAGCCTAAAATCGTCTTTATTTATTGTTTACAGGAATTTCAAACCCTCATATTTGGTGAAATTGGAGAATTTATGATACAAATAAGTGAACAACCATCCATGATAGAGGTGAGCAAGGAAATCGAAAGATTTAATGGTAACGGGCACTACTTATGGCCCACTGAAATCAGACTATCATTTGCTGTCCGGATTCGTGTATAGAAGGCTAGTATCATCTGCTATTTTCGTTACTCCTTTGTAAGAACTGACGCAGCATTTTGGTGTCTTCAAATTTAATTTGGAAGTTCCATTCGTGTGTTTGAGAAGGACGCCAACTGTTTTTCATTTGCCCGTAAGTTACTGTCTCGCTTGGAAATAAACTTTGTAAACTTTTGTTTAAACTCTCACACATCCACTAACCGTCCATCCATAAGTCCTTCGACTGAATGTGGAAGCTTTTATTATTGCAAGATTGCTGTACGGAAACTTAATTAGCTAATTGAAAAAGAATTCAAGGAAATGTGATCTGTTTTCCAGAATCTGCAAAATTTAGGGTTTCCCTTAAGTAAAAAAATCAAAATATAAAACAGCATGAAAAATGAATTCTAACAGTCCAACTCAAACATGGGAGATATACCAAAGTCACATCATATTCAAACCGATGATCTTGCATTCAGCCACAGTCAAACTAATACATACTTATGAGAATGAGTTTTCAATAGTGTTCAGGAATTTAGAATCCTGATTTTAATTTTTAGATTAAGGAAGTAACACCTGCAAAAGTAACCAAATCTTCAACAAAATGCTGTTAAATTGCCCCATACGGTAATTGGAACCAGCAATGCAGTGTGAACATTTTAAAGAGGAAATTTAGAAGAATTTCGCTTGTCATTATTATATAATTTAACAACCTCAAATAAGTCAGTTTAGTACAATAGAATTTAGACTTCTGAGAGATGGTCAGATAGTTATTGCACTTGGGCCGGGAGATTGGTTACGTGTTGTCCTTCAGTGGGCGTAATAGCTTCTTCTGGAAGCAGTTTAAAGTTTGATTTCGCTGAAAAGCTCATTGCCATAAGGTCACGAGGGCTTTACAAAAAAGCTAAGCAGGGCCTCTGATATGCTTTACATATGTTTTACAAAGGTAAAGTGCGCTGATTAATTTTGGAACAGACATGACTTATTTAAGTATAACACTTCCATATCATGCGAACTCGTAAAGGCAGCAACGAATCCGATGTATGGTCCAGCTAGTGTCCGGATATTAAATCCCTGTGTGGCATATATTGGATTTGTCATATGTGCACCATATATGCCCCATGATTTTGAACCATGAATTTGAGCTATAACAAGTTTTACATGGACCATTTATGTCTTTATGTGTCTGCCAACTTTTTGCTTCAGCTAAAATAAAATCCACAGATAGACCAGATACGGGCCATATACATTTTCATATATCGACTTTGATTTTTGGCCGTTAGAAAAAACGCAATCCATAAGAAAATGAGCTTGTATGCGAGGTCCTCTCGCCTTATCAATAATAGAACTGTTTCTTTCTGTAGAAACTGCCGAAACTGCCAGTTGCGTTTCACATTTCTTTCCCATAATTGTTTCTGATTGTCAGATTGTAGCCCACAACGACGATTTTGGCTACACTGCCGCTCAAGTTACAAGAAATGGCACTTCTCAGCACCCCCTTTTTACTGAATTTCAAACTCCCGGGGCTGGAAGTTAACATTTTGTCTTAAGTACACTTTGTTCAAAATTATTTAACTAACAATTTCATGTGCGGTAAAGTTGTTTGGATGGGAGGCTCTTACTTCCTGCCCCAGTGGCATAGGAAGCAAAATCAAAGTGAGTTGGGAGTGGAGAGGGGGGGGGGGGCAATGGAACGATTTTGGATCATGCCCCCATGCTACTCCATTGACCAAAAGGTACATTTTTCATGCTATTTTTTTTTTCAAGAACAATATTTTTAACAAAAAAAAAAAAACGATTTTTTTCTTAACCCTTTACCGTTGTGCTCCGATCGGGGCATATTTGCGCACCCCGGGACTGGGCGGAAAAGCGGCCGTAGCCCGCCCGCATTGGCTTCCGTAGGCCATTGACCCCGTGACCTTAAACTACTGTCTCTCTCGTTGTTGTGACCGAATTTTCGGGTAGCTACTCGCAGTTTCGAGCTCTGCGTGAAACAGTAAAGATGGGTGACAGCCGAGCTCTCCGCATGGGTCTAATAGGACCCAAACAACGGTAAAGGGTTAAATGTAAACACTGTTATGAACGTAATTTGCGGCCCGGGAAGTGCACCGAAAATTTGGGTCCCTCGACACAAAATAAATAAATAAGGTGCTTGTTACAGGATAACTGCACTTGAAAAGAAGGAGGTCATCACTAAGTAGTTAACAAAAGTTAACTAAAGTCAACAGTAAAAACAAAGTTAACTGTAAATCAAATTTCGGTGCTTGGAGAGGCTTTGATTATTTTTAAGTACATTTTGTCTGACCAGGAAGGTGTGATTAGACCTCCCTAGTCTCACAGATTAAGTCCGTGACCCTTCCCTTACAGCTCCCTGCTTAAATTAAAGTAATTTGATATCGCTTATGATTCATGAGTGGATGTCATTTCAATGATTCGATGACTTGTTACATTTTTCTTATTGGTAAGCCTCATTTTCTTCCAGGATCCAATAATGGAACCTGACAATATTAAACCAGCCCCCATTAAAGGGACTACTCCAGGTGATGTGTCAAAGAAGATGAAATCCAACACGTATGCAAAGATTACTTCATTAGTTCGTACAATTGTAACCAACACTGGTTTCTCTTTGGTGAGACTGTACGTGTGAAGGCTCTGCATACTACAGTTCAAAAAGGCCACACCAACAAGAGCATATCTCACTGATCCACAAGGCGGTATCGACCAGACCTTTAGCAAAGTAGTGATGATGGTTGAGGCAAATGATGCAACTGCTACATAATAAAACACAGTTTTAAAAGTGTTGACGTGTAACTGTCCTAGTTTTGCACACGCTGTTGTACCAAGAGAAAGCGAGATACAGGAACAAAGAGAAATCACTGCTCCCATCATTTCCCGTGATGCATCCCCTTCTTCTCTCCCTTCTTCTCCAAACAGGAAAGGTGGTTGGGAGATTAGAAAGACACCTGCAATGACAACAAGTGCCAGAACAGCATCAATTATCCCAATAGCCTCCTTCAAAATTATCCTGGAAAAGAATACCACGAAAACGGGGGCTCCGTATGCAATAGCTGTTGCATTACCAACATCAGTGAGAACGAGGGCCACATAAAATGTCATTAAAGCAAAGGTTCCTGCTAATCCCCGAATAATCAGGAAAAATAAAACTGACCTGGATTCTGCCTTTGGGGAGATCCCGGCGTAACGTAGAGCTGAAACTGGTACAGGAAGGGAAAGTGTGTATCTTGTAAAGGATACCATGATAGGGTGCACGTAATTGGTAGAATATCTAACAAGAATGGATTCTAGGGCAGAGCACAAAGCTGCTAATAGAACGAAAAGAAGAGCTTTATGTTTACAAATCAATCTCCATGGTTTTAAGGGTGTGCGATGATCTCTTGAGTCCAG
Organism: Holothuria scabra; assembly: GCA_037179385.1. Lineage (NCBI taxonomy): Eukaryota > Metazoa > Echinodermata > Holothuroidea > Aspidochirotida > Holothuriidae > Holothuria > Holothuria scabra. The sequence continues at coordinate 31,769,580 of CM074197.1, forward strand.
TCTATCATTTTGGGAGATAGGTTGTTCAACAGTTTCTTTTATGTATTTTCTTCTATTTTCAAATGCCATCTTGGTTCGAAAACATTATACCATCTTCAAGATATATCATTCCTGCGGTAAAAGAAAATGTAATGTCGACAGTGTAACACCTGCGTCATATTCCTCACATTTCAATCTGACTTAAACAGTATAACATCTCTCAACTAAATATGTGACCTTGCAACTCGAATGGCTAAATTAAATCAAGTAAACACTTTAGCCAAAGGCTGATGACAGAAAAAATAGCAGATATTTATGTGTACACATTCGTCTTCATAGCTCCAAGAGAGTGAGATGTTCTCTTGATTAAAGCAATCTTCATTCAAGACATGTTGATCCACACTTTTTCTGCAATACTATCAAGAGTGGTGGCATCAGCGTGAAGCCCAGGTGGGCCCAGCTTCAAAAATTAAAGCCTCGCTGGCATCAACTGGAAAAGACTAGCCCAGTTGGGTCGCACATGGGAACATCTGACAAAAAAGAATGGGTTCCAAGGGCCCAGCAAGTAGCCAAGCTGGCGCCCAAACGGGGTCCAACGGGGGATGTTTGCTAGGGATAACGGTTTCCATCCTCTGAGTGACATCCGGTGCGAAGAATCAATCACATGACCTGTTGGAGTGAAACATCTGTTGTCGCGCAGTGCAGCAACAGTGTAGACATCTAGGTTTTCTGTATAACTGTACCTTGTAAACAACGTGCAGTCTTTTTAAACTTGTGGGTCATGATCTTTTATTGAAATATCCAGCTTTCATGATCAGATGGTCGTACGAAAACTTTCACTGTAACTGTAACTTTCACTGAAAATTCACTGTTTTCTTTGCGAGATGGCCTGTTAATGCAATGGCCATTCTCCCACAATGGGCTTACTCTGATAAGAGTGGGTTTCTCGCCGTTCTTAAGCTAGTCTTTTGGGGCGCAGGCACCCAATTTTTGCATTCTTCTCACATAATTGACATTCTTAGATTTCTTTTCAACCTTAGTCTTAACAAACTTTGCGAGTTAGGCCCACAATTGTGCAATCCGAAGCTCTGGCAATAGCATACATGTACTGCACTCATTGTCAGACTGTCGTTGTTTTCAATCCAGCTACTTTTCATGACCAAGGTCACGTAAATGCCCGGATGTTGTACTGACGAAATAGGCGCAGAAATAAAATGAAAGGAAGAAAGAAGGAATACGTGAGAGACCTGCACAAAAAAAAATTCCAACGCATGGTCTTCAGTTTTCCAAAAATAACGTTATTCGATATAACATGAATAAAAAGTAGCCTTCTCTTAATCTGGGCAAAGTATCCCAGCCTTCTCTCGCATACAAATGCCATATATTATTTAAAAACTATAAACTAATGAGTAATTGTCAAGAACATAGTTGGTAATTGTATCAAAATTTTAGACCAGTACCGACCGCCCAGAATCGTTAATAGCGCTACCAGTAAGCTACTGATAATGACGCTTCTGGCAGTCAGTTAGTACTTCTCATGCCCCCGAGAAAATTATATATATATATATATATATATATATATATATATATATATATATATATATATATATATATATATATATATATATATATATATATATATATAGATAGATAGACAGATAGATAGTCAGGTATATATATATTTATATATATATATATATACATATATTTATATATATATATATATGTATATATATATATTCTGTAGCACCGTTGTTTTACAGTTTCTCCGTCATGTTTATATATTTCTTTCACTGTTTGCATCAATTTTGATCCAACCTTGCTACACCCATGGAGAGTACTTTGGAAACTTTCAAATTACTTCGACGCCTGTGCGAAAAACGTGTCAGGTATCGACATCACCTTTCCAACTATAAAACGTACCGAGCAAACAATACGGTACCGAAAGGGCTTCAAATTAAAGTCCCTACCGGCTTGCCACTCTCTGACAGTGGAAGCTACGCTAACTGGAAAGGTATACTCAGAAAAACGTCTCTCAGACTGATGGAAGTACAAATTGGAAATTGTCGGAAAACCATCAATGAACTCAATCACCAAATTGATTCCAAAACCAGGAAGCTAAAAAGAGAGCTTCCCAAATCCGAACTTCAAAACAAGCTTCGGTTTATCTCCCATGACTGTCTCCGACTCTCTCGTACTCTAAATTCTAGGCAACAACGCAAGTTTCAAAGAGATCATGTCACTTCAAACCATGTGACTGTCACTTCAAATCAAGTGATTTCAAATTTTCGGAAAAGCAGGTCTCCCAGATTTATTCGTAAACCGGTTACCGAGCCTTTCACCGCCACCGCCGCGGTTGTAAGCATATCGTGTCAGCTTTCTGAAGGAGAAACTAAAATTCTCTCGAAGGGACTCAATTTCTGCCCCAAACCAAGGCAGACTGACACGCAGAAATTATCGCTAGACATGAAAGCGTTTTTCCGACGCTTGCGCCTTCGGGAGTATTTTGCTGACGAAGACGGCCTAAATTCTCCACCGGACAACGATATATCGTATCAATTTAAACCAAAAAGCACCTGGAACCCACCAAAGGGGCGTTGTCCGCAACTGGAATCATTTATTTCGGCCATTGAAGAGGATGTGAAAAACCACACCCCTTCCCCAGATTTCCGCGACAATCTCACAAAAAGTGAACGTCAGGCCATTCGAAGTCTACGGCATCGTGATGATATTGTTATCAAGCCGGCTGATAAAGGTTCTGCGATTGTTGCAATGGGGACTCAATTTTACAGGGAGGAAGCCCTCAGATTACTTGGCAATCCCGACCACTACTGACGTCTAGACTCAGATCCCACTTCGGAAATTGCGAAAAAAGTGGAGGCGGCCATCAAAAAGATGGTTCGCAACGGCTCCATTGACTCTGAAACCGGCCCGAATCTCCTCCAGGTAGATCCTAAACCAGGCCGTTTCTATTTTCTGCCCAAAATTCACAAAACGGGTAGTCCGGGCAGACCAATTATTTCCGGCAACGGGACTGCCACGGAAAAAATTTCAAAATTTGTTGACCTGCTTATCCAACCCCTGGTTCCAACCCTTCCCTCCTACGTTCAGGACACTACGGACTTCATCCGCAAAATTGGGAAGATCAAAAATCTCCCGTCGGACACAATTCTGGCCACTCTTGACGTGTCCTCGTTGTACACAAACATACCAAATGAGGAAGGCATCTCCGCTTGCACCAACGCCTTCAATCCGATTCGGGGCAAAACTCCCACCAAGAAAGACTTAGGCGAACTCATGCATCTGATTTTGACCAACAACAATCTCATTTTTGGTGACCACCACTACCTCCAAATTCATGGTACAGCCATGGGAACCAAAATGGCTCCCTCATTTGCTAACTTGTTCATGGGCAACTTCGAGCAAAAATTTCTGTCTCGACAAAATTTGAAACCACAAATTTGGTTACGCTTCAAAGACGACATCTTCATGATCTGGCCCCACGGTGAAGACTGTCTAAAAGTTTTTATTGAAAACATCAATTCGTTCCATCCCACCATCAAATTTACGGCCGACCATTCCAGGTCCAGTGTCCACTTCCTGGACACCACTGTAACCATAGAAAATGGTTCACTCAAAACAGACTTGTTCAACAAACCAACGGACAAGCACAACTACCTTCTACCCAGCAGTTGCCATCCTCCGCACTGCACCAAAAACATTCCGTACAGTCAAGCACTCCGCATAAAACGCATCTGTTCCTCTGAAACAGATTTTGACACTCGGGCAAAGGAACTATCCGGTTACCTCCGTAACCGGCAGTATTTTCGGGGTCCAATTGAAAATGCCATCAAAAAGGCAAAAGAAACCCCTCGCTCGCAAACTCTGACGTACAAAACTCGTCAGCGCAATTCCGACAGAGTGCCGTTGGTAACTGAGTACCATCCCGGTCTACCACCACTAGCCAAATTCATCAAAAAGCATATGCCCACACTTCAGAGCACCGATCGCCTAGGGTCTATCTTTCCCCAACCCCCCGTTGTTGCCTTCAAGCGGCCTTCAAATTTACGGGACATTTTGGTTCGGGCAAAATTCCAGGACAAAGCCTCAGTCGAGGAAAACAACGGAAATTTTGGTTGTTCACCTTGCCCTTCCAACTGCAAGACGTGCGCCCTGGTTGATTCCACAAAAGGCTTCCAGAGCAATCAAAATGCACGCACCTTCCAAATTAGACAAGAAATTAATTGTCTTTCCAAAAACGTCATTTATCTCATATACTGCAATTTATGTGGTATGCAGTATGTCGGAGAATCTAAAAATACTCTTCGAATGAGAATGACACAGCACAGGTCAGCAATTAAAACCAAAAAGGTTGAACAACCTGTTGCAAACCATTTCAATTTGCCCCATCATTCTATCAAAAACTTACGGGTCATTGCTATCGACCAAAACGATACATGGACCGACAAAGCTAGAAAAGCTAAAGAAAATTTCTGGGAACTCAATCTCAAAACCACATCGCCTTTCGGCTTGAACATCAGGACCGATTTACCAGCTTGCTGATAATACCAACCAAAATAATCCGATCAGGCCATTCCGGCCTAACAATTTCTCTAATTACTTTCAAGAGGATTTTCCTATTGTTGATGGGTTACACCCGAGTAATCCGATCAGACCCTCCCGGTCAATCAACCTGCTCAATTGCCTTAAGAAGGATTATCCTGTCACCATAGAGGTGAGACCATTGTCAACACCTTTAAAAGCTTCCAAAATTTCTCACTCCTTGTCATTCTCTGACCAAGTATTGACAAAGAGGTAGTATTCCTCGAAAGCTGTACTTCAAACCTTTTGGCTGTTTAATTTATCTAAATTCTAGCCTTCCGCTATTTGCATCTCCTCGGAGATCCAGCCTTTCAATTCTGTAGCACCGTTGTTTTACAGTTTCTCCGTCATGTTTATATATATATATATATATATAAAAATATAAATATATATATGTATATATATATATAAATAAATATAAATATATATATGTATGTATGTATATGTATATATATATATATACATACACACATATATATATATATATATATATATATATATAAATATATATATATATATATATGTATGTATATATAAATAAATAAGCAAATATCACTTGCCCCCATTTCATGGGTGAGAGTGCCTCCAATATATATATATATGTATATATATATATATATATATATATATATATATATATATATATATAAAAATATAAATATATATATATATATATATATATATATATATATATATGTATGTATGTATATGTATATATATATATACATACATATATATATATATATAAATATATATATATATATATATATGTATGTATATATAAATAAATAAGCAAATATCACTTGCCCCCATTTCATGGGTGAGAGTGCCTCCAATACCAACATAATACAAAAGCGTTGTCCAATATTTCGAGGTCCTACCTCTTCCTCGGAGACTTGAGTAATAAAGCAAAGTACACTCTACTACGTAAACCCGTTTAAAATGCCCAAATCTTTGTTCAGACCCCTGGTATGTGTTTTTAAGGATAAAATTAGTTTAATCTCCCCACTTTTTCGTTGATCGTCGTCCCTAAAGTTGCCTTTCCAGATGATTAGCTTTAGATTGTCTATTGTGTGTTCGGGAGAGGAAAAATGCTCTGCAACAGAAAATCCAGTAAGTCGCTGTGAAATGGTGTGTTTATGATTGTTGAAACGGAGACGGAATTTTGTCTTCGTTTCTCCTACATAATTGCCTTCAGTGCATTTATTGCAAAAGAGTACATATATAACATTGGCAGAATCACAGTTAAAGTTACCTGGATAAAGTTTGTATGAGGTGCCTGGGGGGGGTTTTGAGGGATGAAGTACAGACATGCTTACATATTTGGCATCTAGGTTTGCCGCATGGCGAGTTCCCTGTAGGGCTAAAAGGTCGAGGAATTTTGCTGCTTACGAAAATCTTTCTTAGGTTAGGGGGCTGTTTGAAAGACAGGAGAGGTCCATTATTGAAGGCGCCCTCTAATTCGACGTCATTTTGAAGAATTCTCCACAGGGATCTAAAGTTCTGAAAAGGATCCCTCACGATAGGATGGAAATTGGTAGTGAAGGGAATCCGTTCAGGAGGGGTGGCCTTTTTGTATTTCAAAAGGTCTTGCCTTGAAACTTTTTTGGCTCTCTGTTCTAATTCAAGTATACATTTTCTAGATATTCAAGTATCCTTGGTGAATGACAGCATACAAACATCTGTCTTCACCAAACCCACAGACAGGCACACATACATACCATTTACCAGCTTCCACCCAGACCATACCAAGAAATCTATCATTTACTGCCAGACTCTTCGTTATAAAAGAATTTGTTCTGACAGTGATGATTTGAACATGAAACTTAATGATCTTACAAAGCAATTCATGCTAAGGGGATACCCTCTTAAATTCATTAGAACGAAGAATACTGAAGACAAAGATCGTGTCAAATCTTCTGAGGCAACAAGATATTAAAAACGGTAAAGAGTTCAAAACTTAAAAGATTTAAAACGGCGAAGCTCAGATGTTAAAAACGCACTACGTTTCGGGGAGATACACTCCCCTTGCTCACGTGCTAAGAAATAACAGTAATGGAAAAAGTACTAGCTATAAGGCAATGCTCTATTGAGGCTTACATCTTTTACGTTAAGACCTATAGGGGCAAGAGTATTCAACCGGTAAATCCATTTCAATTCAACCTCCTTCCTAGTTTTCTTATTATTGTTACGTAGCTTTTCGATACCTATTAATTCGAAATTTTTACACACCTTAAAATACTTACCAATGGGAGTTTGACCTTTTCTAAACTCCTGTCGGTGACCCCTATGTCTACTTCTAAGCTTTAACCCGTTTCACCCACATACCGCTTATGGCAACACAAACAATTAGTCAGATTACGCCTTTGGTAGTACAGGTTAAATCCCCCCTCACCTGGAAATTCTGACCTGTATTAAAACTTTGAACGACAGAAGTTTCACGTAAGACACTACAGGTGACACACCTTTTATCGTGTGTATTGAAACAACCTCTATTCTCTGCATTATGACGTATTTTAGCTCTTACCAGTAAAGATTTTAAATTAGGAGGTTGTCTGTAAACTACTGGGGGCGGGTTAGAAAAACTTTTATTAAAGGTTGGGGACGATTTAAGAATAAGAAAATGCTTCTTAATAATATTGTTTAGGGGAGGTAACCTTGGGTTACGGGTAACAACCAGGGGGGCATGAAAACTCCTCCTAGCAGAAATGGAACGGTTACGGTTGAGAAGCGTCCTTCTCGGAACAGTACAGGCTTGATTCACCTTGTCTGTAACAATACTCGTGGGATACCCTCTTTCAATCAGATTACATTTAAGGGTATTAAGGTTTTTTGAGCAGATTCTTCTGTAGAACAGATAGTACGGATACGGAGAGCCTGGCCGTAAGCAATATTATCAAGAACATGTTTGCTATGATAAGAATTATATTTGAGATAAAGATTTTTGAACGTAGGTTAAACAAAAAGGTCAGTATTGAGATAACCCTCAGAATTGCGAAAAATATGCAGATCAAGAAAGGAAGGGAATCAAAACTAAAACACGAAGTAAAGTCAAGCTCACCAGGGTAAAGATTATCAAGAGTTTTCATAAACTCTTTGAAAAGATCTGGTCCATGGGGCCAGAGACCTCAGATATCGTCAATGTAACGAGACCACACAGGGGGCGAAAGAGAACAGTTTTGCAATAATTCTTTTTCAACAATGCCCATACCTAAACAGGCGTACCCGGGGGCCATTTAGGACCTATAGAGGTACCGTGTACCTGGGTAAAAAAAGTTTCCATTAAATTCAAAATGGTTCTCTGTGAGATAAAGCTTTAAACAATCAATCAAATTATCAGTAGAGGGTTTTTAATTTGGCGAGAATCCAAGGCCTTTCTAACTCCTTTTATACCTAAATGCTGAGGCATAGTGGGGTACATGGCTTTGACATCTATTGTAAACATACCCGTTGATAGTGGTAAAGGTCCTTTTTCGTTTATTCCTTCTATTAATTTAACCAAATCCTTAGAATCCTTGATAAATGAGTCCAGTTTTTCAACCTCTGTGTTAATGAAAAAGTCCAAAAATTCTGACAGTCTCTCAATAGGTGATCCACTACCGGAAATAACAGGACGAATTTTAAGGTGACCAGAGATGTCTGGTTCCTTGTGAGCTTTAGGAAATGTATAATACCTTGAAGTTTTACACTACTTAGGAACTAAATATTCGGCAGTTTTTTCATCTATATCCCCTTCATATAGGATTTTGTTGACTAACAAACGAACTTGACTGACAACTTCTGGTGTCTTGTCGGCATCATTTTCCTTGTAAAATTTCTGGTTACTAAGGTCACTTAAAGCACTCTCTAGATACGAGGTTTTATTTTGCACTACAAAAGCCGGTCCTTTATCTTCTGGTTTAATGATAATGTTACTGTCTCTAGAGAGTGAGGCCAGGGCCTGCCTTTCAGTCTTGGAAAGATTGTCATGAACAAACTTAGGGGGTTTATAACTGTCCACATCATTTTGGACGGCTTCCAAAAAACAATCCAAGAAGCGATCTCTTTCTTCAGGCGGCGACCAATTACTTTTGTTCCTAAAGCGAGGAATTTCTGAAAATGAAGACACACTGTTTTCGTCTGAAGAATTAAAGTACTCAAAAAGACGTAATCTACGTTTAAAGGCTTCTAGGTCTCTTTGCAACTGCAGTGTGTCTAGCCTTAAAGGAGTTGGGCAAAATTTAATACCTTTGCTGAGGAGAGACTCTTCTTCTGGGGTCAAATGTCTGTCCGAGACATTGAAAACCTTGCTCGTGTTACTTGGGATGCTACAATTAATGATTTCAATATCTCTTTCGATAACCCTACGTCTTTTCCTCCTTCCTTTATGTTTGTACGACAAGGTTACTTGAAGTAACATATGACCTATATATATATATATATATATATATATATATATATATATATATATATATATATATATATATATATATATATATATATATATATATATATATATATATATATATATATATACATATATATATATATATATATATATATATATATATATATATATTGAGTTGAGTTGAGTTGAGTCCCCCCCCCAAAAAAAAAAAAAAAAAAAAAAAAAAAATTTCCACATATCCGCCCTTGGCTTACCACGTACACTAATGTTGTCCAAGGGATGCATGTTGCATAACTGTGCCAGCCCATTAGCTCCTCTAACCCTACTTGCCTATGGCAAGTCACGGGAAGAAGAAGGATCAGCTGAAGGCTACCTTACCTGTAGTTTCCTCCTGATCCTCACTTCTGTTGGAGGAAATTATCCTTTCCATAGGCCCAGCATAGCTTTTCAATGTGTCATGTATGAGTAACGTTTTACAATACAGTTTGTCTCTCTGAAGTCAAGATAGGTTCATGCCAAGCTGCACAGTCTATTCCCAGTTTACTGTTGAATGTAGTTGGCATGCTATTCCTAAAATCTATGTAATGGGCTCAGCAAATGGTGCATTAAAAACATTTAGAGATCTCAATACAGGCATTAATTCGATTAAGTAATGTCCAGTGGCGTAGCTAGTGGGGGATTGGGGGAAGTCCCCTCCCCAGGAAAATAATTTGGGGAAATTTGATGAAATTGGGGTAATTTGATGAATTTTCTCATTCTAACAAAAATGTTTTAGAATTTTTGTTAGAATAAGAAAATCTGAGGCACTTCTCACTAATAATTCGTATTTTCATGCAACAAATTAACCCAGATTTCGTCAGTGTCGCATGAACCGGCCTAGTCTTGGTCAAGACGTTATTACACCTTTCCTACCAGAATTTAAGTAGAGGGCGGGCTTTAAACTGACTGTTTTGCAAATAAGTTACCTTCAGGAATAACGTCTTGGAGATTTTGGCAAATAAGGGGCGTTTACATATGTTAATGAGACATGTTATAAACATGAATATTCACCACTTGACCAAACGCTGTCGGGGAATTCCCTGTGATCGGACTTGCGCTAAAGTATCGTACTGAATTTTTTAGGCTCGGATTTGCAACATTACAATTACTTTATCAGTCGGTGGAGATAAACTAGTCAAAATAATACCACCTGCAGTTTTGTGAAAACATTCTTAGAGACACTTAGCTATCTTTCAAAGAAATACTTCCTCAGTTTGAAATTGTTCTAACGTCAGCCTGTCTAGCATTTATTATTATCAATATCAGTGTTCGTAATCGTAGGCTAGTCAGTCATTGTACATGCATATGGCTGCTTTTCAATAACGTTTTCATGTTATTTCAATGAAGACTGCTACAGCCTAAGTGTAATATGTCCCAGGCTCCCAGCCTTTTTCAGTACATCCCTAGTACTATAGTAATATGAGTGAGAAAGCCAACATTCATGCTTCATAACCGTAGCCTCAGTGCTGCACAGGATGACATCCACTGGCTGGGATGTTCAAAGCCTAGGAAAGGATCATGCAGATGATAACCGAAGCCTCGAAGGTAAGTTCTAGGGAAGTACATTTCATTGTAACAGCTAGTATTGTAGTATTAAATCAGGGGGGACCAGATGTTCCCAGGGTTCAATGCTCCCAGGGTTCGATGATTCAATTGTTTCAGTAAAAAGGTTCGTCTATTCCTGTTGTTCCCATTCAAACTTTTCATTGTAAGACCTGGTCAGTCTGGGTTTAATCCATCAGTTGAAGAGAATCAGGGGAACCTTAAAGGAGGGTAAAATACCCCTTTCCTTTGAATAAAAAATAACATAACATAATTTAACAGTAAAGGGGAAAGGAGGGCTAAAGCCCCATAAGTAAGTTAGATGGAGTTTTACGGCCCAGTTTCCAACCAACTGGTTCAAGTAGGGTCAAGCCCACCATGGCCTTTTTTGATTGGACTGTAGTCCTAACCCTAAAATCAAGAAGCTATACCCAGTGACTACCTAAACAACTGTAGTTACATTAATATATTCTACCACAGACAATGATGGAAGAAGAACCTGTCCAATATTGTTAATAAAGACAAAAATATCAGTATCGTGGTAAGAGGACACCCACGTAGCAAATTGTTGGAATTTACATGAATAAATAGCCTTCAACCAACCCTTCAGGTAATATACATCTTTTATAGGTTAGGGACTTGAAGTAAGCCTTTGCCCCAGAACTAACCTATAACTTTGGCTACCAAGGGCAGCATAAATTTGGACTTGGCCCAGGGCTTTTTAGTTAAAAATAAAAAATGTATTCAGATTATTGTAAACCTACTGCATTCTGCACTTACTGTATAGTGTATAGGCTATGTATCATCTATTCATCTTGCTGATGTGGTTATTATACTGTCAAATAGTGAGACATTAACTTCTTTCATTTTCTCTCTTTGTACAGTACCGAAATCTGTGAGCCAATTGAATGCACATCTTCAATTAGAAGCCACTGCAGTAGAGCCATGAACCCTTACCAGAACAACAGGCACTAGAGAAGTAAAGTCTTCTTCCACACAAGTGGCACCAGTCATTTGGGTGATGTATAGACAAAGTTGGATCAAGTGATGGTCTGGTTTTAGTCGGGCAAAACTGGGGTTAATGACATTCTTCTATTTGTAGCTGTAGTAATGTGTGCTTCACTGTAAAATAACAAGTTGATATGGTCATGTAGGGATGTTATACTAGTGAAATATCTCAAGGAATTGGGCAATTGTAGTGAAGTCTACTGATTTTCGGGAGACAGAACTTTTAAGCTTTAAATGTTATTGAGCTAGTAATTGAACGCTCTGATATCCTGAATAGATATAGGCTATGTATCATCTATTCATCTTGCTGATGTGGTTATTATACTGTCAAATAGTGAGACATTAACTTCTTTCATTTTCTCTCTTTGTACAGTACCGAAATCTGTGAGCCAATTGAATGCACATCTTCAATTAGAAGCCACTGCAGTAGAGCCATGAACCCTTACCAGAACAACAGGCACTAGAGAAGTAAAGTCTTCTTCCACACAAGTGGCACCAGTCATTTGGGTGATGTATAGACAAAGTTGGATCAAGTGATGGTCTGGTTTTAGTCGGGCAAAACTGGGGTTAATGACATTCTTCTATTTGTAGCTGTAGTAATGTGTGCTTCACTGTAAAATAACAAGTTGATATGGTCATGTAGGGATGTTATACTAGTGAAATATCTCAAGGAATTGGGCAATTGTAGTGAAGTCTACTGATTTTCGGGAGACAGAACTTTTAAGCTTTAAATGTTATTGAGCTAGTAATTGAACGCTCTGATATCCTGAATAGAATAATGCTGTGTACACTTCATATTTTGAAGATAAACCTTGAAGACATGAAATGAAAAAAAATAGCTACAGCCTTATCACAGAAACACCAATACACATGAAGATGCTTTGCCAGTATGTGACATATTGTTTGTAACATGCCAGACAGATGTGTTTGTAAATTGTCATTGATTTGGCATCACTGGTTTGGAGCTGTTACTTGATTGACTTAGAAAGTGCAAATCCTTAGCAGCATGTCTTGTGGGTTGGAAAAGTAAAGCCATATGAAGGGATGAAGGGTAAAGGTGCACTGGTGCACTGGTGCACTGGTGCACTGATCTTGAAGTTTATAGAGCACCTGACATAAATGACAATTCCTGGTTTTGGAATATATGTATACAGTTGTAAGTCATATACACAGTACATTGCAACAAAGCCATTTTGGGGGCAGATGCATCCAGTTATCTTGTCCTTTTTTGTTACTGAAGAAAATTTCATGCATTGAGAGATCAACATCTTTATGATGTGATGTGAATTGTACAAACTAACTCTACACTGAAAACCTGGCTCATTAAACTTTACAGTAGGACAGATGAGTATAGGCACCCAGAAGTGTAAGAATACCGTCAACTTGATGATCATGTGGTACAAGTGTCAGCTAGTGAGACATTGTGGGAAAACCTCTCTTGACCTCCTTTAACAATTTGTCATTTAAAATGGATTTTCACAGTTCAGTTCGTATACAATACTGTATAGTGGCATGTGTACTAAATGCATTGCAACTACATTAACTTAAAGCCTACAGGCTTACTTGCAGCTTTTTTTAAAATATGTTTGATTGTTGAAATGTTGTAGTATTCAGACAAGTCACTGTTTTCTTCCTATTTTCCTTATTAGCACAGTCTGTTCATTTTCTTCTTTGGTTTCTATTCATGATACTTGCAGGTTACAAAGCTTTGATCAACAACCTGATAATTTTTTTCTTTTCCTTTTTTCTTCTCTGAGGGTTCATATCACATATGGCAATCTTTTGAACGTAGCCTAATTTGGTCGATGAGAAGTGTACATAAGAAATATATTCAACTGAAATAAAAAAACAATGTGATTTGCCTCACAGTATTCCCAAGTTGGATCATACCTATGGTAATCACTGCGAGAGGTTGATTCAGTCCTTCACTTTTAGATCTAAAAGGAAGCACAGGAAAGAAATCATTGCAAGGATGAATATGGAAGTATAAGTGTGATATACAGTTGTACTTTGTTCTTTAGCCTTCCCCACCCTATTCTCCAAAACTACACCTGCCTATAGTTAACCTCCAAGACAGCAGTACCCCACATTCCATTCAAAGTGAAATTGCTTGAGGCCACTTATATTTTGACACACACACAGTTGCCAGTGTGTGTGATATTGAGCACTTGCTAGCGCAAAGAACAAAACAGCTTGGTTTTCATTGCACTTGCTCCTCAAGAATTGCCAGTTGCTAATAAATCAGATTATCAAAAGTTGAAGTAATTGGTAATACTAATGATTTATGGAAGAATTGCTTGGTGATTTTTTGCCAATCAATTCACTAACAACACTATTTTGTCCCTTCAACTGCATTCTGTACTGTATGATGCAGCCAATGGGAGTGGAGCAATTCAGCAATATCCATAATATTTTCATGGCAGTCAAAACTACTGGTCAGAAATGCAGTCCAGCTACCATTCAGACTGCCTTTAGAACCATAGAAACTTTTGTCATATGTAATGAAGGTTGGGATTAAAGCCCCTGCAAAATTTCACACCCATTAGATAAAGGTAACTACCATGATACACTTCGGAATGTTTCACATCTGTTTTTTTTTTTTTTTTTTTTTTGCCCCATAGATCTATACTAAGTCCCCTAACTTTGAACAGTAGGCCTATGTCGAGGGAGTGTGGCCTGGCCAAGTCAGATAAAAAACCTCATGTCTATGTACATTGAACTCATGATGAAGGGTACCAAGCCACCATGACACCATTAGATCAGACTTGGCTCGTAAAAAAGTTATCCACTGTTTAGAAACACAGGCATTGGTAACCTAGGACCATGGTATTTCAAGGGCACCCCCACACTCCAGCCCAATTTAATTGGATCGGCACCATAAATTTTAATGTCTTTATTCTATAATCTTGCACAACTATGTGCATAGGATTCAACCGCAATTCTGATACAGACCTATACATTTAGTGAACCTATGAAGCCAGGCCGGCCACCCCACTGCCTGTTAAATTGATGATGGGATCAACTTCTAAACCTTATTTAATTGTAAGGATGTCTCGCAGTGTTCAGTGTTTGAGCCTTTTTAATTGTACCCTTCCCATAGCAGTGATGGCTCTTCATGTGAATGGAAATTAGCTGCAACCCAGGTAACATATGGAGCCCTTATGGGTCTCATATTTTTTGGAACATATGAGGCTCATGTGATTTTGAACCCAGGATTAGGAAGAAGCCCATATGGGCTAGCCCGGCCACATATGACACCCATATGGGATATTTCTGGGGCCCGCGGCGGCCATGTAAAGGATATTGATGTGTGGGGATATGTGCCAGACATATTCCACATGTGGACTACTGGGCCAAATGGGGCTCTTACTTATTGAATCTTGGTGCAAAATTAAATGGGCCCCATTTGGGGCCACAAGCAAATTTTTAAGTGGGCAGCCAATCACCAAAGCGGCCCAATATGTACAACGATATATGGCAATGTAAGGCAGCCAAAAATGCTTACGGCAGAAAAAGTGGGGGAGCCCCCTAGCACACGTCTCCTTGGTCCCTGCATATGAGTTTAGGCACATGGAACTCATCAAGGGTTTGCTACCTGGGAAGCCTGCCCAGCTGAACCTGCTTGTTACACGACCAATTTTCCAAACTGAAATTGAACTCCCCACACCCCACCCGTGTTCCCTCCCATGCACCCATCCTCCCGTGTACAATTGTTCTGTTGGCTCAGTAAAGGCCTATCTCGTTCTTATCCAGGCTGACAGGATTTGCCCTTTATTTTATCTCTCCCTATCGTTGGAGGAAAAGGTTCATTTTGCACCATATAACTAACCAGCGAATTAACCCTGGTAGCAAACAAATTCCTCAGAGTTCACTATCGGCCACATTCATCGCACTCGTTTTACATTATACAGTATAGTAATACAGTGGATACGTTGAATAGCGCTACATTGTACAGAGATTGTAAGCAGCCCAACGTTTGTTGTTGCAGTACATTACTGTGCTGTACATGCATATTACTGCACTGTATATATTACACACTATAAGCAACGTGATTTGGTCGTTACAGAGGCCAGTCAACATAGATATGCATATTCATATCTTTGTGTCACATGCCCTGAGTTTCGATTTCTGGTTGGGTCCCTTCACTTTTGAAGGGAAAATGCTCAGAAAACAAAGGTAAAGTTAAAACTGCCTTGCCAAAACCTCCAAGACCGTAATACAGAGCTGAGACTTTCTGAAGGTAATAGAGGGCGTACTGAAAAAAGTAGCAGATGTTGTAGTACAACTAGTATTACGGTCTTGACCAAGACTAGAACCGGCCCTACTCGCGTTCCACAGAAATGTCCTCGCCGCGTAGCAGATTGAATGTTCTCTTGTATACGCGCGGGTGTTATGATCAGTGCATTTCAGTGCATAGGAAGCTGTTATTCAGGAATTAAACAACAGCTGATACAGTACAACTAACACTGAAAGGTTGTAAACCCGAACTTATGTACACTGTCTCTGCGTTGTACACTTTGGGAATTCAGTAAAAGGATGTGAAAACTGGCAAGTCACTAACGTAGACCCCCCCCCCCCTCAGGTTAATATATTGTCCTACAAGCAAGTAGCAGCTATACCGATTTTTCTCTGTGTACATAGCGATGGATGGGGCTGAAACAATCCATGGCCAACGATAAAGTTACTTAAAGTTAGTCTAAGAAATAAGAATGAACGGGATGCATTGGCATACTTAGATTTTGTTACGTAGTCTAATCACTGGAGGCTTACAGGCTAGTTCGGAAAAAAGCTTTCATATCACTTAGGGTGTAACAATAAACGAGTCCATGAGTATATTGTAGCCTTCTACACTTAAGAGACCGCTGTTCTAACAGGATATCCTGTGTGAGCGAGCCACTGTTAGGCCTCATTTTAGTGGCGTACGAAGGGGGGACCATTGGGCCATGCCCCCTCACAGATGCCATTTTTGTTTGTTCTTTAAAATACGTTGTCAAACTTTAGTAACACAGATTTTACTTCAAAAGATAGTTTATGTGGCACCAGATTGCATATAAGGACACCCAATTTTTCACAAATTTTCAAAGGGGAAGGATTGTCTCTGCAAGGCCCCCCTCAGTGATGCCAATTTTTTTAATTCCTACAAATAGGAAAATTCTGTCAAATTCCAAATTTTACTTAAAAAGGTAGACTCTGTATCCCACTGGCGGCATCGATAAAATAAAGACTATATGTTTAGATTCTCTTTACAAGCATGAATACGCTATTTTTGACCATCTAAGGGGTCTGATTTTTCGAAATTTTCTGTACGCTCCCCGCCAACCGGTGGTGGAGCTTCGCTCAGTCTTTTGGGCCAAACTAAATTTGGGGGGGGGGGGTCAAATTAGCTCTTAACTCTCTGATCACTTTTTAGTTTGCGAACATGTTTTGAAGGGAGCATTTTATTGCAAACGACAAAAGAAGATAGCGACTGGTTAGATTCTTCGTATAAGTCTGGAAAATGCTATTTCAGGCCATCTGAGGGGTCTGAGGGGTCTGATTTTTTCTGGAAAAAATCCTAGCTACGCCACTGGTAATGTCATCATTAATCATATATGGTGGCATTAATCCATTCAATACTATTATAAATAGCATTAAATTGACCAATCAGATTGAGATATCTGAGTTATATTAACCAACCATATTCAGTTTTAGAAGGGCGTTTTATTTTCATTGCATATCGAAAAGTTTTGTAGGCCTATATAAACGATTATTTGCTCAATTTACACCAAAATACCTTACTAATTGTTCTAATTAAGGTAAGCGTAATGACCTATGCTTCGAAATTATATGTCTAGGTGACATCACCCATCACCCATGAAACGCCGATTTTCATTCAAAATGCATGTTTTTTGACGATTTCAAAATTTTTTGACGTCACAATTTGGGGGAATTCCCCCAAAATAATGCTTCATTTCATGTCACAAAGACGCGGTTTACGACAAACTACAGTAATTGAAGATCGAAATAAAACCAACTCTTTCTTTTCCGCCTGCTACCTGTGATATGCAGCTACCAGAAACGCGCTTAGCCATTTCGATAAATTTGTGGCTAGAAGTATTAATCCTTTAAATTATGTAAATTTGGGGTGAAAAACACAGTTTTGCTTATAGACATCAATTCTCATAAATTAATGATTTTCGACAAACTTAAAGGGTGTGCCCAATCAAAAAATTATTCACTGGGTGTGAAATAATACGCACACCACAAATCCAATTCAGCCAGACTTCAAAACACAACCCCAAGTACTACATTAAGCGAAAAACCGAACAATACACTATGCGCCCACACACTGTAACGCATTTGTAAGGTTTATGATCGAAACTTTTCGATATGTAAGGCAGCATATAAGGCTCGCTTACCTGAGTGCTGACCACACGCCGTTAGCTAAACTTGTAAGCAGCTACACTGAAGGTTTCTGGCACGAGCTTTCGGGAACCACACCAGTAAAAGCCTATATACCCGTTTGTTTTGGTACGTGTAAACAGTTCCTTACAACAATGTTTCCACAATCGAGGCAGTACCGCACACATGCATGATGGAAACACAAGACCGTGGTGCCCACTGTACTAACAATGAACGAAACATTGACATTGAACTCAGTCTCCTCACTCTGAGTGTGCAGTGACGAGTACACACGGTAATGTAATAGCCACACATGAACATTACAATTTCGCAACAAACTATGGACCCCAGTAATACGTAGGCCGCAAGCAAAGCAAAGTCCGCTCGTTAACTGGTCCACCCGAAGGTATGGACGTACGCCGCAGGGTACAAGCGCCATTAACAGATAATATGAAGTGTGTAGACAACGTGACCTTACCTTTCTGATTGGATAGCTCTTCTTACCACTATACAAACTGCATTTGATTAACGAAGCTACGTTATGTTGACATTGAGACATGATTAGTACTCATAGCCAGTGCGGCTAGCTGCTTGCAGTCAAACCCGACTGAGAGCTGACTTGATTCTCGTGGATATCAATATCCTTAAGTTTAACTGATTGGTAAAATTAATGCTAGCACGATTTAAGCATTAATTTGAAAGATAAGGGGAAGTTTAGGCAAAAGTTAAATTTTCATATGTGTGAAAGGAGAACCAAATCTACACAGTCCCATACAAATCGGTCATGAATGTACTTCTGGAGATATCAGTGAAGTCATTAGTGTGTTCAAAAGTGAGTTTCATGGCAGCACAGCTCGTATCACTTCCTCACATTGACAACTGGTGGGTTGACCTTCAAGTTAAAAGGGAAAGGTTCTCCATGCTTAGAGGATGGAAAGTTTGAAAAGTTATCATGCTACTTATGCAATCAGATTTAGTAATAACAATATTGTGAGGCTTCTGAGAAGAAAATCAACTCATCGGTTTAAGGAAGAACAAAAGACTGTGCAGTAATGCGGGCATATGATGTCATATGTTTCTGCTTCAAATCACTTACTGTTGAAAATGTGAAAACTTTACGTGTTCATATCTTGAGAATGGTACATTGGATTTCAATGGAAATTTCGTCAAATTGCTTAGAATAGGTACCTCTTACATAATTGCGTTGAACGGAAAAGGTTCGGAAGAGGTTTAATGTGCCCTTAGGCTATTACCGAAAAAGGCACATGCAGTGAAGCTTCGTTTCATGAACTTTTTGCAAGATAGACATGCTTTCCTTGTGTTCACCTTACGTAAAAGCAATCAAAACACACTCGACTGGCCTGTTAGCTAACCGTAAATGTTATGTAATTTTTTGTGTAGTTTGATATATCTGGCACTGCCAATCTATTAATCGGATATGAAACCTGTCTTAAATCAAGTGTTTATGTAGCGTGCTTCATCCCCCCGGGTCATAAGATGTAATCAAACATAGCAAAAAGCTGTTTCAAAAAGAGAAGAACACTTTCCTTTTAGTGTCAACACGTAATATACTAGGCCAAGGCGTCTGAATTGGCGTCTGAATTTGCAATGAATTGGGGAAGTCTGGCAACGAATTGGGAGATTCGTCCTTCATTGCCAGTTCATTTAATGTATTTCTTAATGTTGTATGTACTGGGTATATATTGTGATACAGTTTTTTCTTCAAAACGATGCATTTAGCAATAATTTTTTCAATAAAGTCAGATTCTATGGGAAATTTAAACCTTTCTTGATGTAAATTTTGTCAAGTTCGGGTTTAATGAACATTGTAACTGAAAGGGGAAAAGTAGACAAATGATCACAATTACCTGTGCATCTTTTGAATTAGATTTATGACTAGATAAACAGACTGTACGACTGTGTATTTTGTGGAATCGACCTCTCATGGCGAGTTTGATATTGATTTCTGATGTGTAGGTGGTTCTCAAGGTATGATAAAATAAAGCTGTTGGGCCTACGTTTTTATTAAAAGTTGAATTTGAAGCCCCACAATAATAAATAAATCTTTGTTATCGTCTAAGGGGAATTAATTAGCCTATAATTTTACATTCTCCACTGAGAAGCCGTATCCCCGTTGACTGCAAAGTTAACACTTGAACAGAGCGTAAACACAAAACAAAACAAAATAAAACAGTTCTTGCCATTTAAGGGAAGGATGCATTCTCTGCTTCCCTTTTCATTTTTAATGGAATTTTCACTAAATTTTCAAAATAAAAAATGTTGCTTCAACTTTTCTTTTAAATTTAACAATAGTGTAATGAACAGGATTATAAAAGAAAGTTTACAAAGCCTACATTCTGAACAAATGTGTTATGCCTTCAAGTGTTTACCAAACTATTCAAGTATGATGATTCATTGTATCCAATTAAGCTAATGAAAACTTGAAACTGCTAAACATGATCGAGGTTCATTTAGTTAAATTACTACTGTCCGTTTTGGGTTAAACTTCTGTTTCATTAATGTGATATAAAAACGACATGGTCTGTAACCAACCGAATTTCATCAGCCAGTTAAGCAATGTTTGACATAGTTTAATTGTTTTGAATCAGTCCAATAGGGTTCTGAAAGCGGCTCCTCGAGCTGAGTCATAAAATTCAACAATTTTTTCCAAACCTGTTAATTTTTCTAGACATACCAATGAAAAATGGTCAATCTTAACAATACCTAAACCCTACATACAAATATCTGTTTCATGAGTGAGTACTTAACTGTTTAAGTCAGTTTTCAAAAATTTGTGACCCGACACTTTTTTTTCAAATTATGTACAAAACAAGTAAAGACACTAGGAAATTCAACATTTTAACGTTTTCTGTGACTCTTGGACTTGAAACTTGACTTTTTATGCTCCCTTTAAGCATTGTTATACAGTAGTAACCCTTTGATACTTTCATTTAGTTCTCGATAACAACTTAATGAGCCTCTTTTAGAAATTGTGGTTTTACATTCTTTGTGAAATACCACGGCACTAAGGTCAGGTAGTCGATGGGGGGCAAAAATTTTCTCAACAACCAAAATCTAATATCGTGACCGTGACCGTACTCCTCTGTAAGCCATCCACCAACACGAATGCAAGCCCACACCTATACACGCACACAATCATACATACACCACAGACTTAGTCTCCATGTAATATGCGTACTTCGTAGTACTACCTATTCGTAAGTTGTCGCCACCGACTGGATAAAAAAGGCGCATCAAGAAGGCCGCCGTGAAGCTGTAACTTGTATGATTTGACGACGAATCTGTAATATTAAATAACAAAAGTCATATGCGGCGGAGGCCCAAGTCATATGCGGCGGAGGCCTGGGACCCCCCCCCCCCAAAAAAAAATTGTTAATAAGATTTTGGTGGGAAGCATGCCCCCCCCCCCCCATTGCTGAAGGTCGCAAAATAAATTTTAAGTTCCTCTTATTACGATTGGACTATTCTTTGGCTCAGTTATTACTCTTCGTAGGGCAAAACTTTCCAAGCTTCAGGGGGTCTCCGCCCCTTGGACCCCCATATTAACTATAACCTGTAGGAAAAGTTACTTTCGCCTTTAAAACAGTTAAACACAAAAATCTTTGAAAGCTATCATTTTTTTTTCAAATTATCTTTCTTCTTTTCAAATCAGGACCTTATAAACATACTGAACGAGGGCGCATGTCCACAGTCCCCTTATTGGCCCCAATGGCACACATTTGCCCTAGAAAAAATGTAACTTTAAGGATTATTAATAATATCCTTATCAAGGTACTCTTTTGCTTCCATTAAGCCCACTAAAAAGCCTAAAATTTTAGAGCTTCGGGGCCTTGTTGCGGAACACAGGACCCCACGCATATTGCCTCGGGATTTCAAATAGAATTCCCCAATGATAAAATGCCCCAAAACACTTTGGATCCCTTAAAATATCCTGTCTCAAATTTCAGTCACATGTTCAATTTTGAGTAGCTTCAACTTTTGGCGTTGTCCCCTAAAATTTAACTGCATAGTATGTTTTTCCTTTTTTAAATGTCATAGTAATTCAAGATTCCGTTCTCGTCCCTTACCTTACATTACTCCTGAATTAAATTCATAGTTTAGAGTCTTTCAATAGAACATGATTTTCCACCATTTTGGAGCCTCTCAAGTCACTAAAATCGTTGAGCTTCCGGGGGCCTCGCCCCGGGACCCCCACCAGGGCTGTTCCACCAGAAAAAATTACCTCTCGTGATAATAATACTAATTTTTTTGTTGGTTAACCCAACAAATTTATGCTGGGGGAGGGGGGCGTATATTCCCGATCTTGCCCTCACGCCGCCCCTGAATATTGCAATTGTCTAATTCAGAAATAACTGATGATTATAAACAATAACTGAATGTTTTAGGCTGTCATTAAGATTTGACGTGACGTGATTAGTAGCAGTGTACACAAAAATGTAAATTGATTTATTATAGAACTGTAAAGAATGTCGACAAAAAAAAAACATAAAATGGTCTAATATGCACCTACACGACTTGTAATAACTAAAATAGCTAATAATTACTATGGAAATGGAGGATATGCAAATAAAAAAATATCAATGATGTATTCAATTACTGATTTTATTCTTTTCGCTCGATTCAGAAACGTTGTTCCCGTTGTAAGGCAATTAGACAGCTTTTACTTCTTCTATACTTTTTACGATACGCCTTTCTACTTTTTATCAAAAAGGTCAAAGTCTCATTGCAATACCCATTAAAGTTGATAACTGTAAAACTGTAGCATCTCTGAAGGCTGCACGTCTAGCACATGTAGGTTTCAAGCGTGACTGTTCAGTGTTTATCGACAACTCGGTCCGTAGAAAAATTCGGTCCCTGGGGCAACTAGTCCCGGACATCTCGGCCCTGGACAACTCGGCCACCGAGACATCTCGGTCGCCATTGAAATAGTGACTAAGCACTAGAAATACAAGTACTGGCTTTCAAACGTTACATATCTGATATGTTGTATCCCTCTTGCCTGCACGCTAAGGATCAACTTATTATGAGGAAAAAGTTAAATACAAAACTTCCTCTTCAAAGTAACTTTCAATAAATGTTATGACTTCACTATTGTATGTTGTAGGTAATTTGTTTTGAAAATTACACATTTGAATAACATGTTTTCACATGACTCTCAACAGCCAATCATGAAACAGAACAGTATACTACACTGTTTAAAGTTGGGATGAGTGCCCTTTAAGTTCGTCACCCAAATGTTGCTGTCGCGCATGTAGAGTGGTTTGAATGACATTGAATGCATTGATGTTTTCAAAGTTAAAAATAAAAAGAACTGTAAAAAATTATTATCTTCGATCACTTCAAGAAACATTTTCAAAATTTTAACTAATATTTCGAAATGTTTGGTTTATTTTGAGCAATTTCTGATTCAGACAGGTAATGTTGAACGTAAGACTGTGAAAATTGTTTTCAAAAATGAGACTAACACAGGGTATGTTTTTAAAATACAACCCCATAATTGATGAGTTCACTTAATTTAACCATGTCAACGGTGGCCGAGACGTCTCGGTGAACGATTTGTCGTGGGGTCGAGTTTTCCAGGTTGTCAGATGTTGGAAGAGTTGGCACATAGGCCGAGTTGACCAGACACTCTGTACAGAACGCTGTTTTTCGTATAAAAATTGATCAAAATTCCACACTAGGACTATGTCGCAATGGATAACATATCTACTTAATTTTTTTGTCGCATTTGATTGTTCAGTTACAACCAAACGTTTGTTCAAGTTCATGGCTCGGAATGCTCACTTCTTGAGTAAGTTAGTTAGACGGAGTTGTGCAGCTCAGTTTCTAACCAATTGGTTTAAGTGGGCCACACACTGCCTTTTGAATTGTGAAGTTGTGACTCGCTTGATTGCTTACCCAATTGCTTAACCCTTTACCGTTGTTTGAGTCCTTTCGGACCGATGCGAAGAGCTTGGCTGTCACCCATCTTTACTGTTTCACGCGGAGCTCGAAACTGAGAGTACCTACCCGAAAATTCGGCCACAACAACGAGGAAGACAATAGTTTAAGGTCACGGGGTCAAAGGCCTACGGACGCTGATGCGGGGCGTGCTACGTCCGCTTTTCCGCCCACTCCCGAGGCGAGCAAATATGCCCCGATTGGAGCACAACGGTAAAGGGTTAAATAAACGGACGTTGAGCTGCACTATGTGCCACGTCTATGAAACTTCAATTATTGTAAACTTGCTATCACACCTTAAAATTCTTTATCGGTAAAGATTGACAATTGTTTTTTACCAAAATGTGTCTTTAGCTACAGATGTGATGGCCCAAGGGCCAATGTTTAATGGGTTTTTTTTGTACATTTTTTCCACGCTCAATTAACCCACTTTTCCTAAAAAAAAAAACTCTCTTCACTTATTTCAAGATTACATTTTGCTTTATTTCAATCTACTCAACCATATCTATACATGCAAAGTATTAACAATGTTATCTCTAAACCAATTGGATCTGTCTACCTTTTATTTACATATTTTTTTGGAAAACTATGCTAGAAATACGTGCAACTTCTGTAAGATCCACGCAGTTTTCTCGTATTTTAAAACAAATATGTTCCGCACAACTTTACCGATATAATTTGTAAATTTTCATAAGCAATAAATATAAACTTTTCCGTAAACCTGTCAAAATCACAAAAAAGTATACGTGAATATGAAAAAGGGACGGAATGTTAAAAATTCTACAGAGTTTTACTGTTAATTTACAAAAAAACAAAAAAAAAATGTTCGACAGTTTACAGTCTTTTACGAATCTGGACGAGACATAACGGTACAACCATACACGTAGCCCGACACTCAGCAAGCAAGTGATGGTCTGATTTCAGTCGGCCATAACTGGGTGTTATCATCTTCTAGTCTCCCAATTTCCTTACTTACGTGTATCATGGATGGTTGTACACAGAATTTTACCTTGATTTCTTCAATTTCACCGAATATGAGGGTTTGAAATTCATGTAGGAAATTAATGAAGACGATTTGAGGCACATGAACCCCACCTATGGCTGCCCACACCCATTTAACACAAGCGTTGATCGGATTCGTCAATACGCTGTGTTAAGTTTGTTTCAATGACTCATCATTACCCTGGTATATGTTTACATCGGATAAAAGTAAATCCCTGAAGGAACTGGTTGATATGTTTAACACACAGCTGATCATGTGAAAAATAATGTTAAATCCAAGGGTAAGTTGCTGTGTACATACCATACTATATACAGTCATACGATACAGGGCCGCAACCGGGGGGGGGGGGTGCGGAGGGTACGTACGCACCCCCCTCTAGACCTGCCCGCCCAAAAAAAAAAAACAATATCGCCAAAAAAAATTGGGGGAGGGGCGTCGCCGCCGGATGTGGAGATTTTTTTTTTGTAAATGCGGTCGGAATTGTGCATGGAAAGACCAAACGGCAATCTTTCCTACGTTTTCAATACTTCTAGACTATCACGTGGCGAAGTTTCAGCTCGTCGTCGATCTCACAAGTATCTTCGAGAGATCTATCACTATTCGCGTTTGTAAATCCAGTGCTGCATTTCCATCAGTCATTTCCGCTCAACCTTCCTCCCAGCCTAGGCTTCGAGTTCGAAGTATCGCAGGCCAAAGCACAGTTTTAGTTCGCCTCAGTTATAGTCAGTTCGTAGCAGCACGGGTTGGCGTTTTACGCTACCGAATCGTTCTGACCGGGTGCTTGGTCTAACGGTAAGAGCATCCGCCTCTCACGAGGAAAGCCCCGATTCGCTTCCCAGGTCGAGTCATCAGTGGCGTGAACAAGCCCCCCCCCCCCCCATCTTCTTCAGGTCCCCAAGATTTCTTTGCCTCCTGATAAAGTAATGGAGAAAAAATAAAGTGTTTGAAAGGAAAACATTTTGAAGAATTTCCTTCAAAAAAAGTAAATAAATAAAATGTGTAACAATTAATAAAACATGCATGAATGTGTGTAAAACATATTATGTGTGCACGTATGGAATCAAGTAATAACTTCAAAATGATTACTTTTACTAAAATTAGATACCTTTTAAGGGTAAGGGTGCCTTCGAATAATTCTTCCCATCCATCCCTAACAAGTAGACCTATGTCGTGCCTCACTCCTTCCCATGACAAGTGCCACTGTAGAACGATTTCTTCACGAAGTCCTCTTTTTACTAGTTGGCACTGGCGTCCGGGCGGACTTGTAAAATGTCCACAAGGTCCGCATTTCACGTGTTTCCCGCATGATCCTTACTTCGGATTTGCGGTTTAAATTTTTTGAGAGATTTTACTCTTGAGATATTTTAATTATGACAAGGTAATGTACCGACGACTGAACAAATACTGCACCATTTTCCATTTCAACACCACTGAAAACCGGAAAATATTGTTTCTTTGGTAGTATGTATGTCACGTGTTAAATCTCTACAAAGAATAAAAATGAGGATTTTGAAAATTTTCATGTTCCCTAAATAGGAAATTAAAAAACGTAGGCCATGATCAGTTAAAAGTTTTGCGAAACACAGCACCACTTTGCATGGAGCAAATATAACGCAAAAGAGTTTCTCAGAGGGGAACACAACTAATTTTGGTTTTCCGTTTGAAGCTGAAATCTGTTCAAATATTGCCGGATTTGCGATCTACGTTCTCCTGAATTTCAAAATTTTCCCAAGAGAAAGGGAGATACCGGTTCCCTTCAGTCTCATCCTCCAGGCCATGACACAGATCAGAAATGCCCAGATTTGGGGTCCCCAAAAAGTGTATGTATTATCATTTTTCATAGATTGACTTTTCATTCACACTATTTGAGAAGTGGCAGACATGAGATTCGTATTTTACGGCTGAGCGCAACCGGCTTAAAACAAGTAAGAAGTGCCGTTTCCAGCCATCTGGAGGGTTTGAAAAACCCAAAATTTTCTTGCACGCTCCGCGCCAACTGCTGGTGGCGCTCCGCGTATGGTCTTGCCGTGTCTGACCCTTGGAGTTACCAGCCCCCCCCCCCCCTGGGAATTCCATCCTGGGCTACGCCACTGCGAGTCATGCCAAAGACTCTAAAAAAAGGCACCTACTGCCGTTGTACGTGATGCTCAGCATTAGCGATAGAGAAGGGGAAACAATCCAGGGGGCTACAACTGGAAAAAGGCCGTGACCGGCTCGACTTGAACCAATAGGTTGAACTGGGCCGTTAACCTCTATCTAACTAACAAGCTACAGAATCTTTCGCAAATTTAGCAGTACAACACTGTGGCCTAGTTATAGTCTAGCCCAGGTACCAATATTCCTTTTTACAGGAATCAGTCATTTCATCCAAGTTGTGTGTTAGTGTAAAACAGTTTATAGTTTATAGTCCCCGTCAGGACATTGGTTCATAATAGTTGACAGACTCATTACTGGAGGAGTGAACCAAATAAGGACCGACTAAATTTTGAACTGTGAGTGTTTCATACTTAATACAGTTGCAATTGTGTTAGGGGGTCAAATTTATTTGTGAGTTAATCATTCATATGTGTTTTCAAGGAGAATATAATGATTACAATTATCAATCACCCTCCCAGAAACAGTTGATCCTACGCCTGAATTTCCTCTCTTGGTATGCACCAGACTGTGCCATTTTAAGTTGAAAAATTGCAAAGCTTCTAACCGTATGGGAGGGGGCCCCTCCCATGCCCACCCCCTTCTGCTACTTCGTGGACTCGTCCACAACAATTTCCTCACCCACATGTTCGAGTTTTGAAACGCACCCCCTTTGAAAAAAGCTGGTGACGGCCCTGTACTATATGCCTCTCCTGATGTGTGAGTAAAACATTGAAGCTGTTATGAGAGCTATCCGTTGAGGCAATAACTACTAAACTTCCTTCCATATTTTGACAAAGATGTAAGTACGTAGTTTTTACTTTTTCAAGTATTTTTGTGCTTAAAAGGGCTCGTTGGGCTGATGTCGGTAACTTGATGACAGTGCTTAAGGGTACTTACCCATAAATTGTTTATAATTAGCATGCTTAGTCAAGTCTCATATCCAATAGTAACGTAAAAGAATTTATAGGCGTTGCGCATAATTTGAAAAAGTGTCTGGTCACGAAATTTTTAAGTACCAGTGAAGTTGTAAAACAGTTTTTTGTATGTAGGGTATGGGAATTGTCTACATTTAATCATTTGTCATTGATATGTGAAGAAAAGTTTACAAGTTGTGAAACAAATTGTGAATTTCGTGCACCTAAGCATAGGAACTTTACATAGATGTAACATCAGATGATTCTACTGGTACAATTACAAATTCGAACTTAGCATCCAATTGTGTTGTCCTTGACTCAAAATTCTATGGCAAAAACTTCTACAATGTGTGTCTAATGCCTAACATTCTATACCGCGCCAATTGGAAAAGAATAAAGAGGGCGGTGTAAACGAATAAACATTTCATGACATCGATTACATGCCTCAGCCAAGAAAGTAGCATCCACTGCCACTTGGCAGAAGTGGTTTGTTTTATGCTTGTAAATAATATTTGTTTTAATTAATCGTTTCGCAGCTTTAAATTCAATTTTAGTAATAGTTCCAATATATCATCTGTTGGGAATGCAAAGGTAAGCCTTTCATTTTTTTGGTGCGACTGCTATTCATATTTGCTCACCTTGATGGTATTATTAGGTTCAAATTACGACCAGCACCCCAGCGGCTACAAAATTCGTATTTTTGAATTTAATCGTTATCATATACGCTTCGATGCCAGCTTATTGCAGTTGTTTACCCCGAATCATACAAACAACAGTCCAATAAACAAGTATAAGAACCGCAAAGACCGATATCTTCACATGGCTTGTTTTGGTCTTTCTGTTTGGTCATTTGAAGGTTATGTGCAAAGATATAACAAGAAGGCAATCCAGGGAGTTGCTGATCTCATCGCAAGTACACGCATCCCTACGAAACCCAACTCTTTTTTTCTTTATTTTCGGTACATGAACTGTATAGGTTAAGACCTTATACATTGATGTCATCACCGACGTCATTTCGAAGGGATAACAATCTACACGAGACTGCACCAGCGATCTTTGTGTAGGAATGTAAGTCGGTGTGTAGCAAGCTGTAGAAATCATCCCGCGTTTAAAAAACTTAACGGGCATTCCCGATTGGCCGACCAATCAGCAGTCTGTATTTTTTGTGTTGGTCTGTTTTTCCTCCCAAGGATGGCGTACTTCTCGCAATGCCACATTACGAAAATCAACACCAACAAATTCAGACAGCTGATTGGTCAGTGGTTTGTGCCCTGTGCCCTATAATGGCTAAAACATTGTTGGCAGATTGGATATGGTTTGACCTTAAGAACGAAACGGTAACTTTTAACCGGCTAATTAAAGCCGACAGGAGGGTCAGTCAAGTAATGAAGACATGTATAGGCTACTATACTTTCACCGTGCTTTTAGCACCATGCTGTTGACGAAACAATTGCTTGCAAATTAGGCATACACCTTCTCAGGACGTTGCCCTTTACCGACCAAATGACAGCTTCTTCTGTAATTCTAATACCGTTTGAAGACAATATCCTCCCTCCTCTTACGTAATCCATACTTAGTATGGGGAGGCTAATTATTATTTGGAACAAAAATTTTCATAAAATCAAAAACGAATCGATATTTTCGCACCCTGGTAAAAATTTGAGGCAGAGCGTTCACGCATGAAATATGTTAAGACTAATATACATTAGCAACATCCTCCATTCTCCCGCGACTTGTTTTGAAGAAGTTGACATGACATTTGTACGGAATTTTTGGGACATTTTCAAAATATTTTGAGATTGTTGCACACCCTTGTCTAAACTGATTATCAAACTGAAAATGCGTGTTTTCGATTATTACGAGTGAATCTTTGGAAATATTTCTCGCGTATACAGACCTTTTATTCATCGCTGTGATTCCATGGACATGTCTCCGCCATGTTCACACCTCTAAGGTATAACGTTTGTGCGAGAACTTATGTACCCCTTCACGTGTTTATGTATAAAAACCAAAAGGATTAATTAGGCCTAATTCAGTTTATAGAGGAAACAGTTACAAACGCTGGTTTCAGCTGTACGACGTTACCGACTGGAAGTGGAACCGCGATACGAGGCACACACAGGTAATGGATTGCTCGCCAAGCCTCATTTAAACGAGCACGATGATCGCGCAAGCGAGTCACGTTACTTGTGGAATGCCGAGTGTCAAGCAACAAGGCAGTCTAATCATTGAATAGCACCGCGTAGGCCTACTATGTTCACAATTAAACTAACTCTAATGGGAAATAACACAAGTAAACTTAGCACAGAGCTGTGCTTAACGTCGAGGACTTACTACTGCAACTCGACTAACTGAGGAATTTCAACTACTGAGAAAATCGAACGGTACCTAAAGCTACAACTGGGATTAGCCCTAGGCCTGAAATACCGCGTCCTCACTAAGATTTTAGGGCTATTTTCTCTCTCTCTCTCCAAACTATTAAATGTGTTGTTTTGTAGACAATTGCAATCATGAAATTGCAAATCTGTGTACCCATTAGGTTCAACAGAAAATTTGGCCAACCGGACCCCGCATGAAATTTACTACCAGTTAACTGGGCTATTACGTAAAAATACTTTAGACACAGGAGACGGCAAGTTGGACCTAGATACAAAAATATAGGGAGAAACGTTCGGTAAAGGTAGATAACTTGCCAGGCAAAATGGGGTGCAAGTTGTTTGCGTTGCACAGTCGTTAGTCATTCAGAAGTGGGCGTTCGGGAAGCACCCCACCATTTGCGGAACGGCCTCGCGGGGAAAAGTAGTTCTGAAGTACAACGTCAAATTTTGGTCCTCTTTGAGCGTGAACTACCCATGTTAGAATAATCATTTACTGCTTATTTTTCGTGAAAATGATCGAGATGATAATGTGTGAGCGATGTCAAACAGGGATGGATTACAGTCGATTTAAACCACCAAAGAGAGGTGATTGGACACAGCCAATATATTTTACCCCATGTAGCTTAAAATCTAAACGGTCACACTATGGTGGATCTGCAATGCCATGATTGCCCAACTCATTCGCTTTCATGTGAGGGCCGGGGTAGCATCAGTGGGGTGTAAACTTTGACTGGGCTGTAGGCCCGAGGGCATTAAATTAAGACAAAATAATGTGGAGATCAATGTCTAAGATTTCAAGAGAGGATAGTTGGAAATAATTGTGGACTTTAACAAGGCCACTGGGCGAACTTCTTGCAATAGTGTTAATGTAGTGGGTAAGTCAAGAAGAAAATTATTAAGGAAGTTAAGACTAAGGTAAAACGATTCTGAAACAATTTGAACTCTGGCCTTTGACCTTAGCTTTCGAAAGTCTGCAAGGCACGACTTTCTACCTTCTTGGTACCTCCCCACTAAGTTTGAAGAGGATAAGGGAAGCCCTCTGAGGCACATATTTTTGTATAAAAATATTAATTTCCCATGCCGTCACGTGACCTTGGATGGTTGTTGCCATTGTACCAGCTTATTTTGGTAGAGCAGGGCAACCGTATGATATGTGTAAACGGGCATGTCAGTGGGACTTTTTATCACTGAAATACAGTGAAAAAAAAAGATTTTCACCAAATTTGACATCCGACTTTTGGCCTTTGACCTTCACTTCGGAGAGTTTGGCACAACTTCCTATCCAGATGTACCTCCCCACCAAGTTTGAAGATGATTGAAATTTCCACTAGGAGGACTTCTTGACACAAATTTTCGCATAAAAATATTAATTTTCTGTTCCATCACGTGATCTTTGATGTTTGTTGCCATGGTAAACATATATTTTGGAGTCCAGGACATATTCATGATATGAAAGAGATTTATTTTTAAATGAGACCTGTCATTGCAGAAATACAGTAAAAAAAGCAGTTATTACCAAATTTGACCTTAGACCTCTGACCTTTGATCTTTACTTCAGGTCATGTTGGTAGATAATGGTTTCACCAGGTGTACCTCCCTACAAAGTATGAAGAAAATCGGCTCAGGCGTTTAGGAGATATAAGCAAAATAAAAAAGGACACAGAAACAAACGCACACACCTACACACACGGACACGTTTTCACGTTTTGATGAAGTATAGGAAATACATGTATATTAATTGCCATGGTTACCGCACCTAAAATAGATAAGACCTTATGCACTGTTAGGGAAAAAAATTTGAACCCCCTCACCCCCTCACCCCCTCCCCCCCCCCCCCCAAAAAAAAAAGATATCTTTATTCTCACCTATGACCGTCTGCGAAGGTTTTATCCTCTCGCGACTGGTTAAAGGGATAGCACACTTGAACATAGCATTTGTACATAGTATAAAAGGGAACAAATACGGGATTCTGTACTCTGCCCCTACATCCGGTACTGTCCATCAATTAATCATACGTGGCACTTGACTCTATCATGGGTGTTTGCATTGTTCTCCACTTCGTCTTTGAGGCGACAAGATATTATCAAGCAGCGAACGAGACTGATTCAAAAAATAAGAAGTAATTTCAAGTTACATCATGCATACTTTAGTGTTCTTCACTTCACAAGACAGGTTAACAGATGTGCAAGAGATATACATTTACACATAATGTAGTTATAAGAAAGACTATACTTTACTCCAAAAGTGGGGAGAACGTAAGAACCTTAGGGACCTACTGCACAGCGCACAGCTGCTGGTTTAGTTAAATGCCAAAGTCCATGGCAAGTCGTTGTGTCTACATATGCCTGAGTATAGATACATAATTGTTAGAACGTCACAGAGGGGTAAACTTTCCTGACAGTAGTAATTAGGACCGGATCATCGTTTTGACCAAAAAAGGTAAGCATTACCAATAATTTATACCCCTTTAGGTATTATTGAGATCATTTTTAGAGTAATTTTCTATATCACACGATTATGGAAAGTTCGGAAAGTATGGTTTCTTATCAAAGAAATAATTGTTTGTACAAGAATTACCAATTGCCGTGTGACGCATAGTTTAAACTTAGGTTATATTCTGTAAGCCTACGGTATATTCGACACACCTGGAAGATAAAAACGCAGGCTTAACCTGTCTTTCAGTGCATGTCTTTTTTACTTCATGAATTATGTAGCTTACTCGCGTAAAGTGAGGGGGGGGGGGTGGCATGCGAGAACGGTCGTCCTCAACTGAGCTTCTGAAATATATTTGTCGGTACAGAGAATGGCTTTGTAGGTGCATCCGACCAGGAGGAAACGTGAAAAAATACTTCCATAGGCAAAGTTATATGCAATTATCAACCAGGGAAATTAAAGTTTGAAACATTCGAGCGCATTAATCGTGGTTACGCTTTTAATTTGTTAAATGACACTGGGTTCAGATACGTTGGTTGCATTATTGTATAAATTAAGGCATAATGTCGACAATAAGTGCACTGTTCTTTCGTACGGTATGAGCTTCGTTCTAAAGACACTCCATCGAAAAGAAGTTTAGATCTGTTCCCCGTGAGCTACTTTTTGGAAGATTTACAACGCAAATAAAAATTGTTTGTCCTATGTCTCAGTACTATACAAGTTAAGTGTCACAATACTGTGTCCAGGCTGCTGGAAGGGGCTATCTCACCTTTAAGCCTTGCAATGAAACATAAACGGTAAAAAGTACCCGACGAAAGATGCAATGTACCCCACGTCATAAAGCATGCCAGAGAACGTTACGATCAGTGGGGCAAGTTGCAATACCCTCCCCTGGAAAATATTTTGGGGAAATTTGTGGAATTTGGGGAAATTTCAAGTTGATGAAATAATACTTCCCTTTCCTATCTATTTAATTTTTTCTTAGTATAAGTAATCGTGAAACATTTCTCATGCATAACTCGTATTTCCCAGATCTCATCTCATCTCATGTGTCACTGCAGCATGAAGCGCGGTTGACTTGCGTTCCCCAGAAATGCCCTCTCTGCAGCTATGGCACGCCAAAAGGCTCACCAAATATGATGATGTTCTACAAATACACGTTCATGTACTAAAAATACACGTTCATGTACTAAAATTACACGTTCATGTACTAAAATTACACGTACATGTACCAAAAATATACGATGATATACTAACTTCATACGATCATTATGTAAATTTACACCATCATGTACTAAAATGTTACGATGTACATGTAAAATCACACGTTGTACATCTAAAAACACACGTTGTACATGTAAAAACGTAAGTCATCATGTTATTATTGTCTCTTCCGCACGCCATACAGAGTGTGCCTTTCGGCGTACCAGAAGTCCGCCAAAAGGCTCACCGAATGTGATGTAGTAAAAGTACACGTTCATGTACTAACTGCTTACGATCATGTACTGATTTCAAACGTTCATGTACTGTTTGCTTAAGTTCATGTACTGATTTCATACGATCATGTACTGACATTTAGTACATGATCGTAAGAAATCAGTCCATGTACGTAATTTCCGTTTGGTTTCGTTCCACAACCATTATATTTATATTCGATTTAAGGCTGTCAGCAATACATACCGGTAGGCCTCAGAGTTTCCAATTTTTCTTTTTTATATATATTGTGAACAAATTGTTTCCCCAAAAGTGTTCAGGATAAGAAAAATATGGCACTCTAAGCATGCAGGTCTGAGGCACAGGGAGTGTCATTTCCTGCAATCCGCGCGAACTGATGGTCGCGTTCCGCGTATCACTCTCACCCGTCACTAAAGTTGACAAGGCCCTGGGTTAGATTAGCCGAGATTTAACAGCCCAGTTTCAAACCTATTGGTTGACACCGCCCTAGGGTTAAGTTTAAGCATTTAATGGCCTCTCATCCTACAAGCTACCAGGCAGGTTATAGACCGATCTCACTCTGTGTTTATCCATGGATAGAGCTAAAAACAATAGCTTACCGTTGTCTACATAGGTGGGATTACGGGGGCTCGGGGGGGGGGCACTTGCCCCTCCCCCACTTTTTTCCAGAACTTAGTTTTTACATCTTAGTCTGTTTGCTTTTGCTACAAAAAAAAAAAAAAAAACTGGAACTGACAGCGCTTCGCGAACGATACCTAATGAAGTTGAATAATGTTTAAACAGGTCATATACTGCATTGAAAACTAAATAAAAACAATATTCTTTAAATGAATATCTCAACGCTGTTTTTTTTTTTTTTTTTTTTCGACAATCTTCGCGCGCACACACGTTTTAAAGATTTCAGGATTCAGGGTTACTTCTTGAAGAACACCTCTTCCATGGTCACTGAAACTTATCAACAGTGCCCGGGCCGGACAGAGCTGAAACTCTAGCGTAACTATTGAAAGGAGGAGGCAGGGAGGCGGTCTTCTTCTGGTCCCCTTCTCTGACCATGTGCCTCCAAGCTTTCTGAAAGGACGATGATCTTATTTGACCCTAATGTGGGACTCCACTCTTTTCCAGCTGAAGCGAAAAAGGGCCCATGCTTTCTCTAATTTCCATTAATTTCTTTATGAGATGTCTCAAAAGTCTATTTTCGGCGTGTTCTACATATCCTATCACAAATAAGACTCTATAAAAATCTCAGGAAAAGGACTCTTCAGGCATTAAACCAACGGTACGTTTTTGCCAAGTACAAATATCGTCAGCTGTAGTGAAAAGGGACCACTCTTTGCCTAATTTTATTTCAATTTCACTACAGAGATGAAGTAAAAATTCATTTTTTCGGCGCCTTTGCCCCTTTACAGGAAACGGCTGTTTGAAAGTCACCTGAAAAAGGCTACATAGGAAACCAGAGTATGTTTGTACTTCAGTAACAATGTCTTCGGGGAGCAACCGTTATTCAGCTTAAGTTAAAAGTGTCCTATCCTTCCCAATAATTTTCACTCAGTTTTATTAATGAGATGTCTCAAACGTTAAATTTTTCGGCGCGCTTCGCGCGCCCAATCATAGACATGGGCTGAATTCACATCACAAGAAAAGTCTCCTGGCTTTAGTTCTGAAAAGACGATCTGGAGAACCAAGGAGGGAGCCCCCAAGAACTTCAACTTTTAGTAATCAATCCCCCCCCCCCCCCGCACTCTCTGCATTATCGCTTCCGGTCTACTTTAATCATGCGGAGTAAGGATATAATTGAAAAAAGTCAAATTGTGATATTTGTGGTCTGTTTCGTGCCCATCTTTTTTAATTTAAAGTTGAAGATAAAATGCATCATTTTAATGCCTACAATTTCGTAAATACCCTGGACCAACGTATGATGTTTACTTTAATTTTAAAGGTCTGGTTCGGAAAATTAATCTATATAATCTGTTCGGATAATTAATCCAATTAATCACTTGAGATGGGGATGACAACGGGCCCATGATGACATTGTCTTAATCCTATGTATATAGTAGTCATGTTCATGAGACCATGTATTAACTTAGGTAACATTACATGACGTCATGATAATCTTGTTGTTGTCATAATTTTAGGTATTTTTTATGCACCTTGACCTCAATAATATACTGAAACTGAAAATATACTGAAACTGAAACTGAAAAATTTGGGGAAATTTTCGAGCTTTGCCCTCCCCCATCACCTGGAAAATATCCTAGCTACGCCACTGGTTAAGATTACATTGCAGGACATCTGCAGCGCCACCTTGATACGAGCAATGCAATATGGTTAGCGTCTGCACTATAGGGCTTGCGGGTTAAAATTTTCAAGATAATGAATAACTTAGTTATTACACAGAGATTTGGGAAGATGAAAATCGGAACCTTTTTTCATCACATCTAAATGTTCTAACTTTCTTAACTACGAACTATTTTTTCATTGAAAAAATACCAAATTTTCGGTGGATTTCACGCAATTGAACCTTATAGTCCTCATTCTTAAGGCAAATTGTGCTGTGGTCTTTGGGTTGATGTGTCCTTAAGAAGGAGAAATCCCCTCCTTGTACCATTTGACTACCGTTTGTCACG
This sequence comes from Holothuria scabra, assembly GCA_037179385.1. NCBI lineage: Eukaryota > Metazoa > Echinodermata > Holothuroidea > Aspidochirotida > Holothuriidae > Holothuria > Holothuria scabra. The sequence goes on from CM074197.1 coordinate 31,806,422, forward strand.
TCAGTTTAGCACGTTTCACTATTTCTGATAAATATGCTCTATTTCCAAATATCTTCCCTATTGGTGCACAATAATCTTAAAAGATACATTCGAAGACTAAACACTACCAAAAGCAGTTTGAAAACCAATTTTTTAATGAACCATAGTTGAAAAGGAAAGACTCAGAATCAGTTGGCGTGCACCATCAAGAGGTGTCCTGCGTTATACAAAATCTTTGATGGTTATAGGGTTACATGAACTTGGCTCTTACTTTTAAATTCCTTTTACAACGAAGTCATAAATACGTTCAATTAAACTAAGCTTTCAGCAACATGAAGGGTTTATTTTAAAGTAAAAAACTGTTTATTCTGCCTGAATAATCTAGCTGTATATCATAATTACAAGCTCGTGTTGCCATTTTTTAGACATACATAGAATTTCGCTTTGCACGTTACCAAAGTTATATTTGGATCATAGGCGCGGATAAAGACATTCCAAAAAGGAGGGGGAGGGTAAACTTAAGAGAAGGTAGTGCCGCTGTGATGGAGTTTAAATGCTGATTTTAGAAATGTTTTATTGTTGATGGGGCAAAACTGGGATGACTGAGGCCTTAAAAAGGCTCCACTCTACTTGGATCACGCCTAAATCTCTGCAGGCTTGTTGCTGATGAAACATTAACCTCCTACCATGTGCTTGCGTTGCTAACGAGTTAGTTAGATAGAGGTTTATGCCCAGTTTCGGCCGAGCTGATGAAGCAATATTTTTAATGTAGACTTCTTCCAAAAAATATCAGGATATCAATTGGTAAGATAGAGGACGGAAGAATGGATATTTAGTGCCCTGCTTAATATCCAGTTTGTAAAACTGGGAACCGCCTTTTTGGTCTAACGGTAGAGCCATTCCCTCTCACGCGGAAGGCCCGGGTTCGATTCCCAGACCAAGTCATACCAGAGATTCTAAAAAGGGAAACTACTGTCGTTGTATGCTCCGCAAAAGCAACGGAGTAGGGAAAACAAGCCAGTGAGCCACAACTGAAAAAAGGCCGTGGCCGATTCGACTTGAACCAATAGATTGGAAACTGGGCTGTAAAACGCCATCTATCTTACAAACTTACTAATTTACTGTGGAACTGGGCCAACCTTTGACTACATCTTTGCAGGGGGCAAGTCCATTGCAATTCATTTAACAATATCCGTGTTTGTAGCTTGCCACTTAATATTTTCACAAGAGTCACCTGAATGAAAATCGTACCAGGTAATTTTTGTCACCCCAATCAGTAGGCTACCTAATCTTTTCCTTCAAAAGGGCCTGAGTTTTTATAGATAGAAACGGTCATTACAAGACTTTTTAATGTTTTAAGTACATTATTGCAACCAACGGTCAACGGTGGAGAGGGAGAATTTGACCCCCCTATTTTGCCTTGCCCCTTACTCTCCCCCTATTTTGCCTTGCCCCTAACTTCCCTCACCCCAACTAAGGTCAGTAACGAGTTGTGTAAAGCCCCAAAAATAATGATATGCCTCTCCAGAGACTTACCTTTTCATCCAGAAATATGCCAAAACCTCCAAACTTGAGGGGGGTCGCCTTTTGGACTCTCCCCACAGGAACGGGCACTATGTACTCGGTTTCACGCTGTATTCCAAGTTCTTGTTTTTATCCTTTGCCTTTAGTTTGTCTGCCACCCACACTCTAAAATTCTGGCCCAGCCTCGGAAAACCAGACAAGTTTTACCTGACACTTAAAAAGCAGTGTAGTATAAAAGGAGAATAAATTCCACCGGATCAAGTCGTCAATTTATTAACTCGTTGGAACAATAGTCATATTCAAATATTTTTGTACAATTTTTTTCTTTTATTCAAAATGAAAATAATTTATTACGTTGCTTTTTTAATCTGATGATGTTATTTTGTTAAAAATTAAGATAAAAAATGGCCTACGTGGGCATTAGACTGACCAATTATGTTTTATCCTAACGCAGGAACACCGTGCATTTTGACGAAGTTACAGATGCAAAAGGACACAAATAACCTTCACGAAATAAGGATTTACAAAGTATCGTAGACCAAACTGTGAATCAGTCTGTCCTGAAGGATGGCAGGCGTGATTCAAGATGGTAGGCATTGTCGCACCTCTTTTAAGCACTGGACAAGGATTTGTAAACATAAAACACTTCTCTTTGTTCTTCTGGCAGCTTTTTTCTCAGCTCTCGAATCTATTCTTGTCAGATATGCTACCGATCACGTACACGTTATGCTGATATCCTTCACAAGATACACATTTTCTATTCCATTACCAATTTCAGCCCTTGTTTACGTCGGGATCTCTCCGAAGGCAGTATCTAAGCCAGCCTTAAATTTTCTTATTATTCGGGGTCTAGTAGCTACGATTGCTATAGTATCATTTTATTTTGCCCTTTATTTTACCGATATTGGTAATGCAACAGCCATCACCTATGGAGCCCCCGTTTTTGTGTTGTTTTTCTCGAGAATCATTTTAAAGGATACGATATCGATAGTTGATGCCGTTCTAGCACTGGTTGTTATCAGTGGTGTCTTGTTAATCTCTCAACCACCTTTCCTGTTCGGAGAAGGAGGAGAATCCTCTAGGGAAGTGATAGGAGCACTAATTTCTTTCTGTTCTTGCATTTCAATATCTCTCACTGTAACAATATCTGCAAAATTAGGGCAGATGCACGTCAACACTTTACAAATTGTGTTTTACTATATAATGATTGCTTCTTTAGCCACTACCATTCTAACTACCATACTTATGGTTTGGTCCGTACCTCCATGTGGATTAGTTAGGTATGCTCTTGCTGGTATCATCTGTTTGAGCTGTAGTCATCAATGCCTTCACACTTACAGCCTCACTAAAGAGAAACCCGTGTTAGTTGCAATTGTTAGAACTAATGAGGTGATTTTTGCTTATTTGTTGGACTTCATCGTTTTTAATACATCTCCTGGAGTAGTACCTATTATAGGGGCTGTTCTAATTATGACAGGTTCAATAATTGCTTCCTGGAAAAAATTACAAAAACCATCAAGAGAAATTCTACAAGGCAGAGAATAATAGACATTTCCAAATAGTCATAACTCATACCTGATACGTTTAAGTTTATAGGTAAAAATGCAAGATCACTCCAAAATGAGTTACTAAATAGCGACCCCCTTACTAGTGGGTTTCCTTTCTTTTTATATTCTTATATTCTTGTTTTGTAATTGTTCCACCAAGACGGAACAAATCCCAAGATGATGATTATACTATTGTCCTTTGTCAAAGTTGGTAATTAATTGAGAAAACGTGGTAATTGATTGAGAAATTTGACCCTTATCTTATGCCCTGCTCTTGTTTAGGACTTCTCACGTTTAATTGATACTGAGTGAATTATGTCTCACGATCATTTAAAAAAGAACGCATTCAGCAAAGATTTTATTGAAAAATTCAGATAGTATGAAGATTTTTATTTTTCTTGAGATGCAGCCCTTGCCATGTTCAAGCGTCCACAACGTTGTACATGAAAAAGGAGCAAAAAAAAAAAAAAAAAAACAAGCAGAAAACACATGAATTAGAAAATTGTTAAACTGTGAGAATGTTGGCTGTCAATGATAGTTTCTCATGAAAAAAATGAGTTTTCGTTCTGAATGATGTGAAATGTATTCATTTGGACATATCGTTAAAAATATATGTAATGAAGATGATATTTTTAATGCATCAATAGGTGGCTATTCGCTTCCAAGAAAAGTGCTCAACACGACTATTACCCCAGTGGAGTTTGAATATGCTATATCTTTTCACACTGCTTTAGTTTCTACACAGTGTTTCATGCAACTTGGCATTCATTAGGCAACTGAACAGAGCTATACACAGGTAATATCATCACATCCTGTACGTTGTTACGGTGCGGTGGTTGGCAGGGGTTTGGCTTTGTGTTGCCATGCCTACACTTACTAATCAACTCTGTTCTTTTGTTAAGAGAGTCTTTTTGCCACAGTAGTTTAAGCTTTTCATCGGGACGATGCGCACTGTTTAACAAAAAATCTCTTAACTGGCTAACGATAGCCTAATCAATAGCCCTAACAAAGAATACAATTGATACAATACAATGACAACAATCGATCAAGAAACACTTTGTAAAACAGTGCGTATCTACCCTTTCCATCTAAGCACAAATTATACTGCCCGGAAGTCAAACACGCATAGAACACAATCGAGGCAGTGTAATTTGTGCCTAAATGAAAAGCTTGAACTTTTTTAGAGTTTTCGACGAAACAAGTAATTTTCCAGCATTATATTTAATGCAGACAGATTAATCGTTTTATGCAAAAAAAAAAAAATGTTTTGTTGTCCTTAGTTTATGTTGTAGCACAGTTTTACGAAACTTTTGTGCATTTATCATCGGTAATACGCCCTCTTAGTTATTTTAATATAATTTGAACAATAAACTCAATACTTTACTGCCTAACTTTTAAAATGAAACACGCTTTATGGTAATAACCAGTTGTTATTGGACTGCATTGTCAAGGTTCCATGTTTTTTTATTGCCCAACTTTCGCAGACTGGGAATTTCATGCATGAAGTAATTTTTAAAAGTTTCTTTGGAAATATGTTGAATGGTCTAATACTAACGAAAACCAGGTTTCGACTGATAGATGACTCGGATTATGTTTACCATTTGCTAATCATCACAGGGATGGTGAAATTTGCCCTGATTGCACCCTCCACAATATTACTTGGATAAAAGGAACAATCAATTTCCACACCGCTTATGCCCTTAGAACAGACTTGCCAAGTTTTAATTTTGAAACGGATTTCTACCCCTGTCTGGACAACTCCTTTCGCATTTATTGACCTCATTGCATAAAAACTAGCTCAACACAAGATCCTCTTATGCTATCCCATGGGAAAATCAGGGGCGATACGTTTAATTAGACATTCCCTGACAGGCTCACGATAACTCTAATCTTAAACCTAATCCCTAACCCGAACAAAGAGAAAAATTGATGCCAATACAATGGCAACAGCAAATCAAGAAACAATGTTGTTAAAACAGTGGTCATCTACCCGAAAATCACGGACTTACAAGGAGCTGGAGATTAGTTTTAAAAGGCATCGTCTCAGACAAGGACGGACTTATTTTCGGTGATGGGAAAGGAAGCTGGGATGAACGGACTGAGTACTTGTCGAACGTGCGACAAAAATCCACGGATTACTGCCAAATTTTGCACTCTCTCTGGATGTTGACAACATTAATCCCAATGAAAACAGACATACTTGATAAAACTGGTGAGAAGATACGAATTTTTGAAATCCATTTTGAAATTTAAAATTGCTACAAATAATAAAAAAAAATATGTGAAATTTGAGTGGCGCTGTAAAAATGAAAACGTTGGTTGCAGTCTAGTTTTGATAAGAGAAAGGCCTTATTTACTGTTTCGTTGCATTTTGCAACCTAAGATGTTGGAATAGTTGAACTATTCTGAGAAAACACAATGGTTATGACCTATGGTGGGAACATTTTGGATGAATAATATTTAGGAAAAGACGATGCCTAAAACCTCGCAACCATCTGAAAAATTTTAATTTAAGATGCTGCAGTAATTGTTTGAATGTACATGTTTCACTGATGTTAACGAATACATCACAAGTTGGTCACCACTTTGACATCAGATGAAGTTTTACAATTCTCATTTGTGCCTCCATAACTGTGTAGTTACACGTAAAAAGAAAACACACGTCCGTTCATGTGTGCATACTTGGTTTATCTTAAGATATATTATGTTTGAATTATAAAGAATTACCATTGTGTTCATTTTTGTCACCCCTGTATGCAATCACGAATATGATATGTGTCATATATATTTGATGCATGAGGTGCTCTATCAAGTCACCGACACTCTAAACCTTTTAATTGTGTAATATCAGTAAAATGTGTTTAACTCCGATGAGCATTAAAGTGGTTATAAACTATGATTAGATTGTCATGACAATCTTGACCTTCTACCCAGACAGTACATGGACTAGACGTATTAAATACTAACTGATCCCATCCTGAAACCGCGCATATAAAACTGTAAAATGGTGATAAATAGGCTATTACAGTCCAACAGTCATAGCGGCCTGGCTCCAGTGGTTGAGGTGTCAGTTCTGTTCCAAATATCGAATGATTTAACTACGTAGTCTCGGTAAGGTCAGCTAATGCTTTGATTTATATTACACACAGTTGCATAATACAGAGTTAATAAAGAACACGTTTAATTTAAGACAAAGAGGGGCTTATCCCGGAAATTTCAATACACAGGAGAAAGTTTTGTGATTTCATTTCTGAGGAGGAAAAAATACCAGCTGACATGATATTTTGAGTTTTCCAATGACCAAATTATATCACTGCACAACAAATACAGACTGGCGAAACAGGTAGCACGACCAGCAACGCAAAGCAACTGCAATTGCAGAAAGCAAAGCAAGTGCCCATTGGAAGACAACTGCCTCACGAACAACATTGGTACCAAGCAACTGTAACACGCCACGACAACCACAACTAAGAAACATACATTGGTCTAACAGAGAACACCTTCAAAACAAGATACACCGCGTACAAGTCTAGCTTCAAACACAAAGACAAAAGAAACGCAACTGCACTCGGTGAATACACTTAGAAACTAAATGATTAAAATGTAGAAACTTATGAAAAAAGCTTCAGCATACTCCACTTTATCTTAGACTTGTAATCTCTGTCTGGAAGAAAAGTTCTTCATTATACTCAAACCTTTATTAGCAACTCTTAATAAAAGAAACGAACTGATATATGCACATATATATATATATATATATATATATATATATATATATATATATATATATATATATATATATATATATATATATATATATATATATATATATATATATATATATATATATATATATATATATCAGTATATCAGTATATCAAAATCTCTCACTCCTTGTCACTCTCTGACCAAGTATTGATAAAGAGGTAGTATTCCTCGAACGCTCTACTTCAAACCTTTTGGCTGTTTAATTTATCTAAATACTAGCCTTCCGATATTTGTATCTCCTCGGAGATCCACCCTTCCAATTCCGTAGCACCGTTGTTTTACAGTTTCTCCGTCATGTTTATATATATATATATATATTTATATATATATATATATATATATATATATATATATATATATATATATATATATATATATATATATATATATATATATATATATATATATATATATATATATTTATATATATTTCGCTCGATCGACCTGTTAGACGAGATCAGTATACCGCCAGTACAACAAAAAAATTTAAACATGAAATGCATGAAATACATTTCCCTTTCGGTTTTAAAGATATACATGCACGTTTTTCCAATGGCCCGTAAGTTCTTAGTGTTACCGGATAGATGTACGTAAGTTAGTCGGTATCGAACTAATTGCAAAGAAATAATATGGTTAATCGCACTTGCGAACAGAGTAACGCTTTGCAATATAAAACAGCGTGTAAAACGGGGCGAAACGGTTTTCGCCAAAGGGTCGAGTTCTCCAGACGGTGCGTTTTTCATACCATATTCCCCCTAAATCCCAATTTATATCCCATACGTTTATGTGTATATATATATATATATATATATATATATATATATATATATATATATATATATATATATATATATATATATATATATATATATATATATATATATATATATATAACGCTTATTCCCACCTTAGGGGAAAATTGTTATATCTGCGCGTACATAGGGCCAAAGAATAACAATGAAATACATAAGAAAAAGTATTCGCTCTAACGTCTAAAAATATAAACAACGTTATTTCAATGGCCAGCTATCCATACGTGTTAACAGATAGGTATCCGTGAATTCGGCAACTCTGAAGTAATTGTATCTACTCTGTAAATCTAGGAGGGCGCCCTTGTCCGTTTACGTGTTCCTATAGGAAGTGTGTAGAAACGTTACGGCGAAACTTATATTTCGCCCAAAATTTTTTTTCCCCTCAAGGTCGACTTTTCAACACCAACTTTCCCCCTAAGTGCCGAATTAGTGATATATATATATATATATATATATATATATATATATATATACATAAATCAAATTGGTAAAGCTGGAAAATTTGGCTGAGGTGAAAAAACGATGTTGACTAAACCGGGATTCGAACTCGGGAATATATATATATATATATATATTTCACTAATTCGGCACATAGGGGCAAATATATATATACATATATATATATAAATATATATATATATATAGACAAGAATAACTAACTTCGCCCATATATATATAAATATATATGTATGTTTGTGTATGTATATATATGTGTGTTTATATATATATATATATATATATATATATATATATATATGTATATATGTATATTCATTAACGTATGGGATATGAATTGGGATTAAGGGGGAATATGGTATGAGAAACGCACTGTCTGGAGAACTCGACCATTTGGCGTTTCGCCCCGTTTTACACGCTGTTTTCAATTGCAAAGCGTTACTCTGTTCGCAGGTCCGATTTACCATATCGGATAAATTTATATATATATATATATATATATATATATATATATATATATATATATATACAAATATATATATAGAAATATACATATATATATATATTTATCTTGATGCTTCCTTTGGTCGACATTCCATCGTCTAAAAATGTACCTTAGGTCGACATTTACTTAAGGTCGACAAAATCGTGTCAACCTTATGTTTATGGACCTATTGCACCTCTTTCTCAACACATTAGTACTGTTATGCCATGAACGGTATCCCTATGGCCCGTAGTCTGTTGTGTCATTATACTGGCCTTGTACTTACAACGCGTGTTTTATATTTTTGAACGTGAAAAAATGGAGGTAATATCAGCGTCGTCTAAAAATGTACCTTAAGTCGAAATAAAATTATTGCGAAATACCTTTTTATAAATAAAATATTTTATTAAAACTTGTGCATACGTCGCACATATTAAAGAAACCATATACATTGTTGCGGGCGCTGTTTAAGGTTACCGTGATATTTTTGTATGATTTTTTTTCAACGACCAACGTAGAGTAATATTCAAATATGTGAATGTTGACCTAAGGTAGCTTTTTAGATGATGTCGACCTAAGGTGGGATCCAGCGTTATATATATATATAGACAAGAATAAATGAAAACAACCTCAGCGAAAAACTTACCACCTCCACTGGTACTCGAACACATATCCTGCTTTACGTGAAGGTTCTACATATTTCTAATTATGTACATATTTACTGTATTTATATTATATATATATATATATATATATATATATATATATATATATATTTATATATTTATATTTATATTTATATATATATATATATATATACACACATAAATATATGTGTGTGTGTGTGTGTTAATATTCTCCTTTTGCGGATTAGGGAGAAAAATCTTCCGAAAACCACATATAGGGGAATTTTCCCATCGGGCAAAAAAAAAAACCGCTTTTACTTTAAAGTTTTCGCGCACATTTTCAATGGGATTACGTATCAGTATGGTAAATCCCTTCATACCATACGTAGAACATGTAATTTCTTCAATGCATACCAACTTACGAACACGTATCCGTTTACACGAATGTAAAAGGGGTCATTGGAATAACGTGTATGCATATCTCAAAACCCAAAGGGGAAATATATTCTTATGTATTTTATTGTTTTCCCAACTAGAAATAACTGGCTTCAATAAAATGTCCAAGCTCGACCTGAATGCCCAGTTTAAACTAATTCAGACAGTTAGCCCCAGATGTAAACAGCTCATCCTAGTTGGAATTATGATTAATTTCACATGGAGACGATTGACCTAACTTAATAACATGAAGCAGAATGTCTTGGTGGGAAACTTGTTGAAACCCTTTACTAGCCTTTGCAAACCGTTTATATTTTTGGAAACCATTAACTCTTTGTCGGAAACAGTTAACGTTTGTTGGTGACAGTTGACATTTCCAGCTGAAAACACAACGCCAAATTTGGGACGCAATGTTTAGCTAGGAATCTTTGACTGTGGTCTCACGTACCCCAAGCTCGTGGTAATACCGTGTTACTTCGCGCACGAGTTACGTGAGGACTCGAGTTAACGCGGGGTCGGTGTTTCAGTTTCTATCCACATCCGAATACAGTGTTCTACGGCTTAAAAAATACGGCTTATTTTACTCATGCAAAGCCAAGGGTGTTCATAGAGCTAATGATCCGTTTTTTTTTTTTTCTATTAAGCAATTGGCAAGTGAAATAGTGGACCTTGTTACTGTGGTAACACGACCCAATCAACCAAACTCGGGTACGTGAGGATAAACGCTTGAATACACGGTGTTTACCTTTGGCTTTGTCCTTTTGTAAACACGAGGTTACAGTAACCATCGCGAGGTAGGTGAGAACAAGCCTGAACTGAAACAGCTACCACCAGTTGGAAACAGCTGAAATGCCAGTTGGAACAATTTATTCCAGTTGGAAAGGGTAAATTCAAGGCATTGTGCAGAGACAAGGATATTGAATTCCATTGTCCCAAATGCAAGCTAAAGGACAAAGACACTCTTTAGCAAAGTGTGCCAGGGCTGACAGCTGTACAAAATTGAAATGTCCATGTCCATATTGACATGCAATATTGATGAAATATATGTGTCACTGTATAGTTCGTTGTTTAAAGCAGCAATAAAGTGCTCTATATTGTCAATTGTGGAACTATAAACGCAGAGGATACTATACCACAAGCAGTGGAGTTGAATATATCTATAATGCTGTCACAATCTGCATAATTAAAAAAAACAACAGGTTTAAACCGTAGACTGACAGAACTGAGACATATGAATAAAGATTCAGCAGCATGAAATTAATAGAGGATTGGAGTTGAAGTTTATTTGTCATTCGTGTCAGACATTGTGTTTTAATCTCACTAAACTAAAATGGCACCTTCGTCGTCCGAACTTATTCTGAAACAGTCATGTATTTAAAATTTATATTTGGAAATAGGTGGCACTACCGGAGAGCAAGGAGTTATTTCCAAACCAAAATGTGTTGACATGTTACTTTCAGATCAAGGGCCACTTTTCAAACTTGGTTGACAACTATACACCACTAAACATTGATCTTCCTTCAGGTGACTGCTAATTAGCAAGAACTGTTTGAAGACTTGACATCCCCTACCCCCCGGGAAATGGTCAGAGTCAGCTGTTGACACTTTAGGGGCACATTTAGCATAAAATTAAAGTAATGAATTGCAAGGTTTCAATTTTGGAAGTGATTTATCTTTAAGAAGCAAATCATCTTCTTTTTTCATTACCTCCTTTCTAAAATTTCCCAGCGTTTTGAAACCCAGACTCGCTAACTTGTTATGATATCTCGTGGTACCCCCTCGTTTACAATTGGGATTGACAACCCATAGTTACCAAAATTGTTGTACGAAATCTCGTCCATTACATTCAAAACTGTTCAGAGAAGGTCAAGTTTTATGAGAGCGTAAATCAACTTCTGAAGTTGGTTTTTACCCGCCGTGGTCGTAAGCTGTACATTTAGTTACGTTGTGTGCTTTTCAAAAGTATTAGATTGGAATGGAATGAAGGGTCTCCACTAGTAGCATATTACTTTTGGATAGATTTTTAGATAGTTAGCACGTCAAATGTCGCAACAGGTTTTTCCAGGGGAAGGGGTGACTAATTCCGATAAAGACCTATTGTTTGATTTTGGTTTTTTCACACCTAACTGATTTTAACATCCCTGGATCTTGTCGGTAAAACACAAATATGTTTAAACCGTTAATCAATACGGCCCCGGGAAGAAATCATTTTGAGATGGTATTTTATTGTTGTTAGTGGAGGTCAAAGGTCATTTTAGGTCACATGGGTCAAAACACGAAAATATTGTAAACACGGGATCTCAAGATCAGAATGGCCGACACTTCTTGTTTCGTAAAATAGATTTGTTATGCTAAGAAAATGAACCCAATTGTTGTTGGTGGAGGTCTATGTTCATTTGACATCATCGTGGTTAACAGCGAAAACAATGAAAGTGGTACGTAAACATGGTATCTCAAGACCGACACATAACCTCTTCACTTGCTTAAAAATCAGAACAATCTGACGAGATTTGTTGTAAGAAACCACTATCACTTTTAGAAAAACACTTAACCCTGGCCTGTGAGGAACTCTTTCCAGTTGATTACACAACCTAAAATAATAACCTAATAAAAATTAAAATAAAAAATAAAAAAATAAAAAAATAAAAAAAATGATTACACAACCTATTTACACAACAGATGAGGGACTGAAACGTCCAATGATTGCAGAGTTAAATTTTTTGTTTAGATTATGAACAGAAGGCCTTTGCTAACAAAAAGAATGGCTCAGATGTCAATGAGAGTAAATTTGCCATTTCCCAAAGACCAACTAAACTTAGAATATTTAACAGATACCCAGATGATGAGTCCAAAGCCAGAGTTTGGACCTTTGAAGCAAATGAGTTGGTCACGACTTTTTAGCATGTTGTTTCGTCATGATAAGAGGGAGATTCCTATATTGTTTTTGGTTGGTATCAAAACGATAAAAACTGCAAAAACAATGTAATAGGCTTCATTTTTTAATTGACGCCATGCACCTCCAAGTAAGGTGGGAGAAATTTCATAATTACCATGCGGATGTTGTATGGACCAAGAGGAAATGCATCACCGTGAATATGCAAGAAGTCCTAAAATATAAAGAAAGATACTTGGAAGAGGAATAAGAAAATTATGATACGTAATTGTTCTTTTAAAATAAGTTTGAGACGACTGCTATGTCTTTTGCATAACAAGGCCGTTATTGCTTTCAGGACCGTCAGAAGAAATCTGGAGTGACCAGTCACTAAAACCTTCCCCAGAATTGCCAAGATTATAATCTGATCGGTCGCCAGTGGTCTAAAAGCAAAATTTCGTAAACTTCTTAAAAGTTCTCAAATTCTCCTGTAGACAAGAAAACGCGGATAAGGTTGGTTGACTTCCATGAAAGAATACTTGAACAGAATGTTACCACACGGTCAAATTCAAATGAGCCAGGTAAACATTGACAACGCATATAAAATACCACATGCTTACGGGCCAAAGTTTAACGCCTAATAGAAAATTGAACGTGTTTCACTTAGGGGTTAAGATCTCATTACTAAAATTGATTTTAAATCAAACGTAAAGGGTTTTCGATAGGTATACCTAAATAAAGTTGTCAAAATTGAATCTAACTTTTTAAATAAATTCTTAATGCAATTCAAAGGGACTGAGGAGGGCCTGTGGTTATGAATCTAAAGTGGTCATTCCCTATCCACAGCCCATTATGGCAATGTGATTAAGTACTGTCGTCAAGTTTTTACCTTTTCCCTTAAGGGAAATGACCTGGATAGTACAGCCTACTGACCTTGAAGTCTCAGGTGGGGATCCAACCCTTATTAACAAGGGTAGTTTCAGTTCTGACATCCAGGTTTCAACACGTGTGGTGGAGTCGTGGGGACAGTTTTTTGTTGTTGGGCGGTAAAGAGACCTAGTGTTTTCATTTCAACGTCCATTAAAAAGTCTATCTAGGCTACATTGTAGGTACAAAAAAATTATCAGGACAAATTTCGTGGCTTTTTGATGACTAACGCTACTCTATTTACACTTTATAATCAAAAAGAGCGAATTTTCACTCTTTAGAATATTGAGAAGTATAATACTCACTCCAAAAAAAGAAAATATCAATTCAAGAGGAGTGAAATTCACTCCAACGGCGAAGCTGTACTCTCCATGTAGTGCTTCCATTGACTACTAGATACTCTCTACTAATAAGAATTTTCCCTGAACTGAACTCTTTTTGCAATTAATTTCATTGCTTGTGGAGCGAATTAACACTCAAATATAGTAATTTCACACGTTTCACTCTATTCTAGAGTGACCAAGTTTACTCCTTTGACCTAAGAGTGTAAGGTAACACTGAAGGGAGTTCAATTGTAGCCATTATCATCCGTTCAATCCTCTTCCGGTTAACGAACAAACAGTTTTTTCAGACTAAGGAGTTGCAAGAGACGAATATCAACTCTCTCTTTAAAATAACCAGAAATTCCCCCAATTTGTATCTTTTTCGTGTTTTTCTTCCACTTCGCTTTGTGTGTCCATGTGCATAATTACTTAATTTAATTTAACAATAAATAAGTTTTAGTACCATTTGAAATAGAACATTATCAAAACAAACCTATTACTTACAAAGGTTAAAACACTTTCGAAGAAGCGATGGGAGCATGTGCGTCCAAATTCCCATGGTTATGCCTCTAGGATATTGTGTGTAAACTGTGGCAATTGTCAGACTGCGAAACGGGCCGTCCTTTTTTCTTTTATTTAATTCATTTTTGTTTTTTTCATTATAACTGTTGTGCAACCCACGATTCCTGGCAACAATCTGCATTAACTTTAGACGATATTGAAGATTAAAACAATGAAACCGAAAATCAAATGGTAGGAAGTACAAGCAACTATTTGGTAATTTCGGAAAGACTTTTTACACACTCTAAAATCAGTTGTCGGTAAAAAGCGTTAGACAAAATCCAAAGTGCTCAACATGCGCAAATTACTGGCCAATAAATGGGTTAACAACATACTCAAATTTGGTGGGTAAGTTAAGGTTGGGTAAAATCTAAGAGTTAGTTAAAAGTGTAGGGCATGTTTTAAAGTATCCAACATTTGGGTAAAATGTAATTGACCATTGAGATGATTAGTAAAGGATCAGTTTCGTTTTAAGGATAATTAAGTGAGATCTCATAGTTGAATAAAATTTAATTTGGTAAATAAAGGCTAGCGGTAGAATAGCAGTAAAAGTCCGGACTAAATTTCTTAGGGATCAATGGTCGTACAGAAAAAAGTTTACACTACTACGTAAGTAGTGGGACAAGAAATATAAAATGCACGATTAGGACTGTTACTTCACACTACACACTTCACTGGTTATTAAACAAAAGTGGTAACTAAACAAGTGCATCGTAACTAGGGCCACAACCATTCTTGGAGGGAAAACGGTGTAAGTTCTATGGAACTTCATTGAGTCTTTTTGCCCAAATCATATAACTATATACCTGAAAATATAGAAATCCAAACAAGCACCCCACAGTACAGCTGTTGGGCAAATGTGTTGGCTAAAACTTTGAACCATTTTTTGGGCAAAATCAATTGTTTAAATTGGTTGGGTAATTCGTATTGCCCAACTAATGAGTAAATAGCTTAACTAAGTTTTCTACCCAATTCCTATCACTGGGGTGGCATACGGAATCAAAGGCTGGATAAATTTTGACCAGGTTGGGTAATCCCCACTTAGCCCTTAAACTGCATTTGTTTTATTGGACATATTGGGCCCCTTTGATGATTAGCCCCGCACCTCAAAATTCGCTCCGCGGCTTCTGAAAGTCCGTGTACTTTCATTTCCTTATTATGCAAGCCTAATGGTCAAAAGTATTAAAATTAAGTACGAATGGGTGACAGGCATGTTGCATGTTGCACTAGAAATCATTGCATGCAAGCTAGCAAAAAGAGCCTCATGCTCATTAACATTTTACTGTAAAATCACATGTGCTTCTTTCAAGTTAACGTAATGCTCAGATTTCTATGCAACGTTCACCAGATTGCTGGGAATAAATGTCCCTTAAAGAAGTATCTATGTTTGAAATAAGCCTTTTTATTACATCGCTGCACTTAGCAACGTTGTTACTTGAATAGCCTTAGAGTGTAGAATTGTTGTTTGCACTAAATTCTACGCCTTTGCCAAAATTAATATAACTAATATCTCTCAAACTGTAAGTTCAAATTTAAAATGTATACGTATTTGGGTATATTTAGACAGGAGGACCCTTTCATACTGGTTTTCGGGTAGAATTCATTTAGGGCTCATCCATTGAAATCGACGCTATGGATATTGGTTATGAGACAATCCTTTGAGCAAAATGGACCTTATATGACAGTGTGACGTTCTTTGGTTCATAGTTTAAAATAAACCCTTTTGAAATGAAATCCCTTGAAACCCTGAAAGACTACAAATAGAATACTCTTTGAAATCCTTTCAAATAATACCCTTTGGAACCCTGATAGATGGTAGCCAACCTTTTTAAAACTTTTTCAATGATATCTTTGGAACTATTTGCAGTCATTTGGAATTCTCTCAAAGTGAAAAAGTATCTTTGTAACCCTTGAAAATGATACCCCTTTTAAAACCTGAAAGATGGTTAAATGCCATTTGAGATCCTTTAAAATAATAAAAGTTGGTTGTCTTCAAGATGATAGACTACTCTTTGGAACCCTCTAAAAAGACAAAAGTTGGATGTCTTTAGATGATATCAATTGGAACTCTTTTAGAGGATAGACTACCCTTTTATATCCCAATTGAGCTGACGCTTTACTCTTTCAAATCCTCTTAGATGTGAGATAGACTTCTATTTTCAACCATTAGAAAATACCTTCAGAACCCTTGTTGGGTTAAACACTACCGTTAGACTTAGAAACACTTTTAAATAATACCTTCTGAAGCCCTCTAAGATTTAATGCTACCCTTTTCAACCATTTTAAATGGTAACCTCTTAGACATTTAAGATGTTACACTTTGAAAATGTCTGAGATTATACCTTTTAAAACCATTTGAGAAAAAAAGAAACACATTTGGAACCCTTTGCCATGCTTTTTGGGCCTTTTCAAAATTTTCGAAACCCTTTCGATAAGGAACGCATTGTACAAATTCCAGTCCACCAAAGGGTAGGAAAGGATTTTCAAAGATAAACTTTTCAGTTGAAGTGTACCCATGGTTTGGCAGCTAACGTAATTGATTGTTGTAGTAAGCAATATTCATAGTTCAGGGAGGAAAATTTTCATTTTAAATATCAAACGTTTTTTATTGCAATATTTTTCAATAGTTTACGTACAACGCAATACACCACTGCCTCAATTGTGAGTTAAGTGTATGTCTACTGCGCCTTATAATATGGAGTTTTTATTATAAAACGATCAAACCAACAAAATATTTTACGTTTTGGTCTATATATCTACACGTTCACGTACATAAGTGAGTCCTGTGGTTGACAATTGGGTTGGGCGATGTAGGTCTACTATCTACCCTACAGTACAAGAACAAAACAGCTGTTATCACTTGCTCTTACTGAAAATTATGTTCTATACTATGACCTAAATTATATGACCTGTTGACCCAGAATTGTGTTTTAGGCAGCCATTGTCTGGTAGGATTTCCCTGTTGGAATGTGAGCTCGAGGTTAATTTTGAGTGATTTATGTAACAGCAATGTTTGTTTCAGTTTTACATGCACCCACCTGTGCCAGTAAATTAAACTCCAGAAGTTAATATCTAACATGCTCCATTGAAGACAGTAAATGAAATATTTGTCAATGTTTCTTGGTCGTATTATCGCTCTGTACATATTATGTGCATAGAAATGAGTAGGATTATGTGTAGACTCTAAGTACACATTCAACCAATTCTAAGAGTAGTAAATTCACAAAGAGCTTAAAAACTCTAACCATAATACCTCGTCTAGTAAAAAAGTCTAACTCTTTTATGAAAAAATACATGGTCCCTCCCATCAGACCGGCAGTTGTGATTTGCTAAGGAGGTAATTAAGTGATTTGCTAAGGAGGTTGTTAAAAGGATACATACGCAAGTCCTTGTAAAAAATTGTGCAAAAAGGGTTTTACCAAGTCGCACTGTGCAGGTCTGTATCCCAAGACGCATAGGACCACATTTATTGAAGGTCTATTATAGTTCAGTTGAAGCCTCTGACAAGTGGTCTTTGATCTAGTTAATCGCCGATCTTATCAACTCTCAACTTAACCTTCGGTTTAGTGTTCCTTCGATTTAGCAAACCATTCTCCGACCAGGATGGTGTATCGAGTTTTCTCTTCCTGCTCCGACTATTCAATCTGAGCGCGACCATAGGTTACCAATGTGCGTCCACAAATGTAACTCATCGGGACTTCTTAAACAGTCAGATGGACGGAATTGGAATTTCGCTCCAATTAAACAGGAAAAATGACAAAAAATTCACCAAAAAAAAGGAAACAGTCGCACGCAAACTGATCCGTATGCAACTGAGTGTTTTTTGGCGGCCCTCTTTACATTCAAACTTAGTGGCAAGATATATTGGCACCATGGTCATGTTTAAGATTCGTGTTGTCGCGGTAAATCCGGTGTATGACAGCTTGTACACTAATTGACGATTTATATAAATCCGTTTTCGATGTTCTCCAATGTCCCTACTTTAATTAAGGAGTCGTGTAACGACCTGTAAGAAGAATGTGACCAAATTTTTCGCTTTGGTCACATTTTTCGGGAATGTTGTTACAACTACCTTCGCGATATGTTATTACCAGCTCAGCATTTTCTAATGCCAGGGAAGAAGAAGACGGTATTTGCTCGAACCGTCCATAAATTATTATGTTCGAATAAGGTTTCGTAGATGCTAAAGGGTTATAACGAAATGGTTGAAACGTTTGAGCTGTACTATTGCTGCTTTGTGTTCACGAGATGGAGTAAAACGACAACCAATTTAGTAAACAGGGTACAAATGAAGGCATGTCAGATAATAACCCCGGAGCAATGACGCCTCAGGGCACTTGTAAATTATTTAAATCAGACCGGATATTTGCTTTTAACTGCAATAATCTTGCGTTGAGAAAACTGAACCCATTGAGACGAGATTAAACAATGAAACAAAAGAACGTAGATAAAAATGAGCTGCCTTGTTGACATAAGGCGGAAGTTTTCAAAGAGAGCAATTAAAATACATTTAGAAAAGCACCCACCTTTCTCTTTATAGAGAAAGGGTTTAAATAATTTTCGAATTGCTACCAGGACCGAAGACTGTTGTTTCATTTTTCTTATAATGGTCATAAAGCGTTAACCGTAACAGATGCGAGACGGGCATACCAAAATGTTGCATTTGAGGGAATTTATTTTAAAGGCAAAGGTTGGATAATGACCCGTCAGGCATCAGTTTCATAAAACTGTGTCTGTCAATCGAAGAGATAAACTGACCAAGTCCTCATCTGCATATATTCTGCTTATCAAGTTATATATGACTTTTTATGATTTTAAACTTGCTTTGCATAGCTGCAACAGATTGCTATCACGTTATTACTGGTTGAAATTGGCATACCTTAATTTTCATATCCAGAAGAAAATGTGAACCAGGTAAATCTTGCTCGATATAGCCATATTAGGCCTTACAAAACAATATTTGCATATCTGGAAAGAAAATATCACCAATCTTTTACTTTGTAAAATATAACTATACAAATCTTTATTTGTATATATGGGCTGGCATTCGAACAATTCAAATCTGGCTACCTCTAAGACACACCGTACTCAAGCATTTGTAGTGGTGTTGAGAATTTTGTTCATGAGACCGTTTTTATGATAAATTTGTCACGTTTGATGTCCCTCCCCATGTATTGAATGCACACCCACATGTATTGAATGCGTGGTTCGTCAACAGAAATAATAAATGAAAGAAGGAAACATTAATTTAGGACAAAAAGAGACAGAACAGAAAACTAAAACAAACGAAAAGCAGGAACAAGGCTTGGATATAAAGCAAGAAAGGTTTACAAACTTTAACTAATGCTAACTAAAAGCAGTTCAAGAAAATAAAATTCTTAACACTTCCCTAACTTCACGCAACTTGCTGGCACGCTTTACTTCCATGGAAAGCTTGTTCCAAAGTGTTGAAGGGCATCTATCAAACCTTCTATTCTCAAAAATAGATGACCTTACTTTGGGCACATCAAGGAGACATCTTGATTGGGAACGCAGGGATCTAGATGGTTGGTACTTATCAAGTTCATCACGGATGTAAACTGGAGTCTAATTTCCAAAGGAGATGAATACATACAGGAGAATCTTAAATTGGGATGTATAAATTCACTGTAAACGAATGCAGACTCTGCAAAATCGGTGCGATATGTGCCTGCTGCCGAATACGTGTCACAAGTCAAGCAGCACAATTCTGAACACGTTGTAGACGACCAGTAGGGGTTTGAGGGAGGTCAAAGAGTAAAACGTTACCGTAATCTAAACTTGATGTGGACACAGAGTGAACTTTAATGTTACCAACGTCATCAGACTAACACTGTCTTATATATGTTTTACTACCAATATGAAAATAACAGGATTATAATAATCGAATCAACTGCTTTTTCATTGTCGGATGCTTATCCAAATGAATACATAGGTTAAAGATTTAGCAAAGTGCCTTGTGGAAATCTCTACATGAAATATTGAGACTACAATTATTGACTGATACTGATGGTCTTTTTTATTAAAGAAGTATGATTTCTCTTAAGGCAAGAAAGTGAAGAATCCCTTTCTCTTATATCGTAATGTTTGAGTTTTGTTGAAATTATATCATGGTCTATTGTATCAAAAGTCTTCCATTTATTCAAAAAAAGAACACCTAAAAAAGATGCATGCATGTCAATGGCTTTAGTAATAAGATTAATAACATTAGTTGTGGCTAGTACACTCTTAAAAAAATTGGGCAAATTTTGCCCAACTTTTTGACCAACACTGGGCATCTATTCAACAACCTAAACAGTTGGGCAAAACTTTAACCAACCAAATTGGGTAAAGTTTGAACCCAACTGTTGGGCAAGAGATTACCCAACTGTTTGGTAAATTAGCCTTTTAAAACCCCTACTTGTTGGGCACTTCTTTTATTAAACTGTTGGGCAAATGCATTAACCAAATGTTGGTTATATGTTAATCATCTTTTCCTTAAACATTGGTGCTTTCTTTAAATGTTAGGTTGTAGGTTATGGCAGGGAGCTGCCACTGCAGCTCCCTGGTTATGGCAACCCATCGGTCCCGGTTAAAAAACCCTGGCTTAATAACCTATTTGGTTTGTCACTGAGTTTCGTATAGGTACGTCCAAAACTATCATTTTTAAAAGGCACTGTAAAATGATGTGTGTTAATGATGTGATGAAGTATTGTTGTTTCGTCAATGCATAAATGTGAACACAAGGGCTGCATGAGAATTAGCTGGTCCGTAGCTCTCATACTTTTTCTAAAGTCCTCCCGACCCTCTGGCAAAGGGCCGTTCGGCGAAACCAAACTTGATAATGCTTCCCGAAGAAGCTATTACGTCCACTGAAGGACAACACTTAACGACCAACCTCGCGGCCTTCAGACCATTTTCAATTAGCTGGTCCGTAGCTCGCATACACTGATATCATAGTTATGAGACAGGTTTCTTGTTATGCCGAAAGGTTTCAAATAATAATATATAAATGCTCATTCGGACGTGAAAGAGAATATCCCAGATCCTGACCTCTCATTGGGTAGCAGTTTTGCGCCAAATACGAATCATGGAATCTCATACAAATGTGTTCTAGTTCGTAGTACTGTTTAAAGAATTTTATGGAAATAGAGATCGATTTCATGGTCTAAAGTAATGTACGAGTTTAGCTGTTTGGCCAATATAAAAGATGCCAAAGAGAACTTTCAGATTATGGTACCATGGTCTGATTATCAGAAGAATTGTGAAACAAATCGGGTCAAGTGCACTGTTCTTTGGTGACAACACTGCAACCAACAATATACCCAACAAATTGGCAAAAAGTTACCCAACAAGTGGGTAAAGGGAAAATATGCTCAACTGTATTAGAATAAAATCTTATCGTCATTTTGACCAGTCAGTTGGGTATAACAGTATACGCGTACATGGAAGGGGAAATTTAACCATTATTTGAGCAAAGATTGACCAACACTTAAGCAATTACTTTTACTCAACAAAAACTTTGCCCAGCGTTTAAACATTGCACCAATTAGCCCCAAAGTTGGGCAAAGTTTAACCAACACATTTCATAAACTTCTTTAACCAACGGATATTTTACCCAACGTTTTAAGAGTGTAGGTTGAGTTCTCTGAGCGAAAACCATTCTGTCCGTTGTATACAGCGTTATTTTTTGTAGAGAAACGTCGTACTCTATTGACATTAATCTTCGTAAAATTTTATAAAGGAATGCCAGAAAAAGATGACCCCAACTTGTTTAATATGTAAAAGGTCATCTGCGATCACTTTCATTGTATCAAATGCCTTCGACTTTTTTCAAAACAGAAATACCTAAAGAAGATTCATGCACATCAATGGTTTAAGTAATAAGATTTATAACATAAGTCGTGGCTAGTAGGCTGAATACTCTGAGCGAAAACCATTCTGTCCGTTGTATACAGCGTTATTTTTTGTAGAGAAACGTCGTACTCTATTAACATGAATCTCCGAGGAATTTTATAAACTAATGTCAGAGAAAGATGACCCCCAACTTGTTTAATATGTAAAAGGTCATTTGCGATCACTTACAGAAAAGACTGACAACAATGTTTGCACGATATTCTGAAAACTTCCATTTTTGACCAAAGATGGAAAACATTTTAGGTTTAACTAACAAAAATTAGAGCGAAATCCGATCCGATTTAGCTGTAGTGTGACCTGGGTTTTATGGAAGTAACATACCTCTATTTCAAATCAGATGTCTCAATTTGTGTCAATATAGTTGTAATTTTATATGCTCGCTTCACTGGCGACGTATGTTCTACTCTATGAAGTCATATGCAACTGGGCGATTCTCTCAAGACAGAATTTTTAAAAATCGCAGAGTTCTACTCTTTTTAAATCAGATAAAATGTGACTTCCATTAAAATCTAGAAAATCAGCAACGTATTCTTTTTAGCCAGTTGGAAAATGGATTATCAAGTAACAGTAACACATAACAGAACCATGACGTATGGTTTCGAGGTTAAGAGGTCGAAAGAAACGTTGAATTTGCCATCCGCATCTTTGTCACAGATTTGTTATTAAGTAGAAAAATAACTATCTGTACCAAAAGAAACTTTCATTAGTAATTCATTCAATCTACTAGACGAATCATAAAAAGTCGAAGAATAAAATTATTTTATTAACAAGTGTCATTTTATTTTATTTTGTGATTTAAAACTAAACGATGCATGCGAAACGATATAAAACCCTTTATTAAAGTTGTTATTTATGGATAATTTCGCGACTCTATACTTTCGTAGACGCTGCGTAATGCGATGCCTTTCCTTGTTGAACATTGAAGGAGGCATCATGTTTTAAGAAGATTGCGTTGTTTAAAGAATTAAATTGAATCCACTCAAGAAACTCCCTAATGCTTCAGATTGAGAAAAGCGTATGAGAATTCAACAACACCATTACATTTCGCTACACCATGTAAATTAAACGTTGTCTTCAAAGGCACACCCAGACGACATAACGGTTATCGTTCATGATTGAATGATTTCAATAATTCAAAGTTTGAAGCAAAGTTATTTTGTCTATATTCCGAGCAGGGAATTGTTCATAATACTATCTAATGGGTAAGTCGTTATCATAATTGTGTAAAATAATAATTGCGTTACAAAAACGTCACAGAAGAAAATAATAATTGCATAGATAGTGAATATTTGCTCATGAAGAAAACATTTGTGATCCCACATGGATGAACCCTAATAGGACTCATTATATTATTAACTCAATACTCCTAACAGTCTAAATATCAGTCGTCCAAATGTGCCCCAGAGTTATTACATATGGATCATATGATCAACGAGATTAATGTGACAAACGTCCTATACATTGACAGAGAATGACGTGACCTAAAAGGTCGCCACCAAGAAACTGAAGCATACGTACCAAGATGGAGGCCTTGAAACTAGTTTAATTAGTGTGATTTCATTACGGCTCTGTAATATTTCATACAAACTTAGACTTGAACGGGAAACGTAACATATTCCCTATTCAGCGAGGTTTTACCTTACCTTGAATAATTTCGAGAAAAAATAGTTTCCTGCAAAATACTTTGGCAAGTCCACGCTTTTTCACACAAACCCACAGCGGACAGCCATCTTGTTTATAGACTATATTCATACGTATAGAAAGTACCAATGGGACGTAAGTTCAGTATGGTAGGTCCATTTATTTAAGAAGACGTGCCTGTAAATCGTGCCTGCAAAATCACACGAATCCACACTGTGGTCATATTAGATCTATTGCCTTGGAAACTAGATAATTGCATACACCTATTTATCCTTTCCATTGTTGTATAAAATACATGCTGAAAAATGACTTCCCAGATATTTTTTACAGCATTAGGCACACCTTGTAACTGACTTAGTACCTATGAAAGAAACTGGTTATCTTTTTCAAATCCTTTTAGTTGTTACAAATATGCATTTTAGAGGCAAATATTTACTTTAAGAAGAGAAATGCTGTGGCTAAATGTAGTACACTCCGTAAACATATTTCAGTTCAACCGTCAGAAATTAAACAACTAACAACTACATATTTTTCAAGAAATATTAACAACAGAAGTTATAAAGGTAAAGTATTCGGTATGTAAGAAAAGAAAAAGAAAAGACGCAATAACAAAATGGTTTTAAACATTGGCATACGGAAGATATATTCTATGAGGGGCAAGAACATTTTGCATTTGAGCAATAATGTCACCGTTCATCATGTTTTGTCCATTTTTTGTCCATATTTTGCCCGAATCGACGGACTTCTTTTGCCCGAACTGCCCCGCATCCCGCATAGCACGCCTTTTGTTTTAACAATAGTAAATATTGGTAACAGTGACAAAAATGTATGCTAAAAATCACTATTCAGGAACTGCGTGAACTTTGTTGCTACAAGGCCTGGTCCACATTGTCTCTGTTGTAAAAGTTTTAAAATATACAGTTCTGGTGTAACATAATCACAAGTAGTTGGTCTTTCCAGCTTCTGGAGAGGTATGTACATCTTCACATCCTATTGCAGTTCAAATCACATTCCACTTATCTCTCCCACAAAACTAAAAAAAAAGGCTTTTATTAAAAGTGAACATTCCATTATTTGAACCAATACCAATGGGCAACTCCAGCTACATGTATCCGGCGTCTTTCCGATTAGAGGGAAGGCGTGGACCCCATGTATTAGTGGGTTTCAGTAAGGACACGAACCGCTAGAAAACGAAGTGTGCAATGATAATCATCAGAGATATAACCGTAGAACAAAATGAATTTAGGGATACAAGTCACGATACAGTTCTGTAAAGCCGTGTTGTAACTGTCTACTGCAATCTTTGAATATATTAGCTCCCTTTAGAGGATTTAGCACTTCAGCCACAACACAACTTGTATATATATATATATATATATATATATATATATATATATATATATATATATATATATATATATATATATATATATATATATATATATATATATATATATATATATATATATATTTATATATATATATATATATATATATATATATATCACTAATTCGACACTTAGGGGGAAAGTTGTTGTTGAAAAGTCGACCTAAAGGGGAAAAATTTTTGGGGGTGAAATATAAGTTTATACATATTATTTCACTAGTTCGGCACTTAGGGGGAAAGTTGTTGTTGAAAAGTCGACCTTAAGGGGAAAAATTTTTGGGGCCGAAATATAAGTTTCGCCGTAACGTTTCTACACACTTTTTCTATAAGAATACGTAAACGGACAAGGGCGCCCTCCTAGATTTACAAAGTAGATGCAATTACTTCAAAGTTGCCAAATTTACGGACACCTAGCTGTTAAGACGAAGGGATGGCTGGCCATTGAAATAACGTTGTTTATATTTTTGGACGTTAGGGCGAAGAATTTTCCTTATGTATATAACAATTTCCCCCTATCTTGGGAATTAGCGTTCTATATATATATATATATATATATATATATATATATATATATATATATATATATATATATATATATATATATATATATATATATATATATATATATATATATATATATATATATATGTAACGCTAATTCCCACCTTAGGGGGAAACCGGTTTCTTCAACCGTTCCTTCTTTGATAAGGGTTTATACTCTATCTTGGATAGGTATAAAATTCATAATCGAATTTATTTCTACAACACTTTTGACCTACACATTCTAACTACGATCTACCAACTTCGAACTACTATATATATATATATATATATATATATATATATATATATATATATATATATATATATATTAATATCTATATATATATATATACATACTAAGAAAAAGTGTCCACGTGTGCTCCATCGCTTTTATGTATATATATATATATATATTTATATATATATATATATAAAAGCGATGGAGCACACGTGGAAACTTTTCTTAGTTTATATATATTATTCATCCCGCTTGGGAGTACCATGGTAACAAGGAGAAAACATTGATTCACGCGGGGTATTCAGAGCCTCTTGTCGCTTCTGTGAATCACGAGCTGTTCTAGCGTAGTGGTCATAGACTCTGCCCGGAAAGCGGAGGATGCTGGGTTCGGTCCCTAGTGCGGCTCAATTTTTCTCTCTGGTTATTTTCTTCAACCGTTCCTTCTTTGATAAGAGTTTATACTCTATCTTGGATCGGTATAAAATTCATGATCGAATTTATTTCTACAACACTCTCGACCTACACATTCTAACTTCGATCTACCAACTTCGACCTACTATATATATATATATATATATATATATATATATATATATATATATATATATATATATATATATATATATATATATATATATATATATATATATATATATATATATATATATATATATATATATATATTAATATCTATATATATATATATACATACTAAGAAAAGTGTCCACGTGTGCTCCATCGCTTTTATGTATATATATATATATATATATATATTTATATATATATATATAAAAGCGATGGAGCACACGTGGAAACTTTTCTTAGTTTATATATATATATATAAATCAAATTGGTAAAGCCGGAAAATCTGGCTGAGGTGAAAAAACGATGTTGACTCCACCGGGATTCGAACTCGGGACCTCCCGCTTTCTAGAGCGGACGCTCTAACCACTGAGCCATGAAGCCAAGTTGGTTTGGCCTTTGTTCAAATAACAGATGAAGCAACTCGCAATTCACCTCCTGAGCAGGCGGCTAAATTTTGGAACAGCACTAGTTCTCGTTTGACGCAAGCCCAACGCATATATATATATATATATATATTTATATATATATATATATATATATGTATATAATATATATATATATATATATATATGTATATAATATATATATATATATATATGTATATATATTTCACTAATTCGGCACTTAGGGGGAAAGTTGTTGTTGAAAAGTCGACCTTAAGGGGAAAAATTTTGGGGGGCGAAATATAAGTTTCGCCGTAACGTTTCTACACACTTTTTCTATAGGAATACGTAAACGGACAAGGGCGCCCTCCTAGATTTACAAAGTAGATACAATTACTTCAAAGTTGTCAAATTTACGGACACCTAGCTGTTAACACGAACGGATGGCTGGCCATTAAAATAACGTTGTTTATATTTTTAGACGTTAGGGCGAATTCTTTTTCTTATGTATTTCATTGTTATTTTTTCGCCCTATGTACACGCAGATATAACAATTTCCCTAAGATGGGAATTAGCGTTATATAGTTATATATATATATATATATATATATAACTTTTTATATACTTTTTATATATATATATAACACTTATATATATATATGTATATATATATATATATATATATATATATATATATATATATATATATATATATATTAACCCGCAAATGCGAGAAAAAAGCTCGCAGGGAGAATAAATCTTCCCTTACTCGACTGTCGCGACTGTCAGTTCTGTGGAACCATCTTGGCATGATAAATACAGTGCGCTTGCAAAACAAATAACAAAACTTTCTCCTACCCCTAAGAGAGACTCGTTCGTCGGCTTTAACATAACGGCATATGCCATGTACGTAGGAATGGCAGCGAATGAAGAGAGGGATATAATCCATCCGAAAACTTGAGCTGATACCGGAAAAATGTATTCGCCGTACTTGGCAGGCGTGAAATAGAAGAAATTTGACAGGGTTACCAGCTAAATAGGAGACAAAAGGGAAATAATGTTTTAATCCATGGGAGATTTTCATAATAAAAGACGTTTATTTCATAAACCAATAATACTCGCAATATATTAACAAATACCCCGAAAAGGTTTCCAACTTGGTATCATTGCATACATATATCAATACTTATCAATCCATAGTATTTCTAAATTGAAGGCGGAGGTTACCCTTAATATTGATTTGAGTGTGGCGGTTTCATTTTTGCCTGGTTCAGCCGTTTCTCTTTCCCAAGGGTTAAATTCCATTTGAAATCATTCGCGAATGGTCCGAATGGTTCCGAATGGTATTTTTCACACTGTATTTTTGTACAGTTCTGAATGGTTCCATTTGCAAATGGTCTGCGAATGTTCTGGTACCGCAAATGGTTTTTAACTGGTCCCAAATGGCGCTGAATGGTACCATTTGCGAATGGTCTTCAAATGGTCTGGTATACAAATGGTCTTTAAACGGAATAACTGGTCCCAAATGGTGTTGAATGGTACCATTTGCAAATGGTTTCAAATGGTCTGGCATGCAAATGGTTTTTGAATGTAATGACTGGAACCATTCACAAATGGTTTGTGAATGGTTCATCATGTTATGCATCTCAACAGTTTCAAATAATATAAACAGGAAACCACCCACAAATGGTCTGCCAATGGTTTCTATACATGTGCAAGTTTGACATGGAAAATACTGTTCAGTTGCTGCAAAACCAAAATTAATCAAAACAATATAAGAAGATAAGTATAGTATGAATAGAAGTTACATTTATTATCCCCTGATGGCATTCTGTTAAGCTTACAGAACACTAGTAATAATGGATAGCACATCATGCAGCTGGCAACCCAGTTGAAGGATAATAAATTTAATGGTTGGGATCTGATACTTACAAGGTAAATGAAGAACAACATAAATAGTCCATATGACTGAGTACAACTTCACTCAAATTCAAAAGTCAATTGATACTTGGCAAGTTTTTTACAAACTTGAACGCATGTAAAAACAGTTTAAGGTGTTCTAAATCATGTAATACGCACTCATATGCAAACACAATATGACACAAAATATAGCTCGTTGTAATTCAAATGTAGAGTACACCTTTTAGTAAACTGAAGGAATGAAAAAATCACACTGTAGGTTTTCTTTCCAAGGAAGCAAAAGTAGAAAAATTATCGAAGAGATTGTTTTGTCCATAGTAAAATGGTAAACTTCTGACTTTCAAATTAAAATCAAAGTTCGATCAAAATATTAAAATGGTCCACCAAGTAATTTATACTCTAACTTTAAGCACCAGTTAATTCATATTTGCAGTTAAAATAATGGGGATTTCCATGGTGAAATGTATTTCATGAAATATCATAGAGTAGGCTTCAGTCTTCCCACATTTTCCAAATAAAACAAAGTTTGGTAACTGTTTGGTCCATGAAAAAATATTCTCATGGTTACCCAATTTGAAAAAGTAAGATGTTTTAACACAATTAAATGCCTTTAGAGGTTGCACACAGGGCACATGAAAGGTCCACAAAGGGGAAAATATATTTTGTTTCCAAATCCAATGGCTGTATTCTTCGTCCGATCCTCCCATTGACTCCTGAGTAAAGGAAATATTCCACACCAAGGATTCAACACTTCTTAATTACATCATCCTGACAGGTTAAACAAGATCGTTCAATTAATCAAATCACAATAAATGAGGCACAAAAACTAGGACACCAGCATTTCCTTTGTAAATTGGTGCTGGTCCATAGCCATCTGTAGCAAATATCTTTTCTGAGTATTGTGGCCAATTCAAAGATGCCTCTCATAAGTTGTCCTGTAACTGCTTTACAGTATCTACTTCAACACTGTTCTGTAGTTCTCCAACCTCAGGACTCATTCTCTCTCCACAGCAAGAACATCAAAAGGTACAGTAGCCTGCATGTAATGGATATGTTATAATTCAACAATCAGGACTGCTCATATTATGTGATAATGAAAACAGTCTTTGTAGTTTCAAACAAGAAAATCGCTATTCAAAAGGAAGCAGGCCATAAAAGGTTACCAGTACATTTGTGTCACAGTTCAATAGCAGGATTACTTGTTCAGTCTATGGCTCCATGTATGCAGTACAAATTCCCCACTCACTAAAATGATTATGCTTGACTCTGCTACATGGTCCACAGCAGTCCAGACATAAATGAAAAGTATTTAAGACACACTGAAAAATAACTCCATCAGCTGGGCAGGAGACAGTTTCACTATGATGTCATTCTGTTTGGGAAATGGAAAATAAAATTTTTAAAGTATATAAAAAGTTGTACAACTAACTTGGTTTTAAAGGGTTAAATGTTCTTGACAAAAAGAAAACTTAAGCTCTTAAGGTCAAGAACAGTCCCCCAAAGCAACAGCTAAGCATCAAAATTTTGTTCTTATCTCTGCTAAAAGTATCTTTCATCATATTCTCAGACTTCAATATTGCATATTCTGGGTAAACCATAAGCAGTAAATTTCATATTTCAAGAAAAACAATGTTGTCACATAACTCTAAACAGCCAATCATGGAACAGGGCAGTCTACCACACTACTTCAAGTTGGGGCGACTGCTTTTGTTTTATTGAAGACGGTGTCTCTGTTTGTTTGGGACTGTGGTATAGGCCTAGGCTAGGCCTGCAGTCAAATTTTGCTAGAGGCCATATACGGAGACTTAGTTGAATTCGAAAACTAATTATTTATCATACCTGCACAAATAAATATAGGCCTAGGCCTGCAACAAATTGTGTACCTGTTTATTACTTAGGCCCAGTGCTACAGAACTGTACATACAGATAAAGATGAAAACATGCAAAAAGGAATTCCTTTTCCATCCTGTTTTTTTTGAGTCAGTGCCCAAAAGAAAAGAGACAGTTTTCATAACCAATCCCCCACCCCACCCCCCTCCCAAAAAAGAAAAAAAATTTACTCCAACTCTAAATTTTACCATGATCTGGGGTCAAATATTTTTGGTTTGACTAAGCTGAGGCCAGTAATAGGCCTATGGCTTTTCAAAACCCTAAATTTGGGTAACGAACTTGGATTCAATAATTTAAGCTTTGTTCTCTTTGTAGAGGGTTTTACGTGTATAATTTGCATATAATATGGCTGTCCTTCTTTTCCTTGTAGGCTATAAAATGTCCATCCCTCCCCTTAAAAAGGTCTGCTTCATAAATTAACGTTAGTCTTTGTATAATACTACAGTACTAGTGCTATGAATTGTCTTGCGGAACCGCTAATATAAACATTAGGCCTGACTGTTAACACAGCAGCAACCATCCATTGATGCAGTCTTTGGCTCTTAATTTTCACTAACATCTGTTCATTGCTTATTGCTCTCCCTAGTGCAATAATTTAAAAACATGTTTCTTTACTTACTGTGCTTCAGCATTTCATAAAACTCCTCTAAGGAAAGCAGTCTTGCCCTTTCACTTAACGTGTCTTGAACTCATGACACCTGCACACCACTGCATAGCACTCTCTGTAAGTACAGTAGCTCTTGTACTAGCTGTGCCCGAGAGGATTATGTTACATTGTACTGTACGTGTGGTGTACACATAACACATGTGGTGTACAGCATCTGTGAGCTTTGTATGGTGCAGTGCTGTACCATGCTTTGTGTGCATGCCAAGCTATTACGTAATAGCTCCATTCAAACAAGCATTGCATTGTGCTTTGATCCTGTTCAGTGTCACGGTTATCATAAAGAAGAGCAACAAGAAAGATATGCATCAGCATGATCGGTGGGGAGGGGGATTGGAATTCTGTATGGAGAAAATGGAGAGAAGAAATGAGTGCAATAATTTAGTAAGTTGTGCCTCTGGACTGCAGATGATACCAGTCTGCAAAGCTACAACAACAAAAACTTCTAAGTGTTGTTGAGCTATACAAGGATATCAAGTACGGGCTAAGAAAGTGCCAGAAAGTGGAGTGGGAAGGGAGCCAAGAGGTCTCGGGCGTGGGTCGGGTAGTGAATGACAGGAAGAATTTCCCGTTGCAGCTGATATCCGTGCTGTGCATTACAGTATCTCTGTGTATCCTTTCCATGGTAGGGGAGGGGGGTTATACTGTTAGGGAAAACTGAAGCTAAAATTTTCAGGGAAGTCCAGGTGCGGTTTGTTGCTTGCTCGAGTTGCTATGGATAGCTTTACTGTAACCCCCATCCATTTGAGTCCCACAAAATTTTATACGAGTGCCCCGCCCCCTCCAAAATCCCTATAAATAAAATGTGCCTGGGGAAATGGTCAGGGAAATATTCAGGCTGAGAAGATTCTTAACTGGTTTAGGTTGATAAAAATTTTCTTACTTTCCTGTCTACACCTTCAATTATACCTTGTACAAATTGTGAGAGATGTATCAAATCCAGTGGGTTATAAATTTGTTTCATTGAGCTTTACATATCCATTCAAATGAATTTGCAACAGGTAGGCTTATACCAACAGACAACTTGACTATTTGCATCATGTACATGCATGTTGAACTGTACATGTTCCATTGATGTACATAATATATACCATTTACTGAATTGTTTCCAGTTTGGACCATTTGGAACCATTTGGGGATACCAAAACCATTCGCGAACCATTTGCATTCCATTCAGCTATGCGATCAGAAAACCATTCAGATGTAAATTTCCATTCATATACCATTTGAAATCCATTTGAGACCATTCGGGTCCATTCGGAACCATTCAACTTTTCCAAATGGTTTCGAATGGAATTTAACCCTGGGCCAATTCTATAGCAATATTCCTTAGGTAGAACCATTGTACCGAACTTTATTTCCGGAAGTTAAAGGTCATAGGTCATGAGTCAAGGTCAAATTGGGTGAAAATTCCTTTTACTTTATTTCTGTAATGGAAAATTGCACTGACAGAAACTTTGAACATGTAATGAAGTTGACTAGATATGCAAAAATATATGGTTACCAGGGAAACAGGCATCAAACGCCATGTGATTGAAAGGAAAGTCTATACTTTAAGCAAAATAGAAAAGAAAATTTGTTACACGAACTTCTCTGGTGCGCCAGGCTGATCCTCTTCAAACTTAGTTGGAAGGTACACAAGGGTAGGAAGTTGTGTCACGTAGGTTCTCGGAAATGATGGTCAATGGTCAGAAGTCAAAGGTCAAAGATGAAATTTTATTAAAATCATTTTCTCTCTGGAAGGGTGACT
This sequence comes from Holothuria scabra, assembly GCA_037179385.1. NCBI lineage: Eukaryota > Metazoa > Echinodermata > Holothuroidea > Aspidochirotida > Holothuriidae > Holothuria > Holothuria scabra. The sequence goes on from CM074197.1 coordinate 31,839,651, forward strand.
AGAACTACCATCATGGCAACAGATTCTCGGAAATGACGATTAAAAGCCAGAGTTGAAATTGTGCCAGTTCTATGTCTCTAGATGAAACCTTTGCACCGACATGAAACATGAAACATATAACAGGAGTAACATGCTCTGCGCTATTGAAATCACATCTAATGAATGCAACATTTAGGAGCGGTCCTGTCTTTTCTATCGTGTGTGAAGTTAATGAACAGTGCAGATATTTTTTGTATTTCCTAGAGCGTGTCCCTTTTGCAAAGCGCCGAAAGAAAGGATGTACAAAGTTTTCTCATTTGCGCCCATAAGCAAACGTACCTTTTGGCCACTTCGTGCTTTTAAGCCTCTAACAATGTCCGATTCGGATTAGGTGTTTTGTATGTTAGTCCATAGTGAAGTTTCAGGAGCGTAATGCCTAACGTAATGCCAATTTAAAATACGAAAACACAATGAAACGTCAGCTGGTGCTTCACCGATGTCGCTGCGATAGCCCATCTGTGTTTGTAGGAACGTTTGGCAGCCAAGCGTTCATTAGAATGCAATTGTTTCTAGGGGTTCTGTTGTTGTGCGCGTTTTGTTCTCGGTAGTTTGGTAATGGTGCGTGTATACTAGGTATGATATTGGCTTTAGATTAACTTTATTGATTGCCCTCTTGTTTTTGTTGGATTCACGGTAGGGAAAGGGGAGAGGAAGGATGTGTGTAGATTTTTTTCTGAAGAATGACAATAACATAAAACATGCTTAATCAACGATCACAGTATTTTTTTCAGTGTTATGTGTTCGAAAAGATAATAGATACTCAGCAACACCCCAACTGTAGACGTGATGCTTTTTCATTATGAATTGTCGTAGAATAAAATTTTCCTTAGTTTTTCATATAGATAAAATAGGTGTAATCAGAAGAAAAGGAAGTCATGGAAGCTTTCTTTCTTACTAAAAAATTTCCCCCTCTGTCCTATTTTTTTTTTCAAATGGAATGACGGTTCAGATTTTCGTAACATTTTACAGGTTCACATTTTAACGTAAATCTGAGTCCTTCGCCCTAATGTAGGCTTTCACAGTCAGAAAAGGGGGTGTTACTTGTAAAGACGGATCTTATTTGGCCTTTCCCTTTATTTGATCAAATCAATTGCTATACGTGTATGAATAATTTACCCCTATTGAAAGTGCCCTCTTTGAAGCGCCCTTGCTTTTATATCAGGATTTCTAGCTGCAAGTGTGCCACCTCTCCCTTTCCATTGATACAGGAAAACATAAGTCTTGTATCCTTATTGATTTACATTAATGTCTTATGACTTTATTAGATATGTTCCATCTTATGACTCCGTTCTCTGCAAGTTACAAAATGAGGAAAGATGTTCAGATATAACCAAACTAAATTACAAAATCAATAACCGCTAAACCTTTTTCCCTCATACTCTGGAACCTACTGCCGTTGTGCATGATGTTCCGCATAAGCAATGGAGTAGGGAAAACAAGCCAGTGGGCTACAGCTGGGAAAAAGGCTGTAGTCGGCTTGACTTGAACCTATAGGTTGGAAACTTGGCCGTGAAACTCCATCCATCTAACTAACTCATACTCGCCATTCAAGCCTTTCCCCCTCCCTTCTCTTTATATGTTCATATTAGAAGTGAATTATTCGTTTTATTCAATGCACCTCGGTCAAACTCCTACACTTCCAGGGATCAAAAAGGCAAATCCAGAGCACCATGGACGCTACACAACAATGATTGATCACAGACCGTTCCGTACGTACCACACAGTATCATTGACCGGAAAATGGCGTCCAGATCTCAGTTGTCACTAATGGCATGTGAATTACAATGTTTATTCACAGATAAAGTTCCTGAAAAGATTTATGGAGAGTTGTTTCTGACTGTATTTCTTACAAAAACTGATTATTATTGCATTTGGTTTCTATAAGCAATGTGTTGCAATATAGACAATGCAGACCTCCAATTTTAGTGTCATTTTTAATTGTTTTACCCAGCACTGTGAAATGCCGTTTGGAGTAGCTATCATGGGGGGGGGGGGGGGAGACAATAGCTATCATTCAAGGTTCTCTAGATCAAACTTTCCATTGCCATGGTGTAGACATTCGAAAGTGCCATGAAAGCCCAGATGATGAGCTTTGATCAGAGGGGTGGCATGTCCTAGTTAAAAACTTCTACTATGAGCTAGGGGGCAGGAAAATAGCCTAACTTAAGCAAGTCAATGGGATTTTAATAGGTGACCCGCCACCTGTAAATATGGCTCTGTAAGTAGGTTAAAACGTTTGAATTATTGCTGAGAAGAACGAGTATTGACGTTCTTATTAAGCTCACTAAAATTGCATGATGTTTTAAACTAAATTTGAACCGAGTGTTATAACATGAAACAATTAGTAACGTTTTCTTCCTTTCCCGCTATCTTCGTTGCTATATTCTAAATAAATAATTCCTTAATATAAGTCCATACTTACGAATAGTATAAAAGGTGAAATCATCCCCAAGCAGATTCTCCAGTACAGATTTGGTTCATATCCCATCATCGCTTTTATGTCATTGCTGAATCTTCGGAAGCCTGTGGACGTTACAAAGTTAAGAGCTCCAAGGTCCCTATACTTTATTCGTATGACTGAATTCTTCTTTGCATAATTCTTAAGTATTTTACTCTAAGCTCCTTTAGACGTTTCGTTTATTTTCACGACAGCATTATCACATAATTTATTCTTAAATTTAAAAAAAAAGTGTTAATGCCAATTTGCTAACCTACATTTCAGCCCACGCATACCAAGTAACAAGGTGGGCCTGTAAAAACACTTTAAAATAAGAAAACATTTATTTCCAATTTTTCTATACGTAAACAGACTTCGAGTGCTACTTAGTCTTCTTTGTCATGTTTTAGCGAATTTGGTTTGCAGGATGATCGCTCCTTGCACCGGACGAAGCAGGGCCCTACTCATGAATTAGTTGGTTGAATGAGGTTTCATGGGTCCAGTTTATTGGTACTCGTGAAAGTCGCAAAAACGTCTCTTACCAGCACTAGAATATGAGTCTAGCGTAATTCCGCTATAATAGAAAATACATAGCAGAAAACCCGACATCGAAATTACTAACTGTGGTGACAGGATACGCTATGCTTCATTCAATGGTGAGATAAGGCCTGTTTTATGCCAGTTACATCGTGAGAACAACAGCTTACTTCCGATATGTTTAACCTGAAGTTGCATGACCATACATAAAAGAAAAAGTATAACTGAAGGGTTCAATAATGTAAACCCATACCATAGATATAAGACATGGAGGTGGTGAAGATTATCGCAAAGATAGTCACGGAAAATTTTGCACAATACCAGTCAATTAGGACGAAGAGATATAAGCCAGTCTGAAAGATAGAAAAGGCGTACTATATAGGGTAACTTGAATAGTAACAGGCCTGTTAAGCTGATTTTTCTTACGTAAAAATTTAAATTTAGACAAATGTGGTCAATGGGTAGCAGTGTTGTAGTCGAGACCGGAATATCCGAGACCGAAACCGACACCGAATGTATATGTTGCATAGGAAAATAAAATGTCCAAAGTTTTGAATACTCTCTACGTTAAAGTATTAAATCATGTTCTAAAATAGCCATACAGAACAAAGAGTACATTGTCATTGATGTGTACTTGTTCTACTTTAAACTATGCCAAGCAAAGAATTAATACCTCTACCTAATGCAAGTTCTTTTCCAATGTAACTTTGCTCTCTAAATTGGAGTTAGTAAGCACTACAAATATTTATTGTTGTGAACATGACGCCGATTGATGCATGACCATTAGAGTGAGTTTGTCCAACCCAGAGAAAAATGAGTCGCATAACTCTATATTTGGCCTTATTCTATAACCCACACAGATCAGTTCTCCTAGCCTGCTTACTTAACCCTTTACCGTTGTTTGGGTCCTTTTGGACCCATGCGGAGAGCTCGGCTGTCACCCATCTTTAATGCTTCACGCGGAGCTCGAAACTGCGAGTAGCTACCCGAAAATTCGGCCACAACAACGAGAGAGACAATAGTTTAAGGTCACGGGGTCAATGGCCTACGGAAGCTGATGCGGGGCGTGCTACGTCCGCTTTCCCACCCACTCCCGAGGCGCGCAAATATGTCCCGATCGGAGCACAACGGTAAAGGGTTAATCCTCTCTCACCACTGTCTTAAATTCATCTTCATATAGACACAATCTCAGTATTGCTTCAGGTGAGTATACAAGACCTCATTTAGGAATCAAACACTTTCAGTAAAGAAAATGTTATGTAATATGAGCTTCAGTACTCTTCATTACTTGAACTAGTTGTCAGTCAAAGACATGGGCCAATTGAGAATTCCTGTTGAGTGCTACAAAATTATTGTAGTTTGGGGTGGTAAGCTTTAGCGCAACTAGGATTTGTGGCGCCAAGAAACGTAATTGGCATCCATGCTATTATCTTCCGGGGAAATTCTTATGCTTACACAACTCAAAAAAAATTAAAATAGCCATTTTAATATTATGCTTATGGCAGGGGTAGCTCCAGGATTCGTCTGATAGGGGACCAAAGTCACCGGCAATGGGGCGGGCATTTTGAAGTCCCGACAAAGGCGATGAGTCCAAGGTAGGATGTGACTGGCAGAATTTGCGGCACGGGCAACGCTCGAAAATTTTTGGCTTTGTTAACAGTTGAACAGTTATAATTCCGGAGCTTGCTTGAATATAATTTGACATTTTGGAATAGAACTTGACTTCTGCACTTTATATAAGCAAAATCAAAAGAAATATATGGGTTACTGAAACTCAATTGGGCTTAGGCATGTTATTGTAGCCCTAATTTGAGCACAAATTTGAGTCTTAAGCGGTCGTTCCTGGGTGGTGGAGATCCAAAGGAAAAGTTCCCCGTAGTTCTGGGGTTTTAGCATATCACAGAATGAAATTGAAGTTTCAGAAGATGTAATTTTTTTTTTCAATCAACCTTACTCCCAACTGACCTGACGTGGGACACAAGGAAGGGCAAGGAAAAATGCCTTTAGCACCCACTCGCTGCACTGGAAATTGAACACATGATAAAATTGGTTACATCTTTAAATGGAAATTTAAATACAGAAAAATTGTTGGTGCTCTAATTTTTCATTAGAAATATTTATGACAATCATCATATTGACCAATTTACATTTATTTACCCCACAATAGCTTAAAACGTAATACTGAAACTTTAGTTTCAGTTTTTTGAGGCATGATTCTTGATTCATCTTGATTCCATAAATTTAGATATTCTTCATTTTTACATACATGTCAAATATGAAATTATTGTTGAACAAACGATAAAATCATCTAACAAAATTATAATAAAATTATCTGATGACTGTCAGGTATCAGTTTTGAAGAAAATGAATAGGCTTGATCCCAGTAATGAATAATAATGTCACGCAATGTTTTATACAAAGAGGAATTACCATATTGGACATACTTTTGCCTGTAATGTAAATAACTATTCAAACAGTCATTTGCCACCCTTAGGAAACCATATTACCAAATAGTTTATTCAGAAAAATTCTATAAACAATAGTACAATAAGATTTGGATAAGTAAAAAAAAAACTTCTTTTGTTAGAATAAAGTTATTTAAAAAGGTTAAAACATTTGCCCATGATGTAAAGAACAAACACTTTCCCTCGCATCCAAGAAATGGGTGTAACTGCAAGTAACACCAGCAAATGCAGAAAGCCGATATGTCTACAAATATTTCAGCCTAATGAATGCTAGAGGGACAAGGTCTCTTCAGCGAGGTCACCTGTTTCGTTGTTTTCCACCAAAATGTCATCGAAGTGGCGTCTGTACGTATAAAGCCACTACACAAAATGAGGTATACGTTAATTTGCTTATGCTACTAATTTCTTATGGTTTTTCACACAGTTTATATGGTAATGGAATATTCACTCCAACCGCGAGAGAAAATGTTGGAAAAATTAATGTGAAAAGGGTATTCTGTTACACAACGTAATAAAAGAAAAGTATAAAGTGAATACAAGGGAATTCGAACCTTTGTCACCATGGTCATACTTAGCAAAAGTCCACACAAACAGGTCACAAGGGTCAACCGTGGCTTCCACTTTCTCCAACTTGATGGGAGGCAGTCGATAGTGGCTGTCACAATAGTTTCTACCAGGATAAACTTAAAACGAAACAGTTACGGTTTAAAAACATACATCCAAGATAATTCAAGACAAATTTGTAGGTTAAGGCATAATCAATTGTTTACATTTCAATTTTTAAGAAAGCAAGATAGTGACATACTACCAAAATGACTACTCCGTATAACCTGAAGGGTGTATTTACGTGACTTATACAATCGATTTTACTGATTTATTTATTTAGCGTGCTGACAAAGTGTCAGTCCTTATCGGTTTGACGAAGTGTTGTCTGTAAAACTTTAGTATCTTCATCAAAATAAGCAATTTTAATAACATGTTAAAAATTCAGTGCCCCACCTCATGCCACATACACACTCATGGAAAAACAACTGGTAATGTTCTCTAGAAGGCTTTGGAGGAATGTAAAATCGGTGGCGTGCAACTCACCTTCTAGCACGACATATCAAAATCAATTTTAATTAAAGCCAGGCACTTTTACCTCACTGTCCACACCAAGTGTAAACAACATTATGAAGAAAAGAAAAGACCACGCCTGGGAACCGGGCATCCTAGCTAGCGCCTCTGGGTAGGCTATAAAGGCCAGACCTGTACCTGTAACGCAAAATATCCATTGTGAGCATTATGTTCCATTTAACATAGCAATTGGAAACTGTTTAGCATCATTACTTTCGAAGAAAACTGTTCATATAATGTAGCGAAATGAGATTTTTGTACATATAATACGTTATATCTCCCATCGAAATGTTCATTCGTCGTATGTTTTATTCCAGGTCTTGCATGAGTAATCTATTTTGCAGATGTGACAGCATATTATGCTGGAAATGATAAAACTGACGCATTCCCGGAAAAGATAAGTTTTATCACTCTTTTTCATATAGGTCTCTGTCTGCACTACGAATGGATTTTTAGTTGTTTTTCTGATAAAAGGACTCGACACGCAATGACAATCTTTCTCAGCAGATTTAAATTACCGTCTGAAAAAGGTTACATAAACGCCTTGGAGATCAGTACCCATTTAAGACGAAAACCTCTCTTTACAGGTTTTGCGAGCGAAATATGGATTTGTTTAGATCCTTCACTAGACTAACTTCCCCTGAAAAACTCAAAATCGAGTTTTCTGACCGAAACAGGCATCCATGGGACAGCTTGTAAAACCCTTAATTACATCCGGTTAACTAGTTTACAAGTTAAACTAGTAATTGGACTGAGGTGAATTGGAGAGGATTTTCCACCTTGAAGCCCCTCCCGGATACTTTGGGCACTCTAATCGTGTAACGACTCCGAATGGACACAGGCGTAGCATGCTTTTCACAAAGAGGCTAATTCAAGACCACTAAACCGTTTAGACAATAACGAGTAATTCGAGTTTCAAACACCATAAAGCTGACAGAGAATGTAATGCTGTAATAATAAATAATGCATAAAACAGGTTATGTTTAATTAATTTATTTTAATACAGCATAAATATACACAGTCGTTAAAGACATTAGGTGGACATGCTTTGAATTTTAAAAACATTGATAAATCTAAAATAGTCCCCTGTAATCTTCTGATTTCTTCCACTAGCGAGTAGCAAGATTGTTTCGGCAACAGAACAACTGATTTTCTTATCTTTGATCAGCTTGGGTGACTTTCCAACCGCACTTTTTAATTGAAACTTACCCAGGGTTTCCATCGAAATGCCTAATTCGTTTGTGGTTAATAGAATTCTTAAGCAACTGTTTTCGTTTTCATACTCTACCTACATTTACTATGCCATGATAGGGTTATCATTTACATTTCCTAGGATAGCTTTATACTGCAGTATTAAAAAAAAAAACATCATGTTATTTTCAACGGGTTTCATATGCAAGGAAAGGTATTTCAGAATATTCTACGCTCAGCCAGACAACTTAAAATGTGTAAACCTAGGTTCGAATGTCACGTTAAAGAGGTTTTATGCACGGCGTATGGTCTAAACTGACCAAATCAAGTCACTACAATTACAACATGATCGAAAAATGATGCGCAAATTAGTACTATCCTTTTTTTTACAAAATGTTCAAACTGTAAAAGTCCAACTCTCTCTCCAAAGTAGTTGATCTAGCTCATGTTTTGTTACCTAAATTTAAGACCTATCGCACAACTAAATTCTACCTTAGTCCGTAGTCAGAAAGGCGACAGAGTTTGGGTTTGCCTAACCGTAGCAGTTTCAGCTTTTTGTATTTTCTACAGGACATGTTTGGGCCTCTTCTGAGCAACGAACTGGTTCTACTTGGTCTTTCATAATCCTTACCTCCCTTTCCCTCCCTCTCTTTTATAGCTCATCTGGTAAGACTTTCGTTTCATACCATTAGAGTATAGAATCTACTCACCACTTTCAACGACGTCATTGATAGGCTGGTTACTATCGTGAGCCATAAATCCAAGTACCGAAAAGATAGCAAACCCTGCAAAAACACTGGTGCCGCAATTTGTTATGACAACATAGATTGCGTCGCTGTAACGTAATTTTCAATATAACAGTGATTGTGGTTAATATGCATATTTTTTCAAGGCGTCGGGTTTTGTAACATTCAGCTGGACATAATATAGACTTTGCATCATTAACGTTACCTTGAATAAATTTAAACAGGGAGCTTTTATAAGTTTTTAGACACAACTTATATGGTTTTTAGGAGCACTGTTACGGATGTTATCTTGCTCTTCTTCCCAAATTCCTATCTCAATTCCAAGATCAATTAGGATTATGGATGCGTTGGCAAAATGCTTATGCGAAGACACACGCTTCAACCTTACCTTCATTAAAATTTCGTACCCAGCCGTCAGGCAAATATATGAAATTTTTACACTTTGGTCGTTACCGGTCACAATCACTATTATATCTAAAAAATTCTCTAGACAGATTTATCACAACGTAATTTTCAGATAAGGTAATCCGGAAATGTGCGTAAATTGGACAAAATGATTTCGACTTTGATGTTACTGTAGCAGTCGCTTCGAACTGGTGCTGGATAAAAGGGAACTAATGTATTTAAACTTGGATTGCCCGTCTATAATTAAACGTTCTTTAAACGTTTTGGTTAGGGATTAAAACCTGTCCATAATAAACAATGGATCAAAGCATGCTTCAACAAGGCAATTGTTCTCAAAATTACTTGAGGGTAAAAGATTCAGATCGTGTTTATTGAGGGGGGAGTCAACCGTACATAACAATGGATTCTAAGAAACTTGTCAATCAAAGACTGATACTTGAATGGGAACCTTTTTCGAGTAAATGTAGGAGGAACAGCTATGACAGTTATTTCTCCTTCCTTAAAGCTCCCTGACATAAGGAAACAAAACTAGGTTCATTCTCATAAAAGTCGCAATTGTTGTTTCATTGATGTTGGTATTGTGTGACATAAGTTAATTAGTTAATTAGTTAGTTAACCAGTCAGTTAGTCATTTGGTTAGCCAGCCAGCCAGCCAGTCAGTCAGTCAGTCAGTCAGTCAGCCAATCAGTCAGTCAGTCAGTCAGTCAGTCAGTCAGTCAGTCAGTCAGTCAGTCAGTCAGTTAGTTCATCAAGTAATTGTGGTATGTGTATAACGAAGAGAACTTTAGAAATATAAAAACTTTCTCTTTAGGACAGGAGCTTGGCGATTTTATCTAAGGTGCAATTCCTTACCGGTAGCAGTTGTTGTGAAAGTCGTTGTAGCTAGCTAGGGTCAGCTTCGTTCCAAGAGATATTCCAAGTGAAAAGAAAATTTGTATGGCGGCATCTCGCCAAGGCTTTCAGTGAAAAAATGAGAAATCTAGTTACATCGCTGTTTTCAATGTTTTGTATTTATTAACAATTTCAAAACGTCCTTTTTAAATTAGGAAAAGAAGGACACAATAAACTTATTTAAACTGAAATTCATCCCATGAAATTAACTTTGAGACATAAGGAACGGTTGAGACACTTTTGTTCGGCACGTTTCCTTAGTTCAATCTAAATTCCTATTCCTAATTTGCGGCTCCTGTATTCCTATAATAATTAAAAGATGATAGGTGCCCTCATCCCAATGGTACTCAAATATTGCGAATGACCTTTAAGGAATTTGGCTGGTATTTGATCTTAGAGTAAAGTTGAACAAAGAAGACATCAGACAGGGCGTTGGAAATGAACTGCGAAACAACAATATTTCCCTGTTGTAGCTGCAGCAGAGTGCAAAGAAATCAAATTTCAAAAAGCTATTCTTAAAGAAGGCTTAGCTTTGACCTCATAAGAAATCCCTGTGTAACTTCTGTCACTCAATTGTTAACAACCTTGTTCCTCGCTTTCAATAAGTCTCCTCACAGAATTTAATAACTAAGAAGTTCCAAATGTAAATAATTCCTTGGTTATTGCAGTTTCTTTCTTTTTAGAATAATTTTCTTAAAATTTTACAGTCGGAGGGTATTTTGAAAAAGTAAATGGCTTTGTGCGTCTAAATTTTTTTATTACTTGCCGACTTTTTTCAAAGTTTGCCCCATTGTCATCTTGATCTTGCAGGCTTCCCTCACCACCCGTTATTGTATATACACTGCTTATTTTCAAGAAATTGTGGAAAGTAGATAAAAAGTAAAAAATATAAAAAAAAAACGATTTAGGAAAAGAGTGTGTAGCACATAAGTTGCTGAAACATTGAAGGCGAGTTACCTTGATAGCTATCAGATCTTCAAATTTTGGGATAATATAAAATTTCATCCCATTCCAAGCACCAGGCAGAGTTACTCCTCTAACAAACAAGATGATCAGCACAATATACGGAAAGAGAACTGTAAAATACACCACCTGAAACACCAGAAACAGATGTGCCCATTATCGTGTGTCAGCTCATAAATAGGTGAAATGTGTAATAGTATTTAAAAGTCGTAACAGGTTAGGTTCACGCTTACTGTGCCTGCCTATTGCAAGTCGGGAAAGATCAGCTCTACTTTGCTCACTAGTTTTTTCCCCCTCGTCACTGTCTGGAAGATTTTTTCTATGTAGACCCATCATAGCTTTTCAGTGTGCCATGCATGGGTTACTTTCAACATGACAAGACATTGCAAGATTTAAGATGAGGCTCATGTCAGCAAGAATATTGTAATGTAAAAAAAATCATATTTCATGGAAGTTACTAGTTATTAGTGCTAAAAAACCCTCTTGAATTCTCGTCCCAAATTATTTATCTGAATTTGCAGTAACCCTCTGTGAACATGTTTAAGCCAGGGTAAAAGTCTTATACCACTTGCCTGAACTTCGTCCTTTTTCAAGGTTGCATCTTTGAGATCTCCTGTTCGCATATCGCAAAAGAATGATGGAACAATAATATATCAATGTGTGTAGTGGACGACGTCTTGCCTTTTATCCACCTTAACAATGTCTCATTTGCTACAATGGGTTTTCGCTAATTAAATATTGCGGGGACAGTTTGCAATGCAGCAAGGAATTTTTTTATGGTTTTCTTTAGAGTAGGGCAAATTGTTAATAATGAGAATCAAACTTTAAACACGGCTATTGGTCCTTAAGTACAACCCTTTAGCGATACGTTTACTTTTGTTGATGGAAAGCAAAAAAGAAATGACATTGTGTTATCAATTGCACTGGTTCACCTTTCCCATTGATTTTATTCCTTTGGCTATGCAGGCGTAGCAGGCTACCCAGGACACAACCAGACAAGCAAGTAAGTGCCAGTTTATACCGCCAATCTCTCCCATTGTAGATGGCAAGTCATGAACTCCGTAGCTGCAGTAGGAATAAAATAAAACCATTTAATGAGCATGAAACATCTACGTTGTAAATTTCCCTACAGTTCAAAAGTTTGGAGAAATGTATTGATGACTAGATTTAATAATTGCACACCTGAGAGGTCATATATTACGAAATAAATTTAAATGTATGTCCAAGTATTATTAACCAAACAATTCCTGCTCAAAGATGTTGGTTGGGTAATTTTATGATTCGTTTGATACAACAAACGATCCACCCAATTTAAATAAAGCCATTTCTCAAGGATCATTGGGCAGAATTTGCCTAATACTAGTCTGGACTTAAACTTGCCAAGATTTGGATAAAAGTTGGTCACAATATTTGCTAGTTCAATTAAGAGTGAAATAGGCTTACTTGCAGACAAAACAAGGTGTAGTACTTAGAGGTGTCTTGCTCCCCATGAGTGCTTTTTGGGAAAATTTGTCAAACTTACAGTAATCATGACCTGAATGTTATCCTAAATGGACCGGCTTACACAAAGACATCTAAGGATCTAATACTGATTCATTTCATACGCCAATTGTGGTAAATTTTGATGATAACACTCACTTCCAAAATTCTTCACTGGCTCGTATACTATCTTCGGTTCGTCCTAACCTTTGTGTTGTATTATGAAGGTCATCGAAACAATACTCTGTGTTCCAATCGTTGTCACATGTTGCCCAAGGTAGAATAGGAAATGAGAAGGACTTGACAGCAAAATAAACTGACCAGGCGATGATGACATTATAGTAGATGAATAAAAATGTTGTTACCATGACAACTCCAATGCCAACACCTATCATTGAAAATATCGTTAAGGAATGTTCATTGCATTAAATAGTGCATTTTTACCGTATTTCAAATGTTTCATGTTGCAAGCATTTCGTGTTTTCTGTGAACTATAACAGGTGCATTGGGAAAGCATGATAGACACAGTCAAAGGTGAAATGTCTCACAATTCCGACAGCTGTTGAAAAAGTACTTTGAACGAAAGCATTGCAGACATAGTTTAATTACGACAGACAAGAGGGAGAATTACCCTGGTTGCCAAGTAGTACTCTTTCCGAAAAATGCAGCCTTTGATGAAAGACTAAGAGGGGTGTTTCCATCGGTTGGAGCTTATCGTCCAGAAAGTTTGTTGCTTGTGAGTTGGATCTACGCTGTAGTTATTAGTTCTTTCATTCCCAATAAATCATCTTCTTTTAATGTTGGGTACAGCATAAAAAGCTCGAAAATTTGGCCGATGAAATAGACTTTGCCAAAATAGTTAACAAGTTGAACGACATGGACATTTAAACAATATCGGAAGTAGCTAAAGATTTCGAAGTCATTTTATTCAGTCACCATTTTATGACTATTCATTGTGTTATTTATGAAAGATGAATGTGATACTTTTCAATGAAAAAATTCTTATGCGAATCACTGAATCAATGTCGCATTTTTTGAGCTTTGCAAACATCGAATATCAAAATAATCAGATACGAAACCTCAAAGAAACATGACGCCATTATTACTAAAATATCATAATAACTGCATTTCACTCTAACAATAAAACTTTTTAAGTTTTATTGTCTGTTGAAAGTCTTGCCAGACTTTGGGCTTGTACACTTTGTCCATTTTTTTTTCAACTTCATGTTACATTATAACACCTAAGAACAAAGGGTAACTAGAACAATTAATTTACCTTCAGGTCTGAGGGACTCAATACTGCTTCATTCCCGTCATGCATGCAGCCATTGAAGGAAGTCCGTCTGCATCGTACTCCTAACACCTTACCATACTAAAACTTTCTTTAAGGGGAGATTATCAGAAATCATACTAAACGGAAATCCACACAAAAGCCAAAATGTCTCAAAATCCAAAGTTTTAAAAACCCATTTAATTCCTCGAAACTCATTCCAATACGCCAATCTAAACGAACCGTAAAAGATAGCACACAAACCTTTGAAAAGTGGACAGAAGTTCCAAACCGTGATTGGACCCTGGCTTGAAAACTGCCCGAATGAAATTTCCATGAAAAAAAGAGGAACTGCGCAAGTGAAGACCATTATAATATATGGGAGGAGAAATGCTCCTGTGGAAATAAAGTGGAAGCAAAACTTAAAGCTTTCATAAACTTATCGGGAACTTATAGGGAGATTATGCCCGTTCACTGCTTAAACCCCTCGTTCTATATACATTAGTCTCTTTGAGGCGCAGTTGTCATTCACAATCAAATCCTAACAAGTTTATTATGTATGACTTTGATATGATGATTTTCCTGAAAAATAACGTTTAGGCTGTTTGAGTACTTTTCCGGAGGAGAGGCGGCAATAATACAAAAACGGGTGGTCATCACGACTGGGAATGACGTTTACATTTTATGTTGTTTCAGTATATCCATCTGAAAACCACCCACCTCACTTGCGGGCGCTGGTTGGTTTGCAAAATATCGGCAAATAGTAATTTCGAGCAGATTCTGAATTGCCCCCACCAAGCACGCGACTATGTTCATACCAATATTCGTACGGAGCCATTTATAAGTGTACCATGTATTTTCATATCAATCTTATGAACCCATATGGTATACAAACTGTTTGCTACGGTCTCCCATTTCAAAAACAATAACAAATTTCTCTCCCTTTAGTGAAACAATGTGCACTTTTTGCATGTTTTCGAGGCTATCCTAGGCTTACTTGACAAAGAGAAAGAATGCAAGCAGACATGGATAACAAAGAGAAAATATACCATACTTCCTTTTTTCTATCTAAAGATTCACTGCAGAATGGTATATTAAAGTGTATTTAAATATGACATTTTACTCTGAGGTTTGTATCATATAGACCCCACAACAAAATTTCGGAGACCTCTTATTATAAAATATTAAGGGTTAACGAAAAATTAATATCTTTATTTTATGTCATCGGTCTAATCTTCTTAACAATTTTATCTTCACGATGGTTTTTTTCATACGGCGAATGATAATATGGGTGTTTACTTAATAAATACGTTCACCTAATTTTGGTGAAAAGGCATACCTCCTCCATTCTCGTAACATAAGTAGGGAAACCTCCATGCATTTCCAAGTCCTACTGCTGAACCAATACATGCCAACAGAAATTCCCGTCGAGAGTTCCAATTCTCCCTCTTATCATCACATGTAGCTTTTCCATCTGTTTCCAAGGTTACCATGATTCCTTGCTCTTTAGATTTAACTGGGTTTGCATTTTCCATTTTGATAGGAACCTGAGGGTAAAAAAGTTCATTATCTTTTTTCCTGCTCTTAAATCGAATTATTTTTTAAATAAAGTGCCAATTGATAGGGGTATGAACTTAGGTCATTTCGCTGAATAGATCATAATGGTTAAGTGTGTAAAATTTTAAACTCGAAACTAGATATTTTCCTTTTACGTGGAATTCAAATAAATGTATATAAACGATGATTGCATTGATGATAAATTGTTGTTGATTGGGAAATACTGTCACTCTAACTTGAATTCATGTAGTAGACTGCCAGGATATGCTCCATGAAACAAGTAAAATTATTTCCTCCTCAATTTGGGAAATCAAATGAGCAATCAATTTAACAGCGAATTCTAAACTTTGTTCCAGTTCTTAGCATTTCCTTTCCAACTTGATTCTTTTACCAACATTAACAGATATTGAGGATGTCTGTCAAGTAATAAGACGAATTAGTGTTGAATGGAAAATTTGTATTCTTTGGTAGTAAAAATTCCACGGAGATGCGAAATTAGCATGCCCCATCCATACAATGACCAATCACAACGTCACACGATAATGACATAAACTTGTGACAAATTGCAACTCAATGAATGATTGGAGTGCAAACTTAAAGTTATGTAAAACTCTGGTTACCCCCTTTAACTAGGAGTGACGGTTTGGTTCACCTTTTGTATTCAACATTTTTAATTAGGCCATGTAATATCTTGACGAAAGAGAACTAAAAAGGAATCTGAGATACAGCTGTTGGTTTAAATCACACTTTTGCCCTTTAGAGAGCCGTGAATTGGTTCTTGGAATTCAATTTTTTTTTTCAAAACCCGTTAAGTTTTCTTCACTTACCATTGACAAACGGTCAAACTTGCACAATCCACATATCGTGATCAGACACTTTTTCAAATTATACACAAAACCGTCACAGATCAGGACACCACAAAATTAAAAATTATAACTTTTCCGGTAACTACTGGAAACGACGTTTGACTCATCGTGCTATCTTTAAGCATTGTCATGTGGTGGTCACCTTTCAACACTTCTATTAAATTATCGATACGAACTCAATGAACCCCTTTAAATGTCCATGTAAAGCAGACCTGTACATGAGCGTCGATTATGGAGGTGGGACAGGAGGGACCTGTCCTTCACTTTTTTGAGTGGAGGGGACACTTACGTAAAAGTCCCCCTCCCACCACATACACAGACATCTGAAACTGAAAAGCTAGGTTCTACCAAAAATACTATACATGTAGGTTATTAAAGATGTTCTCCACCGATTAAGATCCATTTTTGTATCAATACTTACACGTTTATACTTTGCAAATCCCCAAAAATTTCGCCTGCTCCGCGCGCTTGCTTGCAGTCTCATTGATGTTCTTTCTCCACTTGTATATCAAACTTTTATTATTTATCTGACTTTACGATTACGTCGATTGTTCGAGTGCATACGGCAGCAGGTGTGGTTATGAAGGAGCACAAAATTTAGGACTCTAAAGAAGAGCATTCCTCCCCTACTATGTTTTCATGAAATTTGCAATCTTTAGAGAATGGCCAGACTGGTAAGTTTAACAGATTTTAAGGAAAATTTCTCGTCGCACAGTCTGCATGCAACTTTTTCAGAAAAATAATGCAAAATTTTGACACGAAATCAACACACATTCGTATAGCGATTCGACCATTTCGTATTTAGACCATTATAAAAGAAGTTTTATCACACTAGTTCTGCTAGATTAGAGACTTCAATCTGGAACTAGAGGTTCACCTTTATCCTCCATCTGCAGATAGTATATGATGAGTTGTAGTTCTGAACTTTGAAAGGACATAGTTTAATGGGGTTTTTTGTACGAATAATCTTACACCGGTAGGCCTATGCAACGGTGTCTCAGTAACACGAGTGAGTACCACCTCTCCGATCTGTGACTTTCCCGCAGTAGATTGAAGGGTGCTTTGATCAGTTATGGATTTTACCTCTTTTAATCAAAAAGTCGTTCCTTACTTTTAAAACTTCGCACAAATCCTTAGCAATCTATCACAATTTTCGTTGTGACTCTATTTACTAGAAAATACCCGGTGTTTGAATTCACATTCACCGTAGAGTCCGTTGAAGTAATTACGCACACTTTCAAGACCATGCTTTGAAAACTTTGGAGTTTCGTATTTACCCTAAATATTGAAACATTTAGCACCATTTTGCATCTGGGCCACTTCTCTCAGGCACCCAGTGCCGTAGCAACATGGAGCAAGCGGCTCTGGGAATAAACAATTCGAAAATTTGTCATTTGTGAAACTAATCTATTGAGTGGTTTTAACAACTCATGGAATTACCAAATTATTCCAAATTCTATCCAATAAAAGTTTCTAATTCGTTCTTTAAAAAAAACAAAATTTTCCTCGCGCGTCGGGCGCTGCAAATTGCATTCCTAAGTAGAAGTGCTCACTCATACCTTCAGCTTGGTAAATTTCTCGAGCTATAGAAGTGACAAAATCGGAAATATGCTGTATGTGACACCAGATATTCAAGTTACAACTATAACTACAGAGCTTTTCAGATGTTTTCCTTCATAAAATTCCAAATATTCCCAATTTGAGTCCTTGACATGAAAAGTTTCGTCGGAGAGCCTCATTCCGTGGGCGTTGGATAACAATATGCAACAACTATCTATCTTTGCCGCTTAATCTCAGATTTGCCAATAAGAAATGCCAATTCTTCAGTGATCTCCCAATGTTTCAAGTTTTCTTACAGGAAAAAAGTTTTCTGCACTGCAAGCATATTTTCACATATTTGAAAAAAGGCAAAAATTTCAGCGAGTTAAGCGTGTCGCAAATAACGTCCCTAGTTCAGTAGTGGTCACACCAAAAAAATCCTAAATATTTGGATGCTTGGCCATCCCCCCTTGCCGCAAAAATGTCTAGCTACTGCACTGTAGATACCTTACCAGGACAGGAGAAAAAACATTCAGGCCAGATGTCACATCACCCCACTTTAAAAATCAAATCGCTACCCCTGGTTCTGTATAGCTTTTGACATGCACGATCCTTCTTTTATTTCTAGGGTTAAGGTTAACATATATGTACCTGTATAGCTATAACTGGAGTGGGTACAATAAGTGTACGCGGGAAAGTTTACGGTAAAGATGGAAAACCTGGGAAACATTTAGCAATAAGTTACTTAGTTAGATGAGGTTTAACAGCACAATTTTCAGCCAACTGGCCCAAGTCGGATTCCAAAGACCTTTTCCGGTCGTGACTTACTCATTTCTTTTCTCTACTCTATTGCAAAACCGACGCTTCAGCTACTTGGCCGTGCATTCAGTTAACTTTGGACTAGTAACGTCGGTACACCTGCATATTACTGTATCACATGTCTGATTGTTCTTTGGAACTCCAGGAATTCGTTAACTCCTTAACCTCAATTAACAATCTACACATGAATTTATTAGACCCTTGCCTACCTCACCCGCATTCTTCGCCTTTTGTTAGGAAGTATAATACAAGATTCATGAATGATGAGACATAACTGTTCTTGATTTTGTTGAAATTTGTTTGTATTGCGATTTTTCATCACTATGGCAACTGTTATCTTTGTCAGTTTTTCATTGTCGTTAGTTAGTTCATGGAGCTGTTATATAAAAGAGATTCGTGCTTTATTTGAAGTGAGGTTTAAACGGTCACAGTAACATAAATACCTTTCTTCCTCTTCTCTCTGGGAATGTCTTCACGACTTAAAATGGAATAATAATTTCACACAAAATCAATTTTTTTTCGTCTGCTGCAACTTATGTCAGTCTTAGCTTTTCCTTTTCCTACAAAAGATTTATCCAAAACCAGGGTTCGGACCACGAAACAATACTAGATACAGAGCCAACAGAGAGTGACATTTCGCACAAACAAAGTCAGGCAAAACAATCTTTTTCTACGTCATACCTTTTTCCACTGAACTCAACATGATTTTATTGGTCACCGGTTTATATTAGACAGAAGTTTAGTTCCACTAAAAAAAAAAGACTGCCAACTGCAATTTCGGTTCCTTTTCTATACATTTTTATTTTCTGTCTTTTATCTCATTTTCCATTTGGTAATATTCTTAACCCATGTCTTTGAACGGACCCATTCAAGTAAAAGTTATGTCAGATGAAGTTTCATGGTCCAGTTTCCAACCAATTGGTTCAAGTCGAGCGGGCTACGACCTTTTTTCCAGTTGCGGCACACTTACTTGTTTTCCTACTTCATTGCTTATGCAGAGCACCAAGCACAATGGCAGGAGGTGCCGGTTTTTAGAGTCTTCTTTATGTGTTTATGAGTCGAATTTCTGAACTCCCGATTGCATGTGTGATGTCCTAACCTCTTGACCGTGCAAAATGCCTTAGCGTACTTCTTATAAGGATATTATTCTATTCTTCTATATGACGACATTAATTGCATCAAAATGTGTCCGAGCTCTGTCTCAGAGAGTGTAAGGGAGTCTCCACTCCTGATCTGGTTTTGACGGAATGTCTGTGTTGTCCGTAACAACTACAACTAATTACAATAGTCGCTCCAGAAAAGTATCGAATCTGAGACAGGTTCCTAGTATCACGTATTTAGTGTCGACCACTTTCGGTATTAGGCATATCGGTAGTAGGCATAAAGAGGATATGGTGGGTTGATTTCTGCGTCTGCACTTCATTAGGCAGCCAATTCGAACCTCTGCAAAGTGAAGCCACCGTTTTAGAGCAATGCTTTATGAAATAAGAGGGGAATATTGCGTTGTTTCTCAAGGAAATTTCATCCTTTTAAAATCAATATTTATGGGCAAAGAGTGATCAATAATTAAAAATATGGCAGGATGGTAGCCTTTTTTTACAAAATAAGTTTCCCTTCGATAGAAATTCAGTTGCTTGTTGCTTGTTGTTTGTTGCTAAAGAATAATTGGTTAACCCAAACTTTCAACATTTCAAAAGATGGAACTTCCATAACGTGCATTAGATTTTGAGGAGATGAAAACTATTGTTGGGGTTCATTGTTGAGACCAAATGGTTTGATAATGACTAGAGCTATTTTCTTTCAATGCTATGTTGGAGCATTTTAAACAAAATATTTCCCTTTTATTACTTATAACAAGTTATCTCAAAAACGGTACCATTGGTCATGGACAGTATAACTAACATTAAAATTAGGGTCAAACTTTGGCCAGCTTGTTAAATTGATGGTACACTCGACCCATTCATGCCACGCAATACCGGAAGATATTAAATTTATTGCTAGTTATTTTCAACAAAATACATTATTTACTAGAATTTTGACAGAAATTTGACGGAGTAAATCCATAAAATTGCATGTTTTTTTTTCAAAAGGAATCATATTCATGGCCGACCGTTAATAGAATGTGACAGATTGTGCTTTAGTGGTGTGCTTTAGTAGAAAAGAGAGTTTGCGTTCGAAAACGGTGCTCGAGACATAATATCTAACGACAAAATTCAGAGTAAATTAAATGGAATGATTAGTGGGTATTTAGAGATTTAGAGAGAGTACTATAGAGCCTAGAATTTATGAAAAGCAAGGGGAAAATATCTGCCCATGTCATCAGCAGGTATGGGGTGATCCTACTTGTTCCCTTTCCATTCCTAATGTGATATTTTTTTTACTTTTAACTTTTTGTTGTTTGTATGTGTGTGTGCTACGGTACATTTTTTTAACCCCTCCTAATGAGCTAACTTTTTCATTTACTTTGTGTGTTAGAATGATAGTTTTACTTGTGTGTTCAATTTGCCAGTATTGTTTGTATCTTAATCTATCTATTTTTGTTTTTTAAATTTTCAGCAACTTTTAACAGTGTATAGTTCGCAGGGTTGTGATAACTAAAAAATGATGATACAAAAAGTTTGTAAGCGTAACGTTGGTGGCAATATTACCTCGTGCTGCAATCGTTTCCAATTGCAATGGTTTTGATTGACCATTAGAAATTATGACAAATACGATATAATTATTTTTGAAGTTTTCCATGAATTTTGCAGTTATAAAATTTCTGTCAATGTTGAAAGCTGACCATCGTCCAATGAGAAATGTGCCAGTTAAAAAAAATATCCTTGTCCATTCTGCTACCCTCAAATCTAGTTGTCAAAAATGACTGTGAGTGAAACTTGATCAAAAGGCACATTAGCATTTACATAAACATGTCAAAATAAAATGCAACAAGTAAGGTACTATGGATATGAGACCAAAACGTTTAGTATGACATATGAGATGAAAAGTGACAAGAAGATCAAACCACAAATTGAAAAGTCATATAGTCAAGCAGCGGAAGAATTCAATAAAAAAAAACTAAAAGTCACCTTTTATCATAATCGATTTCATGAGAATGACAGAAGTATTATATAAAAAACCCAAACCGTTAGTTTTGAACAAAATTCAGCAAATTGGTCTTGAAATTTAGATCCAAAGATTTTAAAATGCCGAAGTAATACGTAGCATCTTTAACAAGAAACGCAAACCCTTTGGAACCACATCGGTGTAACGGCATCTAAGTTGAGACTATACACCGTAATCGGTATTGACTAAACATCAAGATACAAAAGGGTCGATATTGGCTTATTTTACAAGACGGATCCTCTGCTAGGCTAAAAAACCAAACGAGGTCCGAATGTTGGATCGCATTGTTTCAGACTGTGCAAAATCAAATCGCTGCATAAGGACACACCGGCTTGGGTATTTGAATATAATTGGCCGGCTAAGCTAATATCATGAACTAAATAAAATTTATCAGGGCCTCTAAGATAATCTCCTTTCAAGACCTGATTTATTGTGTTACTTGGGCAGGAACAGTCGGTTATTGAAATGTAGAGGTCAGCACACAAAATTCCAACAGTCCTTGAGCAGCCTTCAAATTTGGCTATAAAAATATTAAACTAAGCACAAGTCTGGAGCCAAGAAGGTTTTATTCCGTGGTTTTTCTAAAATAATTAGAAATGAAGAAATATCATTTGATTGAAGATTGACCACAATTAGATTCATTTGAAGTCCATATCTTTGATTCTTTCGTGAATTTACAAATTATACTCATTCACCAGTTTAGATTTTACAGAACTTAATTTCAAACACCATTGTGGGAAAACAAATAAAGATGAACATAGCCAGTCGGCAAGACATCTTTCTTTGTTTCCTGGCCAAAACATGTGACTTTATGAATAGCAATATGCATGAACAATCAACCTATAACAATCATTCAAAGCTCCCGCAATGTTAGTTAAAAAGGGACCGTTAGGCGGGTCTAGTAAGGCATTTGACATTTTCTATCCAATACTTTTTAATCACATTTACATTTCAAACGCCTACGTTAACGTGCAATATGTCTATTTGCAAGTTTCAGAATGTCACCATGATTTGCAAGGTGCCATGTTTTTGTATTGTATTTTTATATGTTTTCAAAATTCTCAGGCGAATATTCTAGAATTAGCTCTCATTGGGGGTCAGATATCTTCTTATTTTGGTTATACTTGATCGAGTCAAGATAACAATAGCATTGGGACCTGGGTATTATATCTTGGGGCAGGGATTTGCTAGAGACTCCCTGCTTTGGGTAATTACATCTCTTAAGAAAGGTTTCTGTAAGTCACAAATGAAGACAATGCATCTTAGCCACATCACGTTACTTCAGAGTTTGCTGCTACATAAACAAAAGGAAATAGTCGATTCCGTCATTTGGATAATGAAAATGGTCGCTGACGGTATACTCAAAAATTATAATCTTTTTTGTTGTCTGCTACTGCATCTGATACTGGTTCTTTTTTATAGTGGTATTTCAAAAAATAACAACCCTCCGGAATGTTGCGTGACGAAAGTAAAAGTGACGCAGTCGGGTTTGATTCTGAACACAAGCCAACAATAAAACCTGATAACGTGGACAACGGCGGCGGCCGAACCTCGGAAACTTGGGAAAAATAGTGGATAATACCTCCCCTCTATTTGTTCCAAGAAGAGGGGACTGCGGGGTATTTAAAGAAGACCAAATGCATGTCTAGCTTAGAACACTCGGGAAGTGCGGCTATCGCTGCCACTACCTCTGCAGAGATGGTCTTGCTGGTACTCAGCCTCGTTAGACAATATGTTTCCCTTCCGTTGCCTCAGTCTCATAATAACTACCTTAAGGTACCAGCACATCATTTCTCTTAAAGTGCATGATATATTTTACGCTGTTCTCCTCAGCCGTAGCATATATTATCAAGGACGAATGAACATAGTATGAAGAAGAAATAAAAAATGACATTCACAAACCAGAGGAAAAATAATAGGAAAGTCTTTGTTCTTATGTGTTTAATTGAAGTCTCGGATAACGATCTTTTTGAGAAAGCACAGTCACTCTCCCACCT
Source organism: Holothuria scabra (assembly GCA_037179385.1). Taxonomy (NCBI): domain Eukaryota; kingdom Metazoa; phylum Echinodermata; class Holothuroidea; order Aspidochirotida; family Holothuriidae; genus Holothuria; species Holothuria scabra. The sequence goes on from CM074197.1 coordinate 31,863,073, forward strand.
CAATTGTTGCAGGTAGCATGTTGGGTTAGAACTGTAAGATAATGAGACTTTCCTGTCTGTTTTCGCCCTAACATAGGTCAAAACCCGCAGAAAATCTGTCTGCCTAGGTACTGTAGACGTTTCTGCTTCGTTAAAATGTTTTCAACATTTACAACCTGTATTGTAACAGAATGTCTAAGCAGTCAGTCGAGTGAAAAATTCTGAGAAGTTATCTACTTTCGGATGAACTTGTGAGTAACTGATTTAGAATATTACTTGTGAGTAACTGATTAAGAATATTAATGCGAGGTTCAGATATGGCCTGGATAAAAAAATCCCTATATTGGACATGTGTGCACCATATCTTTCCGATATAATATTTGAGCCACATCAAATATTATGTGGGCCATATATTCCTTAATGATTTACCTGCCCAATATTTGTTAAAGCCAGATACAAATTTCCATATATGTCCATGTATGAATTTGCCATATATGTATATATATATATATGTCTGACAAAATTTGAGTCATAACAAATTTTATATGGTTCATATATTCCTTTATAATATATAAATAAATATATAATTTTTGTAAACGCCAGATACAACTTCCATATCAGGACCAGATATTGGCCGAGATGTAAATTTCCAAATACGGCCCATATATATGGATTTTGAGTAAGGGCCCCCTTTAAGAAAACTACATTGACCATTCCCCGAAACGACATTACATATAATTGCATGACGGCTGTAAACGAAAAGTTAATGAATATAAGATGAAGAATGTGTCATCTCAATGGCATTTTGACAAGGCATCCGCAATAGGACTTGACCTACACATTGAGATAAGATTTTGAGAAGAAGAGAAGTAACAAACATCGTCCCAAAGAGTTTATAGAAAGTTGTGTCTCCTTCTGAACAGTTACCTGTTAGAGGCAATGAACGAGGCAAGTGGTGGATTGTAATAATTACAAGTGTAGTTGAGAACTAGTAAGTCATTGTCACTTCAGTGGCAATACGTTATGAAAAAAGTACATATGTTATCTATCTAAGAATCTCGTGAATCAAGTTTGGTGTTATGTTCAGATTTTGGGTAGAAATGTTTTTACGTGCTTGAAGACGGCCACGTACAAGCAAGAAACTGCAATCGGTTGGATGGAGTTTTACAGCTACGTGTCCAGTCAATTGTCTCTAATCGGGCTGGTCACGGATTTTTCAGTTGCGGCTCATGCACTGGTCTGTTTTCCCTACCCTGCTGCTTTAACAGATCCCCAAGTGCAATGGCAGTATAGATTCCATTTTTGAAGTCTTCGGTATGACCCTGCCAGGAGTCGAACTCTACACCTACGGCTGCAAGTCAGAGGCTCTAACTACTTGACCATGAAACCTTCAAAGATTTATATGCACATGAATTTAGGCCATTTAAACTCACATGACACTTGAACTGTTAAAAAACAACCCAGGGACCCTTAGTTGACAGGATGAGCTCTTGCATTATTGGTGCTCTAATTCTTGTTTTGGGGTTCGGACTAGTCACCCTACTCTCCAATTCGCATTTTGTCTCTACGGTTTTACCTTGATCAGCAAATTAAAGTGCAGCGAAAGACTGGATTAAATAAGTCATGACCAAGTACCTAGCAAAAATGATTTTCAGTTTTCAAGTGGTAGACTCCGTTAACCCTATAAAGAATATGATAAGTGATTTTCGAATTTACGATCACTAATTCAGCAAAATGCACCAGTTTCGTTTGTAGGGAGCTTCCAGGCAGCTTCCCGTATGGCGAGTGGCCCTGAGAGCCCCAGAATGACATTCCTATGCACTTCGTATGTTGTTGCTAAGAGGGTGTCTTCACCCCTAAATTCTTCGAAACTCCAACAGAAACCCTTACAGATAGCTCTCTCCCAAGGTGCAACCTCACTTTTAACTTTAAGCTTGCCCATCGTTACACTCCTCCTCCCAGCACTTGTCCGTAAGTTGAATAGCAACTAGTTAGTGAACACAATAGATATTTTGGTTTCCCCACACTAATTAAGGTGTTAGAGACCAGAGTTTTTTTGTAATTCTTGAAACTAAGTGATCATCATCTTGGAGATATTTTTCCTGGTATAGGAAACACTTGTTTACGTACCGTAATTTTTTTAAAGAGAGATGGAAGAATCTTAGAAATCTTGATGTTCGTGTTTGATTTCCTACCACATAAAGGAAAGTAATATTGGAATTTCCTTCCAATCTAGGCTTTCATTTTTAAACGGGCTTTCAACAGAAAGCAATTTGATTTAAAATGTTGAATTAGTTAGCCACCTACATCAAAGACAGCACCAGAATACTTTGATAAGGGACAAAGCACGACTTAAGTGTTCATTCTCTTCTTTCCCCTTTTTGTTTTTCTTTTCGCATTTTCTTAGGTATAAATCCTGTCACCTCTCTCAAGTCGCCTCTGACGTACCATTAAGTGACGATTCATTGTCCTCTACCAATTATTGGGCCGATGCGCACTGTTTAACAAGATATTTCCTAACTGGCTAACCATAGCAATAGTCTCTAACCTTATCAAAGAATATAGTTGATACATCACATTGGCAACCGCCAATCGAGAAATCCCTTGTGCTCATTAGCTGCACTTGTTGGGGTTTGGCATAATTATTCACTTAGCTCCGACTAAATCTACACCATTTTGCCTGTACTGAGAATGTTTTGTTGCAGTATGATCTTCAAAATATCTCATTTTACGATAATTTCGTTGACGGATTCATGATGCAGATTAAGATTCTGTAGCCACCACCTTTCTTGATGTTACTTTAAATCAGAAGTTCATGTTCACTAAACCGTTTTAATACATGGATGGAAACAAAATCAAAATAAGGTCCCACAAATTGGTTAAGGTTTATGACAAGATATGTTGACCATAAGATTGTGTGTTCTGTGTGACCTACTTCTCATGAGAGAGACTCAAGACACAGTGAACGCGTTTACGACCAAATAAACCTGAGCTGAGTCCATTATATTTCTATTAGTTATCCTCTTGACTGTAATATAGTTATAATGATACCAATAATAGGATTATTATATTCTTTACTCATTGGCCCATATCAAAACTCTGACCCCATGTAAACTGAGGTATATGTTAGCATATGGCCGCTGTGGAACAGAGAGGTGTCGGGACTGAGAGTTGTTCCCGTCATATTCGCAATAGACCCCAACAAGCCAAGTTGTAATGTAATACGATCCATTTGAAGATGGTAAATTTTAGTTAGCCGTATTAAAATGTAGAGCAAAAACCCTGATATTCTGAATTGTGATATAACTAAAGCAACGAATTTTTGTACATTGCGGTAACAAATCCTACGACATGAGGCTGTCAAATTCTTTTCGAAATGTGGTATTCCCTAAAAAAATGCAAAAAGCTTCAAGGAAAGCAAAATGTATAATTTCATGGAATGTTTCATTTACATGAGTTATGACACCAAACGTTGGATGCCAAATTGTTGTGAATAAGACAGCAACAGATGCGATCAAACAGATGCCATCATTACAACAAAGTCAAAGAAATAGTAATGTTAATTATCAAATTGATTATTCTTGATGAAAATCAATAAAAATGGAAAACGCATCTTGCTGACGTAATTTAAATTATAAAACAGTAAGACTTTAAAGAGACATCAAAGGGTCTGTTGTCTTAGGCATGCCTGTTCTATACTGGCTGAAACAGAAAACAAACTGCATATGATCCTAACCTAAAGAACAAGAACCAATTGTTATCTTGAAACGCATAATCTTAATTAACACGCCTACCTCGTCGTTGGTTTTTAAGTTTGGCGTGAAAAAGTTGTCACAATAGGAATTTCCTATTTTTAAAATAACCACCTTATTCGAAGATTTAAAAGAATTTGACTTACCTATAGTACTATGAAGGTGTTGGACGTACTTTGTACAGCTGAACAGTAAAATAACTACCAGGTACTGTGACAGTCTGTTATGTCTGTACTTGTATCCGTTCTGAAACTTCCATTGTAGTTAAGGGATATGAAAAACGGTTACATAAAATAGCAGGTGATTCTACGGTGTCTTGTGGGATTAGCCTCCACCTTAGAGATTTTTCCATGCCCTCATACTCTGTAACTACTTAGTACTGGCCAATTATTTCTAGATATTCACACCCGCTATTAAACTGATATAACAATTTTTTTACGGTATTTAAGTTACAACTCATAGTACAGACTGGGTCTCTACTTTAAAGGTTTAAGTTCTTTAAAACCTGTATGTTTTGAGTAAGTTTCTTTCCTGGGCACAGATGATAAAATACATAAGGTTACCAATGAGGGAAGTAGCTATAATAAGAGTCCGCAGTAATATCTAACTGATATTTTTGGCCACACCTGCTCGACATTTTGCCTGTGTGTAGTAATCACATCATCGTAACCACAACAGAGTAACACATTATAGACTTTCGATGTAAAAGGTTGAGATCAGTCAGCTCAATAAGGAAACCGAATTTTTGGGGAGTAAACGTTTCTGTTCGCGGCTAGGCTCTTCATCGGTGAGCAGAAGGAAATTTAGAAAAGTCTTAACCGTTATTTTTACACTTAAAACACCCAGGAAAAACTGATGAAGACAGGGTTCAGTGTAATATCCTTTGATTCCGTTTAGTAATGTCGTTAGCAGTTCCGCCTCTCCCCTTGAAGGAAAAACATGGCTTTCTTCATTCATATTGTTGCCACTGATATCTTATCATTACTGATTTATTGCCAAAAGCAAAAAAGGAAACTTTGCGACTGTTATGTTGTCACTTGTGTGTGTCTGTGTGTGAAGACTTTGTGTTCTTTTGAGTGTGCTCGGTGCCTAGCTTGTAAACACGATATCTCAAGATAACAATAAAGGAGCCTTTTAACGTTTACATACAGTTTAAAACTTACAACAGCAGTAGGGATTTCGAACCATTTTCACCATATATTAAGCAGACTTAGTTTTTTCAACCTTTGTCATATGGAAACCTGCGCTAGCTTCATGTGTCATTTAACGTGTACTGAAATCTCACAAATTTCTTCTTTCTCACCCAAGTATATTTTATGACCTTATTTCAAAACTTTGCAAATATTTGCACGAAGGAGTTATTCAGGTCTCATAAACCTCACAATTTGATGAGAGAAACATTTTCACGTGATTCTCATGAGTCCTTCATAAGTTATGGTTGATAACTTTATTTACAATACCCATTGGAGTTACTGCACTTTTGTTGTTCAACTGATAAGGTAATCTGTGTGAATATGTGTTGGGTAACAGTTAACTAGCCCTTTTGATCTAAATTATTATATGAGGGCAACGAACGTTTTTTTCAAGGTACATTCTATTGTTTGGTGACAATGATAGCAATCGGTTGTCATAAATATAATGCACAACTGAAAAATTATCAGTCTTGAGATTGATGACATCCGTAGGGAGACAAACAGGTTCATGCAGACACCTTATTACCCAATTCTGGATTGTGCGCATGTTGCTGTAGAATGTGTTTTAGTTTTTTCTGCATTAAATCACACACAATCAAGCGACAATTACAATAAATCGAAATCCCACGACCATGGCTCTTATTGCAGATTGATTTAAGCTTAATAAAACTATTTCTTGGAAATTGTGAGTGTTAATATATATATATATATATATATTTATATATATATATATATATATATATATATATTTATGAATATATATATATATATATGTACACCACTAGAGTGAACATTAGGGGGGAATTTGTTTATCTTGATACGTTTAGGCGAAATGAAAAAACAATAAAATACATAAATGTATATATCGCCTTTAAGGAAAAACATACACATGTACGTTAATTCAATAGTCCATAAGTTGTACGTGTTAACAGATGGGAGTTCGCTATTTGGTCAACATTGAAGTAATTAGGTATATTACGTACCCCCATACGTATTTTACTATACACTAACGTATTCCCATTAAAACAGTGTGTGAAAGCGTAAAGGGGAACGTTAATTTTCCCCCTAACGGTAATTTCCCCCTAACGTTGATATTTTGCCCAAAACTTTCCCCTTTTTCCACAATTAGGTACATATATATATATATATATATATATATATATATATATTTCTAATTGCGCATTAGGGCGAAAAGTCGTCTGAAAAAACGACCCATAGGGCGAATTTACCAAAAGGGCGAAAAAACCGTTTCCCCTTAACGTTTTGACACACATTTTCAATGGGAATACGTAACAGTATGGTAAATCCCCACATTCCATACGTAGTACATGTAATTACTTGAACGTACACCAACTTACGTACACGTATCCGTTAACACAAATGTATGAGGGGCCATTGAAATAATGTGTATACATATCTCAAAACGCAAAGGGTAAATATACTCTTATGTATTTTATTGTTTTACTTTCACCTTAACGTTCTGCCGGTAAACCGATTCCCTCCTACCGGTCGATCCAGTGTTAAAAATATATGCATATGTGTATATATATATATATATATATATATATATATATATATACATATATATATATATATATATATATATATATATATATATATATATATATATATATATATATATATATATATATATAACGATAATTCCCACCTTAGGGGGAAATTGTTATATCTGCGCGAACATAGGGCGAAAAAATAACAATGAAATACATTAGAAAAAGTATTCGCCCTAACGTCTAAAAATATAAATAACGTCATTTCAATGGCCAGCCATCCGTTCGTGTTAACAGCTAGGTGTCCGTAAATTTGACAACTTTGAAGTAATTGTATCTTCTTTGTAAATCAAGAAGGGCGCCCTTGCCCGTTTACGTATTCTTATAGAAAAAGTGTGTAGAAACGTTACGGCTAAACTTATATTTCTCCCCAAGAAATTTTTCCCCTTAAGGTCGACTTTTCAACAACAACTTTCCCCCTAAGTGCGGAATTAGGGAAATATATATATATATATAAATATATATATATATATTTATATATATATATATATTAATATATATATATATATAAATTGAGGGCGGCAGGTTAAACAACCCTAGTCAACGTCTAAAATCACAAGTGCCACGATGGAAGAGTGGTTAAGGCGGTCGTCATGAACGCGACGGACCCTTGTTCAAGTCCTGGTCGTGACTTAAATTTCTCTCTGAATTTTCTTCTTATTTCCCTTGTTCATCAGGGCTTATGCTATTGCTTGGGACTAATTTCAATTTCAAAATCGAACTTTAACACTCCTTTCGACCTATATATATATATATATATATATATATATATATATATATATATAAATATATATTTATACATACATATATATATATATATCTATATATGTTTATGTATATATACATTTTACCTGGATCCTACCTTTGGGTGACATTCCTTCGTCCAAAAATGTACATTAGGTCGACATTTACGATAGGTCAACATTTTCTTGTCCACCTAATGTTTGGTTCACGATTTCAACCCATTCTGCATACATTCTTAATAAAATAAGTGCATGTATAATACTTTCATGGCGCCTTCTTTATTGTGTCTTCATATAGACGTAATAAACACAATGTTTAGTATATAGATTTGCACGTGAAAAAAGGGGTGTTATATTTTGCGTTGTCTAAAAATGTACATTAAGTTAACACGTAAGTATTGCAAAATTCCTTTAATATTTTGTTTATTTTATTATAACTTGTGCGTACGTCATACATAATAAATATACCATACATATTATTGTTGGCGCTGTTGAAGTTAATGGTGGTATTTTATTTGAATTTTTAAGTGTCTGTATGTGTTTTAGACGATGTCGACCTAAGGTAGGATCCAGCGTTTTATATATATATATATATATATACACTCCACTACAATAGACTTAAGTAATGTTAATTTTTACCGGGCAAATACCATAAATAAAACGCCTGAAGCCGAAGACAGAGTCCACAACATTGTGCTGAAAACGAAAATGAAATGAAAAAACAGCAGAGTACCTGGTTACCAACGACGTAAAGACCTCGCGCTTTTACAAGCTACCCAAGACCCATAAAGCCCTTGATGAAATGGACGCCTTTAAATTCGACCAGTTATGTCGGGTAATGGCTCAAACATAGAGAGACTCTCTGAATTTGTAGATTTTTTTATTAACCCAGAAATGCCAAAATTAGACTCTTTCATAAAAGACACTATGGATTTTTTGAAAATGTTCAACTTTATCAATCAAAAAGGCCCGTTAGATTCCGAATTGGCTATGTTCACTATTGATGTGAAAACCATGTTTCCCAGTGTTCCTCAGCACCTGGGTAAAGAGGGTGCTGGGAGAGCATTGAATACAAGGGTTCCTAAAGTTCCATCCACATATAATCTAAAAGAAAGCATTAGAAGAAAATCATTTCGAATTTAATAATGAATTCTTCACACAGATCCATGGTAGATCTAGAGGGCCCAAGATGGCGGCAGCTTACGCTTGTTTGGGCATGGATCTAGTACAGGAGAATTTGTGGGAGAAATGTATTGTGAAACCAACTGAATGATGCCGTTTCATTGATGATATTTGGGGCCTTTGGCCTCATGATAAAGATTCCTTAATCTCTTTCATGCAGGTTTTAAACAATTTATATTCCAATGAATTGGAATTTAAGTTTGATTTTGATTATAAAACGATTTCTTTTCTTGACGTTGGTATCAAACGAACAGAAGAGGGCTTCTCGGATACTGACCTGTATGTAAAACCTTCTTTTTAAAACTTGTATTTACATTGCGATTCCTATTATAGCAGACCTACTCTAGATAATATAGCTTATATGGGCAGTACTTACGAATTAAATCCATTTGTTCACAGGAAGAGAATCTTCTTGAGATTCTTGAACACAATCTAAATTAACGTGGTTATCGTAGCTCTAAAGTTCGTGAGAAAATAGGTAAAGCCAACAAAGTTTTGCGAGGTAGTCTTCTTTTTCCTAGTAAAAACAAAAAGCAAAAACATGTTCTGGCCTCTTTAGTGACAACTCGTAACCCACACTTTCCACCTCTTTCTCATATTTTATCTAAACACTTTTCCATTTTATGTATGTCTAGAACATTTAAAGATAATTTTAAATCCCCCACGGCCGTGGTCTATAGGCAACCTCCAAATTTAAAATCTCTCTTGGTAAGGGCCAAGGTATCTCAGAAAAACGGGGGAGGGAGAGGGTGCTTTAAAACACATTCTAGACACTGTGTAACCTGTGCTCACTTCCCTAATATAGAGAACTTGCTGTATTGAAGATCTTTTAAAATTCATTCGTTCTTTGATTTTTAATAAATTTAATGGATTTTATATTTGATATGTCGAGCGTCTGGTGTGTTTCTATTTGCATCTATATGTATAAATATATATATATATATATATATATATATATATATATATATATATATATATATATATATATATATATATATATATATATATATATATATATATATATATATAAATCAAATTGGAAAAGCTGGAAAATCTGGCTGAGGTGAAAAAACGATGTTGACTCCACCGGGATTCAGAACTCAGGACCTCCAGCTTTCTAGTGCGGACGCTCTAACCACTGACCCATGAAGCCAAGTTGGTTTGGCCTTTGTTCAAATAACGGATGAAGCAATTCACCTCCTGAGCAGGCGCCTAATTTTTTGGAACAGCACTAGTTCTGTTATATATATATATATGTATATATACATATATATATATATTTATATATATATATATGTATTTCTATATATATATATATATATATATTTCTATATATTTCTATATATATTTATTTGTCCAAATTGCATAGATATTATGTGGTAAGTCGGACTTGCGTATAGAATTACGCATTCCTATTTAAAACAGTGTGTAAAATGTTAAGGCGAAACGGTTACAGGTATTTTGTGCGGTTTGTTTTGGGGGTTTGGTTTTCTTTTGTATGCATTTACATATCAATCTTTTTTATTTTTTATTTTTTTATTTTATTAATACTTGTGTGATAGAGATATAGCAAAATATACACTACTAGAGGTTTAAGGGCACAATCAATAGTAACTTGTATTTTTGTTAATTGTTAGACCCCTCCCTCGACCATTTTGCAGCTCCACCGCTGCCTATATTTCCATCTAAGGATCCCGTATTTTATCATTCTTTGCCTTTTAATGACATATCAACACATTTAAATGGAATTCACGGCAGAATTATCTTGCTTAGAAAAGTTTTTTTAAGTATTTAGACCAACTTGAAGTTGTACTTCTACAACTATCATTGAACCATATACTGGTAATTCTTGAATTTTGCTCTTTGGGTATAAATTTTGACACTCCAACATGTCCGTCTTTCGAGCAATGTCTAAATACACTGAATTCAACTAATACACTAAACTGCTATCAATAACAGCCTGGATCATTTGGCTCAATCTTTTTACCCAATCACTTCGCACCCCGATCAAGTCTCTCACGTTATCACTAAACCAGTAAATTAGTCTATAAGTACCTTCATAACCAATTTTGGAGTTAATACCAGCGGCATTGTCAAACACTGCATTTACTGAACTGTCAATTTCAAGGTTAAATTTTATCTGAAATTGGATGAATATTATAAGACAAGAACTTCCCTAACTTACCTACAGTATAATCTGTGATACAGGTAAATAATTGAAATGAACATATAACATACAAAACAAAACTTTTAACTCCGTATTTGGTTTTTCCGACTTTCAAATCAAGTCAAAATGTGTTATTAACACTATGTAGGTCATAAGCTATACGTGTTGAATGAACCTGTTTCGGAACCCCATTTTTACAGACATCACGATCTGTCTTACATTTCCCAAGATCACCCATATATATAAATATATATATATATATATAAAGAAATAAGCAAATATCACTTGCCCCCATTTCATGGGTGAGAGTGCCTCCAATGCCAACATAATACAAAAGCGTTGTCTAATATTTCGAGGTCCTACCTCTTCCTCGGAGATTTGAGTAATAAAGCAAAGTACACTCTATTACGTAAACTCGTTTAAAATGCCCAGATCTTTGTTCAGACCCCTGGCATGTGTTTTTAAGGATAAAATTAGTTTAATCTTCTCAGCTTTTCGTTGATCGTCGTCCCTAAAGTTGCATTTCCAGATGAATAGCTTTAGATTGTCTATTGTGTGTTCGGGAGAGGAAAAATGCCCTGCAACAGAAAATCCAGTAAGTCGCTGCGAAATGGTGTGTTTATGATTGTTGAAACGAAGACGGAATTTTGTCTTCGTTTCTCCTACATAGTTGCCTTCAGTGCATTAATTGCAAAAGAGTACATATAAAACATTGGCAGAATCACAGTTAAAGTTACCTGGATAAAGTTTGTAAGAGTTGCCTGGGGGGTTATGAGGGATGAAGTACAGACATGCTTACATATTTGGCATGTGGGTTTGCTGCATGGCGAGTTCCCTGTAGGGCTAAAAACTCGAGGAATTTTGCTACTTTCGAAAATCTTTCTTAGGTTAGGGGGCTGTCTGAAAGACAGGAGAGGTCCATTATTGAAGGCGCCCTCTAATTCGACGTCATTTTGAAGAATTCTCCACAGGGATCTAAAGTTCGGAAAAAGATCCCTCACAGTAGGATGGAAATTGGTAGTGAAGGGAATCCGTTCAAGAGGGGTGGTCTTTTTGTATTTCAAAAGGTCTTGCCTTGATACTTTGTTGGCTCTCTCCATATTCGTTCTAATGAATTTAAGAGGGTATCCCCTTAGCATGAATTGCTTTGTAAGATCATTAAGTTTCATGTTCAAATCATCACTGTCAGAACAATTTGGAGGCGACTTACTGGATTTTCTGTTGCAGAGCATTTTTCCTCTCCCGAACACACAACAGACAATCTAAAGCTATTCATCTGGAAAGGCAACTTTAGGGACGACGATCAACAAAAACATGAGGAGATTAAACTAATTTTATCCTTAAAAACACATGCCAAAATTTCCCCCTAAGGTGGGAATTAGCGTTAAACATATATATACATATATATACATACATATACATATATATATACATATATATATATATATATAAGGTCGAATACTGCGTAGCACAGGTAAAGTATGAAGGTAAACAGATTCGAATGATAAAAAGTGCTAAAATTCGCAAGACAGCTCCGCAACGTTTCGGGTATGTACCCTTCATCAGGCGGCAAAATAATAACTGATCAAAAAAACGATATTCAAAAGAAACAACAAACGCGTGCCGATACAACTCGATCGGCGCGCGTACAAAGGCCAAGCACCTACGTCAACGCGTTGTGTGTCTTGTTATGTCCCCATCAACTCCTTACAATCGTTTCTAAGTCCCTGTAGTGCGGACGCACTGGTAACACACGCACTACCCATGACAACATCCATCCAGCAAGCCTTGCTGGGCGAAATATAAGTTTCGCCGTAACGTTTCTACACACTTTTTCTATAGGAATACGTAAACGGACATGGGCGCCCTCCTAGATTTAGAAAGTAGATACAATTACTTCAAAGTTGTCAAATTTACGGACACCTAGCTGTTAACACGAACGGATGGCTGGCCATTGAAATAACGTTGTTTATATTTTTAGACGTTAGGGTGAAGACTTTTCCTTATGTATTTCATTGTTATTTTTTCGCCCTATGTACGCGCAGATATAACAATTTCCCCCTAAGGTGGGAATTAGCGTTACATATATATATATATATATATATATATATATATATATATATATATATATATATAAATCCTCGTGTGTTGGGTTTTTGTTTTACTTTATCTGAAGTGCCTGATATGATGCGTCTTTTTGGACTATATATATATATATATATATATATATATATATATATATATATATATATATATATATATATATATATATATATATATATATATATATATATATATATATATATATATATATATATATATATATAAATATACAAAAATAAAGCTTCAGAACTTGAAATTAGTGACAGAGTCGACATCACAAGCGAAAAACAAGCATTTATTACACTAAAAGACCACAAACCGAACTTTAACAACAAACCCACATGCAGACTAATCAATCCATCAAAATCAGAACTAGGGAAGATAAGCAAATAAATACTAGAACGGTTAAATTCAGAAATCAAACAATCTACAGGTAACAACCAATGGAAAAACACAAGTGAAGTCATAGACTGGTTTATTGCTTTTGACATTTGTGAGTTTTACCTCTCAATTACTACCGACCTCCTCAACGAGGCTTTAGACTTTGCATCAAACTACTGTCATACCATCATTCGAAAGGCAAAGAAAACTAAGCTGTTCAACGTTGAAACATCATGGTGCAAGCGAACCGAATCTTTATTCGATGTCACCATGGGCAGTTTCGACGGTGCTGAAAATGGTGAACTAATAGGATTGTACCTCCTATCACAACTTCAGCACATTAACATGAATGTCGGCCTATACAGAGACGACGGTTTGTCTGTTTGCAAAGCAACACCAAGGCAAACAGAAAAAATACAGAAAGAAATGTGCAAGATATTCTCACATAACAAGCTAAAAATAGAAATCGAAGCAAACAAAACATAGTGAACTTTTTAGACCTTATCCTTGATCTTAGCACAAGCACATACAAGCCATACAAGAAACCCAACAAGACCCCTCTCTATGTGCACAAACAGAGCAACCACCCCCCTCCCCAACTTATCATAAAGAACATTCCAGAAAGCATCAATAGGAGACTATCCAACATTTCTTCCGACGAAAACACATTCAACACATCATCGCCCGTATACCAACAAGCATTACAAAGAAGTGGCTATGGGTACAACTTAAAGTACGAGACCCAATCCCCTAGCACCAGTCATTCCAAGGAGCCCCGAAACGAAGACGAAATAGGAACATAACCTGGTTCAATCCCCCGTTTAGCGACAGTGTCACAACCAACATTGGCAAGAAATTCTTAACCTCTTGGACGGCTGCCTCCCACCTGGGCACGAACTACATTTTCTACTCAACAGAAATACGGTGAAACTGACACTAGAAAGTGCAATTTTTACACTTACTGAACCCCCCTGTGTAAAATTACACTTTTTCGGTGTACTTTTACACCATTTTTACACATATAAGAGAATCAGCAATATGCAAGCTCCGCCTTCATATTCAGATTTTTCACAAATTTTACACTTATTGTTCACTTTCTATGTAATACCCTGCTACTCTCCAATATGATGAATGGAGCCATGGGACAGACAAAAGTACACTTATTTTGACCTTTCTGACCCTACTTTTAAACTGCTGTCAAGTCCTAAGTGAGTTATTGTTAACAAGCACCAGCAAAGTTTCAGTTGTCAGCAGAATAACCTGATAAGGTCCTAAAAGCGTGATAACATGTCCCAGAGGAACAATTACAGTATAATGCTGTCAGCACTGTGTAAATGTGGCTATCCTCACACTGTCTAGCTATTATCAAATACCATTAGTTTGGAATGCAGTACTACTCCTTTCGCTGGAAAAGCAGGAAACGGCACTTTTAGTGACTTCAAGTTCATTCAGTGGTGTATCTTTTGTCAATCTTTTCGACTATGTTCAGGACTTACTTTTAATTAGACCCTCTATGGCAGTATGGGCTATTCAAATTGCTTAATCGATTGGCCGCTATTGGAATAGACTAAGAAACTTTCTACAAGCCAGACATAAGGGAAACAAGTGTTGTTGGAAGTGGTGGTAAGAGAGTTATAGGCTAGTTCACTGATTGTTGATGAAAAGATCAAGTTGTTCCAACGAAGAGTTTTAAAGGTAAATAAGCTCCCTCATGACTCATATTGCTGGAACATTTTCTCAATGTTTTATTTATGATAGCGGGTTGATTATAACCTTACAGCATGTAATTGCCAAATTTGAAGCAATGGAAATTCATAGTTCTTCAGAGATGTAGCACACCGCTTTCTGAAGGGGGTGTAGAATGAGATTTCCAGTTAGAGTGGCTTTGGGTCCATCACACACAACTACTGCATTTTATAGGGGGAAAATCTACCAGTCGAACAAACCGTCTGTCAATAATGACAAACTCATCATTTTATGATCATTTCATTTAACATAATTTAGCAAAGTTAAATCAAGTACAATCTAGAGACTGATTAGTTTTCTTTTGTTAAATTAAAGGCTGACTCCATGGTGCAGGAGCATAATTATACTATAGCGACGGGCAAAGTACACCTGAGTGATTTCTTCATAGATAGCTTTTGGGCCAGCGAGACAAGAATGGTAGCCTATGCCCTGTGCCAATTAATCCCTTCACAAGTTTTCTTTTCATCAGACAAATAATGAAAAATAGGCTTTCCAGAATTTTTTAAAATTTATTTCAAAGTTATATGGTTAGAGTAAGAATCTGAGTTTGGCGCACGTGTGTTGGAGTTATTTGGCCTGTCTTCATAATCTGGTATCAATTCACACAGATTGGTAAAAAACTTATTTTGAAATTAGGGGTGTGGCCTGTTTTGATCTATTTCAAAGAAACTGATTGATCCATTGGAATAAATGTTTCATTGCCATCTTACGAAAAAAATATTCGTGTGATTTCCCCTTTGAATGCCTTTGTGGTCAGTGACGTATGGAGGGGGGGAGTAAGGCCATGCCCCCTTCACGGATGCCATTTTTTTATCCCCAAAATACGTAGCCCTACTTCAGTAACACAGATTTTACTTCAAAAGAGTGCATATGTGGCACCAGATTGCATGAAAGGACATCCAATTTCTCAAAATTTTTCAAAGGGGGATTGATTGTCTTTGCAAGGCCCCCTCAGTGATGCCAATTTTTTTAATTCTTAAAAATAGGCAACTCTTGTTAAATTCCAAATTTTACTTTAAAAAGTTAGCCTCTGTTTCTCCCTATTGATGGCCTCTGAGGACACCTACCTTTTTTAAAGAATTTTCAAAAGGGAGGGCCTATCCCTTTAGACTCCTTCCAAGGCCTTGATAAAACTACGAAACGGGGACAGGGGAGCGGAGGGTATTCAGGTGCGGTGAGAAATACTTGCTATTTATCACGCAAGAGATGTCAGGGGTAAAATCATTACAGTAGGGAGTTCGAGAAGTCAAAGACAATTTCATCAATTCAGTGGATCTTTAATTAAGCAAATAGCCACATTAGAGAAGCATTGGCATATTTAAAATTCCTTTGTATAGCTTCCCCGAAAAGAAGCAAGACCATTTAATATAATCAGATAATAGTGGTAGTGCATTTTATGTGGTAATTTTCTCATCACTTAGCATGTCGCTGACTTTTTTCTTATTGCAAACAAAAGCTAAACAAAAAGACTGTTTAAATTCTCTTTACAAGCATGAAAACGCAATATTCGGCCATCTGAGGGGTCGTGATTTTTACGAAATTTCTCTACGCTCCGAACCAACCAATGGTGGCGTTCCGCTTAGATAGTCTTTCGGGCAAAATTACATTTTTAGGTCAGGGTAGATCTTATTAACTTTCTGATCACTTTGCAGTTTGCAAACTTATTTTGAAGTATTTTATTGCAAACAACATAACGAAAAACAAAAAAAGAAGTATGAGTCTGGAAATACTATTTCCAGCCATCTGAGGGGTCTGATTTTTCGAAATTCTCTGTATGCTCCGCGCAAACTCTTAGTGGCGCTCCGCTTAGATAATCGTTATGGCAGAATAACGTTTTGTGGCCCATGAAAAAAACGCTTAATAAAATGCTCCCGTTCGCCTATACCAATCGATGCCCTTTTATTTTGACTACTAAATCTGTGCAAATTTAATGGCAAGTTTTATTTCGAAGGGAGGCGTAATGTACGGAAGCGTAGAAGGGACATGCAAAAGAAAAAAAAAACTCTCTCAGCAAAATGACAATTTTCGTAGAATTGACATTTTGACGACTAAAATTAAGTCTTCAAAATGACAAAAATCCGAAATTTGGCGTTTTAATGAACTTGTCAAAACGTTAAAATTCCGAAAGTTGTCATTTTGCCGAGTTAAAAAATCTCGACAAAATGACAAAATTCAGGAAATTATCACTTTGCTGAGTTAGAACATCTTGTCAAAATAGCAAAATTCAGAAAATTGTCATTTTGCCGAATTAGATCATCTCGTCAAAATGGCAAAATTTAGAAGAATGTCATTTTGCCGAATTAGATCATCTCGTCAAAATGGCAAAATTTAGAAGAATGTCATTTTGGCGAATTATTTAGGACTTCTCGTCAAAATGGCAAAATTCGAAAAATTGTCATCTTGCCGAGTTAGATCATCTCGTCAAAACGGCAATATTCAGAATAATGTCATTTTGCCGGGTAAGCACTTTTTGTCAAAATGGCAAAATTGAGAAAATTGTCATCTTGTCGAGTTAGATCATTTTGTTTCAACAGCGAAATTCTATGGAAGCGTTAAGCAGATGCACGTTTACCAAATGCAGTCTAAGTTTGGAATTTGAAGCAGCATTTATTGCATCTGTTGACTTAGAGGCTAGGAATGAGGAAGTACATGGAATGTTGGTCTTCTATGTTAATAAACTGTTCATATGAATGACTCAGAAAAATTAACCATTCTGGCAGCAGGTGTGGCACCACTTTTTTTTTTCAAGATGAATTTTTGGCGACGTATATATATTTCTTTTATTTGCTTTCCCACAATATAATATCATGTGGAATATGTACTAACTGAGGTTTACTACAAGTTTACCGAAGTTTAAACACATACTTGACTGCCATATGGAATGACAAATTAAATATTGACTGTATAGTATTTACTCTGCTGGCAGTAAATGCAGCACTCACATTTTAACACCACTTAACGCATGAGTGGGATGTAAACCAAACATACACTAGTATCGAAAATTGACTACACTGCATGCTTATCAAACAATCCACGCACCTACAGCCTCGACATAGAGAAAATAACATTCATATGCCCTACATAGTAAAAGCACATGTAAAACTTCGTAATGCAGATCCCACATAACATAACAATTCCCCACATACCTTTTGCGAATCTCATGTTAAACATCGATTCTATTTGACTCCCGAATTTGGTTTGTTAAGGTGTCATCAAGTTAAAAACATAGTCACCGCATTATCTTTACATTTTGTAACAAGATGATGAAATGTTTACTTATTATCTTAACATTTTGCAGAAAATGATGAAATGCAAAATTTTTTTTTTTTGAAAGAACAATTTCAGTATCAGTCTCGGTCTTGGACTTTGTCGGTCTTGGTCTCGGTCTCGAATTCTGCCCTGTTCCCGGCCTCGACACCTTCTGGTCTCGGTCTTGGATAGGCTGAAAACACTGGTTCAGATACCCTTGCTCTAAAAGGATAATTAAATCCCAGTTGTGGTTTTCGTCTAAAACCAAGCCCAAATAGCATTCAAGTAAAAACTATGACAAACTTTAGATTTGTAACTGTTGTTTTCAATGTTAAGGGCGTTTAGACTTTGCTGACTTTAACCTCCCAATAACAACGAAAAAAGGTAAATATAGGGGTCCTTTTGAGAAGGGTAGCAGAGAATAGAAAGAAAGACATTTAATTGTAGTCTGATATGTTGCTACACCTTGTACACATATCAAAATAGTAGCATAGAGAGAGGGGAAGGGGCAAAGTGCCCCCGGAAAAAAGTCAAAGGTAAAATCGGTGAGACCGTAAAATGAAAGAAAGAGATAGCCCCAACCCCAAATTCGAATTTGAAAGGCTCTCTAAAGTCTGGAAGTTTTACCACCGCCTCCTGCCTCAATAGGTCAGATTGCCCCAAACACACAGACATATGAAATGTTTCGTTATGAAAACATGTGTATTTAGTTTTAATGACGGCTCACTTTATTCTACCTCTTTAAAATGTAGAAATAGGAATCTAAAGCAGATCCGTAATCCAGTGGCGGATCCAGAAATTTGCAGTGGGGGTCTGCATGTGGATGGGACATCAAATGTACACTTAGCGAAGCGCCACCATAGGTATGTCTGTTGTTTAGTCACTGATGCCTATTAGAATTCAGGAAATGGGAAATATATGTCACGTGTAAACTGTACGTAGTGTTATGTAGTATAGATGCACCCTCCATGACCTTTAACAGGAACGCCATCTTGTTGTTTAGGAGCAACTCTCCTTCCTTTTGTCCTAGATTCCCAGTGTCCTTCCTGTTTCCCGTCACGTGTTACCGGTGAACGTGACAACCTGTCTCGCCCTAGTCCCATCACGTGTATGCTGTATCCCATATTATCAAGGTGTGGCCAATTTCACCCTCTACAGCCTCCTCATTGGTCATTTAGATCAGCACATTCCTTAACATTTATTTAATTTGGTGCGTCAAAACTTTTAACCAAGCAGGGGACTGCATAAGTTCCTCGAGACATGAAAGGTCCGAGCGTGCAAGTTTTGCTCACACACCGGTGCAGCAGACCTCAGACGACGAGCACTTGAGTCAATATGTATATAGTTAAATTATAATAACTTTTTTTGGCCGGCTGTTAATCGAACGGAATAAAGCCGCCAATCGTCTTGAATCAGAACTTAATCTTCTTCATCTGTTTACTTATTTCTCAACTCGTATCTCCTACCCACTCTGCATCATCCCCGTACAAGCCTTCGTATCAACAATTGGCCCGTCATCTGACAGTAGTCGTAGCCCCACGTATTGACATAGACACACATGCGATGTCACAAACAGCGTTGCCAACGGCCGTTGGCGGAAAACGCTAGATTTAGCATTCGTCATTGCGCAATGTGTAAACAAAACGGGAATTTACCAAATGATACGGAAGACAGATACATAATAATTTACATTTTTTCATTTTATTGAAGAATATGACACAAAAATACCGTAATCAAATAATGTAACAACTATCACTGTATTTTTAAAAAGTAATTAGGCCTAGGCTACAATTAGCCTTGCTATCTATACAATTTTTACCATCCCGGTTGGGGGGGGGGTATGCATACCCCTCACCCCCCCCCCCCCCCTCTGGATCCGACACTGCCGTTATCTGTCATTTTTCTGCAAATTGCATGCTAAATTTATCACTTGCAATAAGTGAGTAATCATCAATTTTGTGCAAAAATGTTGAACTGTTGAAATATTGTACGTTTGCATTTTATCATTTTTCTGAAAAATGTTGAGATAATTAAACTCATTTTATCATTTTGTTGCAAAATGTTAAGATAATGCGATGACTAAGTTCGTAATTTGATGGCACCTTAACGTTTCCATAGAATTTCCCCCTGAAGGTTCTGTCTAGGTTGAAATGACAATTTTCCAAATTTTGCCGTTTTGACAAGATATTTTTTCCAGGCAAAATGTCATATTTTTCGAATTGTGCCATTTTGACGAGATATTCTAACTCGGCAAAATGGCAATTTTCCGAATTTTGCCATTTTGACAACATGTTGTTACTCGGCATGATGACAATTTTTCTGAATTTTGCCATTCTTACGAGATGTTCTATTTCGGCAAAAGGACAATTTTCGGAATTTCGCCATTTTGACAACATGTTCTTACTCGTCAAAATAACAACTTTCGGAATTTTGCCATTTTGACGAGATGTTGTTTGGTCGGCAAAATTTCAATTTCCCGAATTTTGCCATTTTGACGAGATGTTTTATCTTGTCAAAATGACAAGTTTCAGAATTTTGCCTTTTTAAGGAGCCCATTATGTCGTCAAAATGTCAATTTTACGAAAATTGTCACTTTGCCGAGACAGTTCTCGTTTCTTTTGAATGGCCCTTCTACGCTTCCGTAGTAATGCCATAAGAAAAAAGTTCGTTTCATCCTCAGGAACCACCACAATTTAACTTTTAACACTGACCCTGTCAAAGTCGAAAATCTTGCACCATTATGCATCTAGCCTCCTTGAAAAAGCCAAAATTTTCAAAGGACCCCTCCCCAAGGTCAGCGATCACTCAACGTAATGCATGTCTCCACCCCCAGTCAGAGATACCCTGCGTACGCCACTGTTTGTGTTCTTGTTGGCAAGTCAAACTCCTCCCCACCTTCTCAGCATACATACGTCAAGTTTACAGCTCTACTGTTTCCAGGTAGACGGCTGAATTGTTAAACCCGCTACACAGTGCCACAACCTAAGACCCTGCGTCTTACATAATTTTCATAAATTATAGACATTTCTCTGTTAGTTGTGGCAAAACGACTAGTTCAGCACTGAGGCTTAAAAGAATAGCCCAGAGCCAAATTCATTTTTTGAAATGTTAAAGAGGAACATATTCTAAGCAGTTTGGTAAAACTTTCATTCATTTCACGTATTCAGCTGTCGAGATATAAGCAATTTAATATGACAAATTTTCCACATAGAATGTTTTTGGTGTAGTCAGTGACGGCGCCACTGAGGGCAAGAGGGGGAATTGCCCCCACCCCCTCGATTTTGCCCTTGCCTCCGCTCCAAACTTGCCCCCATGTAAATTGGGTTAACCGAAAAAAATATTAAAGTACCTCTCAAGAGACCTGAGTTTTCATCTAGAGATATGCCAAAACCTCAGAGGAGCTGCTAGTGACCCCATTCTTTGCCCTTAGTTTGCCCCTCCCCCATTTTGACGTTCTGGCACCGCTACTGAGTGTCATGATGGTACTGCACCAACTGCTCCTATCAGCCGGTTACAGCCCACCAGACAGATGGTCTGCGAGACCGAAAATGTAGTAGGGTTCAAAAGACCGAAGGTTCGCAAGACCAAAAAGAAATACGGTCTGTGAGACCGAAAATGAGGAAACATTCGTGAGACCGACATTGAAAACCCGCTGACCTGTATTCATTTTAGGCTTGCGGGGATTTTCTCATTTTCGACCCCGCGGACCTTTTCTTAGTTTCGGTCATTTTCGGTGTCTTGACCCTCTTCACACTTTCGGTCTCATAAACTCTTTCACATTTTCGGTCTCGCAAACCTTCTCTTACTTTAGTTCTGGCGGATACTTTCTCATGTCGTATAACAGCCCTAATAGATTTCTGCCTTATCTCTTGGCAGTTCATCTTCGTTTACTAGTGCAGACAGTCTATGTCACACATGTTACTTACTGCTGTCAAGTGCTTTCATGAAAACTGAAGCACAACCACAACTCCAGGCGGCACAAGTTGACCTTCACCTTAACTCACCTAAAGTCAGGTCGGAATTACTTCTCCTGTATAGCCAGATAGCCAGGGAACACCTCCATGGTATAGCTACCATGCATGCTTATGTCAATCAGTGGTCTGATTTGCAAAAGCACTGACACATATTAAGGGCAAAACCTACATAAAAACTTGCGAAGACAATGCTGCTTCTCTCGTCCATTTTCCCCAATTTAGCAATTATCTTTATCTCTACTAATTCCCAGAGCTATAAATACACAACCTCTTGTATGGTGTAAATCTGTCAGTTCATGACCTCAACCTAAAATGTGAGTCGTGCGCTTCGCTGAACGGGAAATACCCTCACTTGTTCTAGTGTAGTTATCAGGAGGTTAAACGTTATCGCACATTCCAAACATTCCAGTCAATAGTAGGGCAATGTATTATTCATAAACATTATTGAACGTTAAGTGAAGTATAATATTGCCATGGTTAGAGTGGAACCACGCTGATGTCCTCTCTTTACTCAGGGTTGTAAGTCCATGGTTGCTTGAATGAATTATGTGATCGGAAATGTATCCCACTGTCTTGTGTTGGTAAAATTGCTCAGAGATTCGCCATTCACCAAACAATTTGTTGTTCTAATTTGACTAAAAACTGTGCAATGATACAGCAAAAGTGTTGTTTCCTTTAAATATTAAACATAAAAATGTTGAAAAGGGCAGGGAGATATCTGCTCTTTTGTATTGTCATTCTTAGAAAATTTCACTTTAACAGTTCGGGAGATAACCGCTTTCGGGAGAAAATGAGTATTATCCCGATTGAGGGAAAATTTTCCTGTCTCAACGGTATGAATATTTATGAGCACTTAGTGTCTACCTCTTCACAGTGGTCGAATAGTTTAATAAATGTGTGTATATTCAATTGTGAGGTAATAGTTTAGACATCAAAAACGAAATTACCATGGATCTTCAACTACGTATTTACAAACATACGTGTTGTCACGACCCACTTGCACATCTGTAAGTTAAAAACGGTGTACAAAACTTGCGGCTGCGTGGAGTCTATAAATTAAGCTTAGGACAAAGAACGTAGCAAAATTGCTCGATTTCTCAAAATCGGCGTGGTGAACAACCAAACATGACGAAGCTTTTTTATTCCCCTATCAACGGAGTTTTTAGAAATGCCCGAATTTCTCTTGCCTAAAATCGATAAAAGTTGCAAGGCTGTTTTGAACGTTATTTCCGTTGAATTTGCGCGGTAGGATCGCAATGCATCGTGGGAGATATTTTAAAATGGCGCCACCCATGGCAAAATAATCCCCCGATCGGGTGAAAATGGATTTCCCCCGAAAGAGGTTATCTCCCGAACTGTTTAATAGTGGTCATATAGGTTGTTTATCAACTAAATCAAAACTGAATTGTGAAACGTTTGCCGAAAGGATAATTAAAGGAATATTCCAGAGACAAAATTCATTAACTTCAAGATGTGCAGAATTTTTTTTTAGGAAGCGAAAAATTCATCTGACAAGAGCATATAACGTTCAGAAGATACAAATTTATACTTTTTTCTTTTGATTTGGTGCATCATGTAAATCTGTGATGTAATCGCGGATCATTAATTTGACATTACATTCAATTTTTTTTATAATTTTGATGCCGCTGCAGGAAATATCAACCAACAGTGGTAGTTGTACTATACGTATGGTAAAGGGTAATGCTTGGTCTACAGGCAAAGATATTTGAACATTCCCACAGTATAAAATTTTAAGGACAAAGGGACTTGAATTTATAAAGAAAAACAAAAGAAATCGGAGACAATGAGCACACATTACATAACTCTTTTGGCTATGTTAAAGAGCAGCGGTATTTTTTTAACAAAAATAACCAGTCTTTAAAATGAGATATTTTGAGTTAGGAAAAGGAATTGCGACAGGGTTTGAAGTACACGGTGTGGAATAGTTTTTACAAAACCCCGGTGAAAAGCCACCGGAAAGCCTTTAAAAAACTGCTGACGGAATGATGCCTTCCCAACGCGTATGTCTTTCCTCTGTAAGCTTTCTCTCGGCTTCCATACGTCCTAAACCTCATTTGAAACGCGATATATACCTGAAACGTAACTCAGTGTCCAATGAAGGTTAGAAACATTTCAAAGGAGGTAAAAGTTCTTCTCTCATCAAAAGTTGCTGTTCCTCAAAGTTTGAACTATGAAGTAAAAATCTGTTACCATGAAATGGCTGAATCATCAAACCAATTTTCGAAAAAGCCGGTCATTGGCTTCAGACAGTGAACAATTTAATATGTAGTCGCGTAGTACTTGTGCACAAATGTTAAGGAAGTCGATGAGCCATAGTACACGCCAACACTAAAATGCACGATCCTACACATGTTTTGCAAAAGTCTTGTCTGCATGAGTCCATAGGTTTTCCCTTTCAGAAAACCAAAAAGTGACGATCTTTTTAAGGGTGAGACGTCATGGACACGGCTTCACTATAACTTTTTTTTATGTGGCTTGTAAGCAAATGCTGCCACAAAGTTCTGCGCTTGAGTTGAATTTAATTCTTCAGTGATGATAGGCAACTTACAAATGTGACTTTATTTGGGAGAAGACTCCTCTATGCTCTTTTATTTTGACTCCTAAGTTGTCAAAGTTAGAAAAAATACTACTTCAAAAAGTTAGCGTGCATGACATTAAACTGCATTTAGAGACACAAAATTTTCAGTTTTATCTCCATTAAACACCACCATTCGGATAGGCGTACGAGAGCATTTCAATTTTGGGGTTTTTCTTGCCCCCAAAGCGTCATTCTCTCGTTAAGACTGTCTCAGCGGAGCGCTATCATCAGTTGGCGCAGAGCGTACAGAAAATTTCGAAAAATCGGCCTCTCAGATGGCTGAAAACCCAACTTATTCGTAGCGTTTAAGCAGTCGCTATCTTATTTGTCATTTGCAATACAGTAAAATGCTCTCTTCAAAATAAGTTCACCAACTCCCAAAAGATCAGAAAGTTTTTAAAAGACACCCCCCCCCCCCAAAAAAAAAAAAATGTAATTTGCCCGAAAGACTTTCTAAGCGGAGAGCCATCATTCATTGGCGCGTGGAGCGCGCAGAAAATTGTGAAAAATCGTAACCCCTCCTATGGCCGAAAATTACGTTTTCATCTTTGTAAGGCCTAAAAGGACATTGTTTTAGCTTTCCCTTGCAAAAATAAGGAAAATCAACAACTGGCTGAGAGATTTCAGATAATAACCACATCAAATGCACCACTACCATTAGATGAAATAGCTTTGAATCTTTGCGAAAAAAACTACAACGGAATTGAAAGTAAAGTGTTCAAGTTCTCTCCTGTAACTCTTGGCTAAGAAATTAAATTCAAGCTAAAAACCTAAATTCAAGCTCCGCTAAATCAATGAATTTTTCTATATGACTGCACGAACTCTCGATCTTTTGCATGATCAATGGCAAATTATTGCTCACCGCATCTGGCCTCCGCTCCTGCCCCCGTCTCGTACGCAGGGCTAGCGCCAGCGGGGGTGGGGCCGGGGGTCTTCCCCGTCGGGGAGCACTGCCACCCCTCCCCACCCCCCCCCCACCCCCGTCGTGGAAGGTCAGCGGTTTCGGTTTCGTAAAGCGCGAGGCTCATCAGGCTCATCAGGTGGGTTCCAAGGGCCAGCCTTAAGACCCCTGGTGAGGACCAGTGGCAAAGTCCCGGTGAGGGTCTAGGGGGAAATCCCCCAGAACCTCCTAGGTTTTAGGGGTTTTGTGAGGTTAAAGTCGTCATTTAAGGGTAAATCTACTGACTTAACACTGGTCTTAAATTACCTCCATGGTAATTTCAAGTAAGATTTTTGGTAAAACATCTAATGAAACTACTACCAAGAGTGGATTCGGCTAGCATTTTGAAAAAGGGGAGATGAACCATAGAGAAAGAACTTGATGGGCAATTCAATGTGAGTGTCCTGGTGGGGTCCAGGGGGCGAGGCCCCGGAAGCTGCTGAGGTTTAAGGTTTTGCGACGTATTAACGTGTATTTTAAGGGTAATTCTATTGTCTTTACACTGGTCTAAAAATTACTTCCAGTCTGGGGCAACTTCAAGTAAGATTTTGTTGGTAACGAATCTAGTGAAACATACTCCCACGAGCGGACTCGGCTGACATTTTGGGGATCCGAACTAAAAAGAGAAAGACAAAGCAGTTGATGTGCAGTTAAATGTGTGATTCTCTTAAAGAAAGATGTATGCCTAATCCTGCCTGAACTGTCACCTTCAGTTGGTGTAGTCGGTAGTGTGCGGAAAATTTTGAAAAAAAAAAACGCGCTCGGTGGCGCCATGAGTTGAGTCCAGCAGTGCCCCTGCAAAATTTTTGTGCCCTCAGTGCCCCATAGAATGAAGAGTCTGGTGACGCCACTGCAGGAACTTACGCTTTGTATCACAAAACTGGCTACTGATTCTTCGATCTTTCTGAAAGATGCTTCCAAATATTGTTGCAGGATTCGTTTTACAGAGACCTCCTTTAGAATCAAGAGAAATCCATTCAATGACAATAATCTAGTGACTCATTTGTTTCCTCTTTTACAGGCGGGAAAATCCAATTTTTGACAGCTCTAGTTGAACCTTAGTGAAGATAGGAAAGGTCGCACGGCCCCAGGTTAGATGATTTTGGAGTTAGGTTAACCAAAAAAATGAGAATGAGCTAGGCCTATACCACTCTTGAAACGTAATTTTTCATCCAGAGAAATGCTAAAATCGCAGAGCTTCCGGGACTTCGCTTTGGATCCCCATCTGCAGGAGTTGTGGCTATAAGTTAGGTTCGGTCTCGCACTGTGCACGAAAATATTTGCCGGAATATTTTTCTTTGCTCCACCCCCCCCCCCCCCCCCCCCCAATCGTCACTTTCTGACCCCGCTACTGCTTTTAAAACATATTAGTTGAAAAGAATCACTCTGATATGAAAGGCACAAGAAAATTATACCCGTATGGACCTAAAATTTCTGATACAGAGTGGGGTTGTGTTCACCGAAGACGACAGAAATTCGAAACCGTGGTATAGGCTACAGGGGAAGGTCATAAACGGACTCGACACAGTGATTTTGAGACTGTCGGCATGTCGTGTGTCGCGCTAAGGGAGCATGTGTGATGCCGCGTCTTCCCAAACTCCTTACCTATGAGAAATTTTTGTTCAGTTATAGGAGGCGAAATGGGACGTGCTTTGGGTGTAAAAGTTTTTAAACTTAAATGACGTTTCAGAGATGGAGTGCAAACCATGACGAATTCGCGCGTACAGTACTGAAACTTTGCATTACATGTGATTTCCTTGACAAAACTTGCATTGTGTAAGGATCGTCATCGAGCAGGGGCACGCATTCACCTATATGCTGGTGTAACTTACTCATGCATGGAGTGGAGTCAGTAGTAACTTAGAGTTAAGAGGGCCGAAATATATTTTGCTTTAAAATATTTCTAAAACCCCATACCGTTGAAAAATTTGAATGCGAATGAAACAGACACGGTGCCAGGTTAAATTAAGAAATTTAAAATATGGAACCGAAAGTAATAGCACAAGAGCAACTTGTTTTGAAACAACAGTAAATCTCACTAATTTCTCCCTCAAAGTACCTTTCTTTGTATTTCAGGGCTTAAAAAATAGCATGTCCGAGGTAAATCAATGACCTTCTCATAAATTTCCCACTTCAGGGAGAAAAATATGATTGCAACACGTGATTCTCACGAAATAAGATCGGCTATAGTAGTACACTAATTCACATTGGGATGACTACATAGTCCATTTGAAGTGCACAAAGAGCACGATAAATTTGGTAATTTGGGGAAATTTTCATGATAGAAAACGATTAAAATTTAAAAAAAAAAAAACACTGTTTATCGTTCAAACGACACCTCAACGTACCCCTGCAGAAATGGGATGAAGATGTACCTCTAATTTTTTTACAAGTGTCTTGTACAGAATACTTCCATGGAATTTTACCTTTATAGTATCATTTCTTTTTCAATTATGGTCATAAAATGCATGTACAGTAATGTACTTACGAAGCTACGCACCGTAACGAATGCGTAGCAGGCGTGCCAAAATTTTGCACCACAAATCATTATGACAGAAGTTGCATGTAGGTTCTCTGTACCGAAACATCTTCACTTCTCTAACAAACAATATGTTTGTCAATTCTAAAATACTGTTAGAAAATTGGAGAAACTGTACCTATCCACACCTTACTCAAACTTTGAACATTTCAAATTGTCAGAAAAGTGACAATTGAAAAGAAAATGTGCCATGACGAACTGTTAAAAAGCTGAAAAGACTTCTGTCAAATTTGTGAGGCAGTGCTTTCACACATATTTTATTCTGGAATATTGAACTTAAAGGTCCAAATTGTTCCAACTAGAAATATTTTAACGGCTCCGGGACTGGAGATGATCAACCTTTCATTTGCACTGTTATATATTAGTGTGCAATGTGTAGCTGTGTCTTGTAGGCTAACTGTGGAAGTTTGATGTTTACATTTTACAACAAGGTTCGGGGAATTATAGGGATTGCAGCTTCATATTTAAAAGTGTTAGGTACAGTGCTAATAAGCGTATGGTATATTAGCGAAAAAAGATTGAGCTTTGGAAGGAGAGGGACCCGGTTAAACAGGAAAAGAGGTTCTGTGTCCTTTTTTACAGCGACCGAGAAGTCTACTCTTGATTTTAATCCTTCCAGTCAGCGCTGAGAGTTGTCCACACACAAATGCAACTGAGATTGCTTAAGTGCTCATCAATTTTTTTCCCTTGCCCAAGGATGCTCGGCTATACCACTCTTTTCATTTTACTTTTCGGCAATTTTGCTCTTGTGAATCTCCATCCCTGCTTTCTTACTGAAACTTTTCCATCGCACTGTGACCCTACCGGTATGTTTAATGCGTCCAGCCTGAATTTGTTCCACTTACTTGGACTCAGAGAGACTCAGACTAGGGATCTCTGGACTTGGATTTGGACCTAAGCTTGGATTCGACATCGCGGAATACATCAATTCTAGCCCCCTTTTTCGACCCGTTTTAATTTCCTAATCCAGACAAAAGCACAACAATCAACATGGTGACTAGAGAACACTGGACTCAGACTTGGGCTTGGACTCGGAATGAGCTTACGTTATTCGATTTGGACTTGGACTCGAGCTTTTCTGCAAGGGTTGCGCCAGCAGGGGAGGGAGCCCGGGCCATGCCCCCGTCAGGGAAAAGATTCAATTTCGTCAGAGACATCCATACGTTAAAAGATTCAAACCCGATAGATTTCCCTCACCCCACCCCTCTCCGACGATCTTCAGATTTTGCCTACTGCAGGGAAGACCATACTTCATGGAAACTATCAAAATTCCCAATTTTCCTTACGAAACTTTTTTTTACAATGTAAGCTTCAGGTTTTCAAACATTGTGAAAAGAAAGTCAGAACATTTCCCATTTTTACCGTACGACAAAACATCACACCTCAACCAAATCCAGTATTGATTTTGAGCACATTGATGTTCAATACTGAAGAATCAAATCTTTCAGTTCTCCTCTGCAAATAACTAAATTTCTTCAAAATTTCTGCATAAAATTCTTCCAATATACTTAGGCGTTTGAGACGGGGAGGAGTCGCGGTGAACAGACTCCCCCCCCCCACCAAATTTTGGCAAACTTTAAAATTCGGAAAGGAATGTGGGACAATTTCGGACAGACATTGAGTTATAAAAACTGAATTCTGATATTATTTTAGTTACAAGAATAACTCCGAAGCGTGCTCGAAATCGTAAAAAAGATATGCCCGAAAAAGGGGGAAAACATATTCAGGGTAAAATTTTCATGAATAGTTAGCAAGATTGCAAGACTTGGCTATACACAGTCGGCAGGCAAAGGAAAAGAGTTATTATTCGTGAGCTTTACTTCAGAGTCAACACAATGCCCAATATGGTCGATCCAAATCCTTCCAGACATTATTCAAATAAATTAAAAGTATTATAGTCTTTTTAACATTTTCATGAAAAACAGTAAAGATAATATAATAAAGCGACGTCCTAGAGAAGCCTATGGCCTAAAAGAAACAATGATTCCTCACCCATCTCAGGCAGGTTTTCAGTCTTGCGCGACACTATGCCCAAAGTGGCCATTAAATCTGAATTGCTTTAAGACTTGGCCCGAAAAATGTCAAAAAAAAAAAAAACCAGGGCTTTGCCCATGCCACCCTTGTGACGTTTGCCTAATATGGTTTACAGGTCTATTGATGGCTAGGCCAAATTTTCAGAAAAAATTAAATGATTACAAAGATTTGTGACAAATTCAGGCGACTTACTCTAAAATCTTTCCTCAGTTCTACTTCATAAGTATTGAAAGCAGTCTTAAAAATCTTCGGCCGAAATTGTAAAACTCCTATACCCTAAAAACGTCCGGTTGAAATTGAACTGGACAAGGATCAAATGGGCACTGAACCTAAAAAGGTTTAAATATTTGACTATTTTGGAACCGAGCCTATACGAGTGCCTCAATCCTTTCAAAACATTGTCTGACACATAACAACGCATTATTGTGAAATTTTCCTGGAAAATTAAAACGATGACAAAAACCGAGACTCGTTGGGGCAGCTTGAAAAACGGCTATTCGTCAGCCTCACTTCATAGTCTTGGTCAACACTTTGCCGGAAATGGTAGAAGATTTTGGCGACACTTGCAAACATGTTCCGAGATGATTTCAATTGTCAGATTGTACGGGAACACGGGAGTGGACAGGTGTAGGCCTATACATGTACTAAACATTTTGCCCCCAAATATGGTAGAGGTACATTTTATGTGGTAATTTCCTACTTTGAAGGCTCATCTGCCCATTTTTGTTAAAGTGAGCACGTTATTGCAACAGAAAATTCAAAGAAAAAACTAATTAGATCTATTCACAAGCCTGCAGGGAATGCCATTTCCAGCCATCTGAGGTGTCGCAATTTTTCAAAATATTCTGTACACTTCACGCGAACTGATGGTGACGCTGTGGCCTAGCTTTACGCAGGTTTCTTATAAAAAAAATTAACCTTTGGCCTCTGATGTAAGATGTGAAACCTTTGCGAACGGGAGTGGGGTGGGGAGGGGAGAAAGGGAAATTTTCACTGAGTAAATGTGGTCATTTGCTCCCTCTCCCCGATAATTAGTGACCCCCAGATATTCGCCACTGATGAGGGCAGTACGTAGACTTACAACAAAATGAGTAACCCCAAACGAATTTCAGTATCCCATGTAACTTTTCTGATTTTGCTCATATGAACTGCAGATTCTTCAATAAACACAGACCTTACAATAAGCTAACGAATTTCTACCAAAATTCTCAAGCTTTCTTCAAAACAAGCCCCGGTTTGTTAAATATTTGTAGAAAAGAAGCCCAAAGTATCGGGGCACTACGCGCGCTTCAAATTCTACCAGCCGCGTTCAACCTGGACTGTCTTATCACCTTTTCGGGGCTTCGAAATGCTGCCCCTCCCCCGTCGGGCAAACCTTGGCGCCACCCATGGCTTGTTGGACTCAACAACAGCACTGAATATGTAACAGAGTCATTACTATTTCAGCTTAGTATATATATATGGTATTACTTTTCACGCTGTTTATATGATATGCTTTTGGCCTATTTTCAAATAATCACGACTTGCGTTATCTATGTTGAAATGTATATTGTAAATTGCAACAAATCGACATAAACATTCCGCTTTGCCATTCCTTAGCCCCTTCCCTAACCCTCATTCTTCTTTAGTCTTTCTTCTTTTTTTAATTTCCCGTCTTATTACTGACTGACCGCCTTTCAACTCTACCTTCAGGACTGGAAATTATACATGGCTGCATGGTGAACCTCAATCCCAACTCTGGTTCAAGTCCTTGAGTCTCCTGCAACCCATCGTCACACAGGCCTAACCTTACATAAATAAAAAGTCCGACTATTTGTTTAGGTTTTGTCACTGCATCTCTGTTCCAAAACACGTGCTTGCACCCCCACCCACTAACCTAACCCTCGTTCTAACACTTGTTCATTTGTTTAAAATATTCAGACCTCGAACAGAACAGACGCCATCTCCCGTTTTCTTTTAGCTAATCATATATGTAGCTCAGACAGCCAGAGACTGATCAAATTTTCATAGTTTTATAGTTCTATGTGAATGGCTCCAACTCTCCCACCTTGTAGGGGATCTCTCGCTCTTTTCTCAGTAACAAAACAAATTAAGGAAACAATGACTTTGATGATGCCTGAAACGGCTAATTTCAACATTCTCCGGGACTCTTCTGACCCAGTAGCGTATTTAACATTG
Source organism: Holothuria scabra (assembly GCA_037179385.1). Taxonomy (NCBI): domain Eukaryota; kingdom Metazoa; phylum Echinodermata; class Holothuroidea; order Aspidochirotida; family Holothuriidae; genus Holothuria; species Holothuria scabra. The sequence continues at coordinate 31,895,403 of CM074197.1, forward strand.
CAAAAACTTAATCTACTTAAAACCGCAATTAACTAGCATGTTTGAAATCGCTTCACGATTAATCAGTGACGTCACTAAGGGACATAATGGACATTAGCAGATTTCCTTCAATCATAACCTTCCAATGCCCCCTTCCTAACCCCTCCATCAGTTCTTAACCTTGCTTTTAAGTATGAAGCGTATGTGCCTCTTTCAACATGTTTAAGTCGCATAAGCATAAAACTATTCACAAAACGTTAGTTTCAAAGGTCTCGAGACTTGGGTCACCATAAGGAAGCTGGAACATTTGGAATTGGGTGTATAGACATAAAGCTGACAAAATAATTTTGGCAAGCAGGAATATATGAAATTGACTTATAGCCTATACCAAACACAGTACCAACCATGAATACATGTCAAGGACCCTCCCATCGTCATTGTTATGGTTATGGACTACCACTTTGAGTGCTTAAAATTACTTTGAGCAGTGATCAGAACAAATCCCCAAAATGGTCTCGGTATTCTGGCTATCCACTATTAAAGTGAGAATGATATATTCGTGAACTTGCAGACTACACTCTGATATAAATATGCACCACATGGGCTTCCTTACAGCTGCACTTTCTTTCATGAATATCTTAAAGTACTTTTTCACTAGCGAAGTGTTAGTAGCTAGCTCATTGCTGCCACAGGCATGCGTAGTGGACTACGGAGCTTTTAAGGTGTCATGTAATAGACCTTATATCTGAACTAATTTGTCTATCTTGTGAAGTAACGTAGGTCTATGATCCTTTTTAACATTGGCTTCCAGATACTTTATTGCATTACTTTAGTATATTAGAAGAACTGAACGTTAAGTGTCTTTATATTTTAGTATTTTTCAAGAAGGATATTGAAATTTTAATAATAATAATGGCATGTTTGATATCTCAGCCAATATCTCGGTTAGAGAAAAATATCTAGAATTCCACTAGCAAATACATTATTTCAGTGTGTAAATACTGCCACTGCCAAATGAGCTGGGGGAGGGGGAAAATATTTTAAATGTGGTCCTGTGAGCATCCTGAGATGTCATTTTCTAGACCATAGTGCTTATATGCAGCCCACGTCGATTAAAAACGTTGGGATGGAAACGAAAACGTTTGTATGTTTAAAAGCGTAAGCAATTAAGAGATAAGGTTTACACGAATTTGGCAGAAGGGATCACAGTGCTTGAGACCTCACATTTTTCATATACTTTGGGGAGGCCCTGTTATCACCTTCCTATTATGTTAGAACAGAATTCGCCGCAGCTGTTATTATTTTCCATGTTTAGGTAGACGCAGTGTAGTTCAAACGATTATTTTCAAACGGACAAGAAGTTGTGCTGAAGTCCGTCAAGAATCTCAACAAGGAAAAGAAGAAAACGTTTCAAATATTTCTTTAAGCTAAACATTTTTCAACAGTACATAGCACGTCCTAACATGTTTTAGCATATTCAGTATAGTTAAATAAGTTTTGAAATATTTTAGTATTCAGTGAACAGCAAATACACTTCAGCAGGATAGGTTTCTACTTATGTTATAAATACAACCAATAACCATAGGTAACGTCTGAAAATACATTCCAAAAATTGGGTGTTTGAAATACAACTTTGTAACAAGCTTAACTTCTTTAACTACATGCACTCTAAAAACAAGAGAGTGAGAGTGAATCTAGTCACTCTCTAATAGAGTGAAAAGGGTACATTCACTATATTGGAGTGTTAGTTCATTCCACGGGTAGTAAAATTCACTCCAAGAAGAGTGACATTTACTCTAGAAAGAAAGTGTCAAATTCTTTCACTCTTCTTGGAGTGAATTTCTGCTGTTTTGGCGTATTTTGGCGTGGGATTTTTATTTTTAGAGTTAGAGTAGAGTATGGGTCAAACTGCTGCATGAATGCAGACCTGTGGACTGTCTAGGGCATAGACGACATGGCACCCCATGTTGAGCACCGTGTCCCCATTTACATGTGAACACTAGCTAATCCAAAAATAGTATGCATGCCGATGTTTTACCAAAATTAGGAAGTATCTAAAGGCACTTACTGATGAAAACGATTGGTTTTACATCTTTCATGGCTTCGGGTTCACTGCACAGTAAGTACAAATTAGCCAAGTGGTATCTGAATTGACTTACCACGCTAGCCACTAATATTTGACTAATTTGTTTATTTCTTAGTAAAGGACTAAAGGATATCAGTCAAAACTTAGGCAAGGAGGCTTAATATTTGTCAGGGATTAATTCAATTGGGTCAAATATTAGTCAATATTGTTGATTACGTGATTGGTCGATTCAGGCACTGTTATAGACTAATTTGTGTACAGTGTTCTGCATGTCTCCACCGGGAAGCCAACCCTCCAACCCTAATTCCGAATTCTCTCCAATAAAAGCTCCATATTCGACATGTTTTACTTCAAAAAAGCAAAATTTTCCGCCGGTGCAAATTGCAATTCTTAAGCAGAGATGCTCGCTTATACCTTCAATTTGGTAAACTTATCCGAGCTCTGGAGGTGAGAAAATCGGAAACCAGATCATCAAGTAACACCAGTAACTACAGTGCTATTTTTATAAATTTTCTTCATAAAATCCCCAAATTTCTCCAATATACCCTCTTGACCTAAAGAAATTCGTCAGAGAGCCTCATTCTGTAGGCGTTGGAAAACATTATGTAGCAACAACGATCTTTGGTTGCCGCTCAGTCTCAGATATTCCAACAGGATATGTTCTTCAGTTATCCCCAACTTTTCAAATTTCCTTACAAGAAACTCAGAATCCACACTTTTCTGCAATACAAGCTCCATATTTTCAAATATTTGAAAAAAGAAAATAATTTCAGCGCGCTTCGAGCGCCACAAGTTAAATCCCTAGTACCGCGGTGTTCACACTTAAAAATCGTAAAATTTGGAAGTCTACCCACCCCTCCCCCTTCCCGTAAAAATGTGTGGCTACTCCGCTGTGGACACCTTACCAGGACAGGAGAAAAAATTTAGGCCAGATGTCTCCTTTACTTCGAAAATGGATGTCAATATTTCACCTGAACAAAATTATTAGTAGTATTTGAATGCGATGCAAGAATGTCCATAACTTCAATCATCTCTTCATGACACCTTAAAAGCTCCGTAGAAGTCAAACGTACAGTAATAACCTGCTTGTTTAATATCCCTTCACCCATGCTCATTGCCTGCTCAACCTTCTTGGGTAGTACAGTACAGCTGTTTGGCCATTTTGGAATTGGAGATAATACTGACATTCATTTCAGTGATGCAGGAAGGGACGGCGAGGACTACTAATGCGTGTTTGCGTGTATGGGTAAAAAAATGCTTACTTATCATAGTAGCTGTAAATAAAAACTGCTCCCACATTGTCGCAGGCTTTTTACCAGAGGAGGGGACGAGAAATGTATGCCGGCGGGGGATTTTCTATTTTCTTGGAGAACAGGCTTTTATCTGTACGATAAAATATGTAATCCCTCGATGATGTGCTTGATCTGGCTTTCAGGAAAGAAATCATTTCAAAATTACCTCAAAGAATTCTTTCTCTCAATATAAACCCCCATATTTTTAAATCTCCTACAACAGAGTCTATCAGAATTTTTAGGCGTTCAATGAAGATCCAATATTTTCAACAATAACCGATAGTGTTCCCTGAAAACAAGTAAAAAACTTTCCATTACACATTTCATTTGAAATCCTTCGTCTTTATCAGGGCTTGTCTGCTCTGTCCCCGTCAAGGAACTTGGCCCCTGTCGTGCAAAGCCTGCTTTGCCATGCAAGGACTGCATGCACAACTTCGTTGTGTATTAATTTTACCAGGCTGGTGAAGAAGGGGTTATGTCAATGTTCCCCAAGGTTCGCTGTTCCCGAGGTTCAGTGTTCCCGAGTCTTAGGAACATCCTCACTTCTGGGAACATCGAACCTCGGGAATGACGAACCTTGTAATCATCTCCAAGTCATCGAGATATCATGAAAACGAACCTTGGGACCATTGGACCCAGGGAACATCGGGTAGACCCCGGTGAAGAAGGCTGTTTTCGGTATTAACATGTTATGAAGTTATGATTGCAAAGTACTTTTTTTCCAACATGTAGTATTGTTCTGCTATTGCTGGACTGTCTTTCTATAACAGAGAAAAAATGAATGAAACCATCAAAAACTTGTTGGTAAACTAAAACGTTTTAAAGCAGAAAAACACGAAGAAAGCATGTGAGAAATCCTTTGCTTCGTAACCCACCCGGTTCCATGCCATTGTTCCTTGGCAGATCAATAAATCCAGTTCTTCCCTTCCTTCATCCTTACCATAACATGTAAAATCACAACAACCCCCTGTCGTCAGTCGGCAATAATGCTTAATTTTTCTCTTAAGAAAGAGAGGTTTTTTGTAATAAAAGAAGCCTTATTTTGCAGGCTAAAAGAACCCTTAATTTTTCGTCGGAAATTTTGCCTTCCTTAACCTTTAGGAACTCACCGCCTCTGTCAGAGGTTTTGTGTTATTACCCCCACCGGCTCCCCGTCGGGGAGCTTGGTCCACTGTCGGTAACTCTGGTCTTACGTTCAAGACTGTCTACAAGTCTAGACTATTTTTACAGGTATAGAAACGAATCACAAATCTGTCTACCATTAAGTAATGGTACATGTTCGAGAAAATTCGCATAGTCATATGCTCGGAGATGTGGTCAAAATAACTTTGCCTCTTAATCCAAATGGTAACCGACATAATCGTTCACTCTACTCGATGAAGATACAAGCCTAAAAAACTAGGCCATGATTTTTTCTTCTGATGGAAACTGTAATGACTTATGTATGCCTCTTTTGAATGTTTTGCACATTAAAACTCATTAAACGAGATTTCTGACATTTATGGGTATGTTGTAGCTTCTTCTCATCAAATTAATGAAACATTAACCATTGCCCCTGGAAAGCGAAATGATAAAAATTAACCTATTTCATGGCTGAGGGCACCAACAAAAAATGTGAAAGCCAACTGCTGTACAACGTCAAAGTAAGAAAAAATAAAAAAGAGCTTATGATCAATCTTTATTTTTCACTCTATCAATTTAACTTGAAAGTGCCTACTTTCACTAAGTTAATTAAAAGCTTGATTACAATATCACTGTAGAAGGTTTCAGAATCCAATAATTTGTCTGAAAAGGCATATTCCCCAAAAGAGAATAGCCTTCAAGTGCAGTGGACAGTACCCCCCCCCCCCCCCCAGTTTGAACCAACCAAAAAGGAAATCATATGGGACTTAAAAAGGGACTTGAGCAGTGTATAACTACTTAGTTCAAAGCTGTCCCAAAGATTACACCATTTGGGGTTTTAACCAGGTTTGGAGAACGAGTAACCCTTTTTGGGGCATACCCATACAGGAGTTTCACCGGCCCAGGAAGGCTTTAAGGCAAATAAGGTGTCCAGTCCTCTTATCCCGTAAAAATTTTAAGCCTTTCTTAAGAGCCTAGATGCAAAATGGTGCGCAATTTTTGAGACTGCATGGGAGAACTAATCTTGAACTCGCAGGTTTAGTTGTGGTGCTTTTGGTGTAATATTTTTTATCCTTTAATGCAAAACATTTTTTACTGGATGGTGGGGGTGGGGGGGGCACGTTCCCGCATTCCCCACTCCAAGTGGCTACAGGTCTGGTCTTAGCCATCACTAAGTGAGAAATCTTGATGAATAGCTGAGTAGAAAACAACTTCGCTTTTTCACTTCTTGGTGTTTCACCTATCAGTGAAGCCCTGCATGGTTTCACAGAAAATTCTCTTCCAAGAAATTGGACAAATGTCATCAACCACGTGTTTGAAGTTTTATTGGTGGCGAAGATATTTTTGTACAGATAATATTTAATATATGATCAGGTTGATGAAAATTCAGATTAAAATAAAAAATGGGTTTGGTACTATTTGCAGTCAAAACACATCTTTTTTATTACGGATGCTTATTTCTCCCAGGCTGTTCTTGGCCACCGAAACTTTTGAAACGCCAATTTCACACGTGTGCATCACGAGGGAGACACTGAAGTCGGGTAAGTCTTTTGATCCAATCCAATTAACTATAGCATGCAGCCGACCTCAAGAGTGTCTAAAGGTTTTTTTTTTTTTTTTTTTAATTCAAAATATACATGATGATCAAAGCTGCACAGGTTTATAGGGTCATTACTTTATCATCGCTGGTTACGGACACTATGAGTCGAGGTTGCTTAGGCTATGTGGACAAAATTCTACCTTGAAGGCTTGACAGCCAAGACCTGCAGGGTCTTCGCCGCTCTTCGGTCGTGGAATGGCAGAGTGGTCTTTTCCAGTGACTGAACCATAATGTGATTCACGTTTTCATTGGTTCACATCCCGTGGGGTGTTCATGCAGGGGTTTCCTCAGGGTATCCTGTCTTTCACTGGCAACCAACTTGGCATTATGCTTGCCACTAAAAACGGTTGCCCACTTGACGAAGTTGTCGGACAAGAGCACCGTCGGGTGGAGCAGTTAACTATAGCCCACTTTTTCCTCCAGGGCTGTTTTGGCTCTAGCCATCCACTGAAAATTATGGGGCGGAAGAAGTTAAATTCCTCAATACTTGGTTAAAAACCACTCTTTCATTTCTTGGTTAAATTTTCCTCAATTCTTTTCCATTTTCTTTGCAGAAAATTCCATATGCTAGAGTGCCCCAAATTGCATCTTACAATCTTTTGAAATTGCAAAAATATTAAGGAGACACCACCCATCCCCCAGGCTAGCGATACCACTTCAGACCCTCTTCTGGAAAATCCTTGATCCGCCACTGCGATATGCTGTTTAAATTCTTCTACCACCCGTTAAAAATCCCGCCAAAGTGAACTTTTCAACCCAATTTTCCCTTGGCACCCACGCATTCTTTTAGCGTCGTAGAAGTTGACCTTACAACCTTTCGTATTGGGATTTGTTCCTTCTGTTTATGCTTTCTGCTTGTGTATGGTGGTAAAACCAGGGTTGTTACAGCTCCCTGGTAAAACATACTAGAATATAGAGCTAATCTGGCTAGATGTGCCAAAATTGTTTTATTCACCCACCTTTGACACGTACTGCAGTCCTTAATGGAAAATTTCTTAAATTACTGGACTCGCCTCTTTTGTCAGTTTAACAGTTGGTGCGCTATAATTAATTTAGACCTATAATCTCGTGGATAGAGTGGAATAGATGCATAGATACTGTAGCTAGCGAAACTTGCGTGACTCGATCTGACCGCAGTAACAAATTCAACCCCAGAGAGTTAGTTGATGGATAGTGCAGTGGATGGTACGGAACAGTCCTCCAATATGGTTGCAAAATATGCAGACTAAACTCATAGTAGGCTACAAATCGATGTTACCAGGACGGGCACTATGGCTGGAAGATACTTTCTTTTTCAGTTTTAAAGAATTACAAAGGGGATAAAAGGAAATTAGGCCTACAGTTTGCTATAAATACCTGGTGGTTGGAAACATTTTACAAAGTGAACCTAGGGTCACTTATTTGACAACCCTATGAGAGAAACTGAACTTTCTGATGTCAAGTCTAGAGAAACATTTTGCCAGCTTCTTATTATGGCCACGAACACGGGGATCAGCACAAATCTCTAAGTAGTTACAGTTAGACAGAGAATCATAACCAGAAAGGAACTTAAAAACCTGCAACATATCCCCCCTAATCCTTCTTAACTCGAGAGAAGTAAGTCCTAGACAATTGAGCCTATCTTGATAAGGGAGATTACGCACATTGTGAATAAGCCGTGTGGCCCTCCTCTGAACCTGCTCTAAAATAAACTTGTCCTTTTCATGAAAAAGGTTCCATGCCTGCACAGCATAATCAAGATGTGGCCTAACCAACTGCTTATAAAGATTTAGCACAATATCTTTACTGAAATTGCTGAAATTCCTCTTGATTAAACCAAGCACCATATTAGCCCCAGCAGCAGCTGCTGCGCACTGCCTAGAAGGCTTCAAATCGTTTGAAATGACAACACCCAAGTCTTTTTCAGAAGTCACATTACCTAGAACACTACCAGCCATGGTATACTTATGACCCAAATTCTTGGATCCAAAGTGAAGAACTTTGCATTTATCAGCATTAAAAGACATTTGCCAAGTCTGAGACCAAGTAACTAGCCTATCTAAGTCCCTCTGCAACAGAGAAGCATCCTTTCCGTCATTAACATTCCTATAGAGCTTAGTGTCATCAGCAAACTTACTAATACAGGATGAGAGAGAGCAATCGATATCATTTATAAAAACTAGAAAAAGAATTGGGCCCAGAACAGAACCTTGTGGTACTCCACTTGTGACATCATTCCAAGAGGAGACATTACCATTTACAACAACCCTCTGGGATCTACCAAAAAGCCAAGACTTGATCCAGTCCGCACATCTCCCCTGGATGCCTAACTGATGCAATTTTACCATAGGCCTCCCTAATGGGACTTTGTCAAATGCCTTTTGAAAATCAAGGTAAATGACATCAACACAATGACCCGAATCAAGAGACAAAGAGACAACTTCAAGAAAGCTAAGCAAATTAGAGACGCAAGACCTAGTATTAGGCAGGAACCCATGCTGAGACAGAAGCAGTAAACCATTGTCTAAAAGATACTTAAGCATACAATCCTTAACCACAGACTCCATGACTTTACATACAGCACTGGTTAAACTAACAGGCCTGTAGTTACAAGGAAGGCTCCGACTCCCTTTCTTGAAAATAGGGGTTACATTCGCAATCTTCCAGTCAGCAGGAACAAAGCCGGAATCCAGACATTTCTGAAAAATAATACACAGAGGAACGGACAAAATATCAGAACAATCATGCAAAATGGCAAAAATGCAAAATGCTTACGTCCTCGTGCATTGACCCTCGCTCGAGCGGTATCCTCCACTTTATGCTCTTTCCATGTTCAAGGGTGTGCAGTGTGACTCCAGGGGGGGGGGTTAGGAAGTAATATCCCGGTGGGGATTGGTGCCCCCTTGAGTGGAGGAAATTTTTCGATTCCGTCGGGAGCCTAAATCCGTAGGATAACATATTATCGCAATCGTTAGTTGCCCAGACAATTATATGCATGATTTTGCTCATAGAAAGGGCGACTCTTTCGATACAGAAGTCAAATCTTCCATGAAAACAGAACTATTTCCCTCATTTTTGTCATAAAATTTTATTTTTTCGAAGATTCATTCAATAAAACTCGAAATTGCATTTTTTTACTTAAATTTGAAACAACCCAAAATTCTTCAAGGCTCATCTTTGTCACAACTAAAAGCCTTGGTCGTGGCATTGGGTAATTGGTCCCCCGTAGTTCATTGGGAACTTTGCCCCCTGCTGTCGGGCAAATCTTGACACCGCCCTTCTGTTTAACCTTCTGATATTTCAGTCACACACCTCCTTTCCTAGATGAAATAGTTGTATTCTGACCCCCTTGAGGAATTAATGTTACGGTCGGGATGGGGGTGGGAAGTAAGCTTTACTTCAAGAATGTTTAACTTTAAATGGGGAAACACAAAAAAAGGGAGAAACTCTATAACATAATAAAGCAAAACTCTGTATTTGCATTGAAGTAGACCTATATGGAACATTTACTGACCGTCCTTGAGCATGTGCATAAAACTGCCAACAATTTTAAATAGACCAACTGGGGAAGGGGGAGGTAATTTCCTCTTTATAAGTGCACAAGGATTTAGGTTGTCTGATGTGATGGAAGGTGCAGCAGAAGGTACAGTAGAAACAGGCAAATGGTAGGACTATAATACTGTGTTTGATACATAACCCACCGATCTACTGGATTTGGAGTACTCAAAATGACACAACTAAGTCAAACCATTACCTATAGAGAAGTCCATAACAGCTCCCTAATCAAACATCATAGGTAAGCCTAATCTGTTGCACTGTAAAGACATCCCATCCTTATTCCTTTTGTCATTTTTTCTGACATGTTTCACTTTGTAAGGTCACCCGTGCTGAGTGACAGATTACTTTTTACACCAATGTTGATGCGATATTAGTGGTGAGTTATGTCTAGGGATTTTCAAATTGGTGTAATTGTTTTACGATTTGACCCAGGGTTAAGTGGTTGGTGCATGCAGTTTGGGTGAGTGACAGGTTGATGTGTTGGTGTAAAAATGGTGTAAAAGTGAGTACTGGTTGACAGGTGACAGTAATTAGGTCGGCGGTGCTATGAATAAGTGTACTTTTGATGTACTTTTGGTGTACTTTTAGAGTGAAAAGGTGAACTACTGCACCATATTTACACCATTTTTACACAAAGTGGACCTTTCGTGTAAAAATGGCACTTTCTAGTGTGAGTTACAGCTGCATGGAAAACATAGACCAAATTACATCAGCGCACAACAAATACATACTGGCGAAACAGGAAGTACAACCAGCAACGTGAAGCAACTGCAAATGCAGAAAGCAGAGCGAGTGCCCGTTGGAAGGCAACTGCCTCACGAACAACATTGTGTACCAAACAACTGTAACACGCCACGACAACTACAACAAAAAAACATACATTGGTCTAACAGAGAACACATTCAAAACAAGTTACACCACCCACTAGTCTAATTTTAAACACAAAGTCAAGAGAAACGCAACTGCACTCAGTGAATACATCTGGAAACTAAAGGACTCAAACGTAGAACACTCCGTTAAATGGAAACTCATAAACAAAGCTCGAGCATACTACGCATCATCTAAAACTTGTAATCTCTGTCTGGAAGAAAAGTTCTTCATTATACTCAAACCGTCCTCAGCAACTCTAAATAAAGGAAACGAACTGATGAACTCTTGTAGACACAGGAACAAACATCTGCAGTGTAATTATTCTAATAGGGAATGTTTCTTCGCCTTACATGGTTCATACCTGTTCACAACGAAAACCAAACGAACACGTGTTCTAAAACGGACACGTTCAAAAGCAGCAACACATTCATATTCGACGTTATTGACATCATTCTACTTCAGGTTTCCGAGGAGTGAGGACTCACATTATTGGCCCCCTTTCTTTATATAGAAAGAGGTTATGCACCGAATTTTGGTTTAAGAGAATTTCAAAAGGCAGACAAAGTTTCTAGAAGTGAGCTTCTTAAACCAAGTCACAAAAAAGAAAAGCGCGAAAATTCCCTTTAGTCCTCGGCTTCAACCCTAATATTCCAAATGTCGGGAGCATCCTTAGAAAGCACCTGCCTCTTTTACATAGCTCTTCCAAACTTTTGAAACTTTTTCCAGAGAAGTCTATTTTCCCAGCACACCGGAAATGCAAATCTTTTGATAGCCTTCTGCGAAGAAACCAAAATGCAGGGACTTTTAAAGGAGGAGGATGTTTCAAGTGTGACAAAATGAGATGTGACTTTTGAAATAATTTTTTTAAAGAAGGAACTCACTTCACCAGCACTGTCACAGGTAATCTTATCCTATTAACGCTAAAGTTTCATGTACTAGCTCTTAAGTTATTTACTTGCTGTGAATGTAATATGCAATATGTGGGATCTACTACAAACCAGTTTAAAATTCGTTTTAGAAATCATAAGTCTGATTTACTGCATGGAAAAAGTGGGTGTGAATTATTGATTTATTTTAAAGAAACCCAGCATAATCTTAAAGATGTAACATTTATGGTTATTGAACAGATTTTTAGCTCTAATAATGTTTAAGGCATTTTAACAAAAAAAGAAGGGTTCTGAATAGCAAAATTGAATTTGACCTTTCCATTAGTACTTAACAAAAGAAAAGAGTTTAACTCATTCAAAAGAGTGAGCTTCTTATCTACTTATAAGTTTAAGGATTAAGTTTGTTTAGCAGTTTTAGGTTTTCAATTCTTTAATCGATTGGGTTTTTTTTTTCTTATTTAACACAGCGTATATTTTGAAACTAAACTGCGTTGTTTTTTTAGGTTTTAGGTTTTTTTATTAGTTTAGTATTTTATTTTTTATTGGGGATAATTTTTAGCCCCTTTAAAGTTAAACAACCCCGCAGGCTTGTGTTTACTTCCCTTGGACTTCTTTAGGCGTCTGGTACAGGTTTTCGCTTTGGTCCCAAATAGGATGTTTGTCAATAAGTTTGATTAGGTTTTAAGATTTAGTCCTTTTATTTGCTTGGCTGCTGTTTTTTAGGTATTTTGACAACCTGTTTCTATGCTTTTAATGATCTTTTATACCAATACGTTTAACTTTCTTTGTTCAGTCACGTTGAAGAAGTCTGAATAAATAGACGAAAGCTCCTTGGTGATATGCTCTTTTAACATCTTTTTAACCTGCAGTTGATCACTCCTTTTTATCGTTTTACTCTTTTCTACATAATTACTTAAAAAGTTGAGTCTTTTGAATCCTTAAGGATCCTGCAAGTTTCCTGGGGAATATTGTCGCTACAAGTATCTGTACTCTGAATATATTTCATCTTTAGCTGGAACTGGAGAATCCTTTAGATCCAATATCTCAAAGCATCATGAAGCAAGCATACCTGATCCGGAACCTTTGGGCCTAAAAAGTTCGAAAGGACCATCATCATGGCCTTTAGAAAGAACATCTACTCAAGGACGTTATTCCCAAAGGCTTGAAACTGAAATTTAATATAGCATTAGGATCAGAGGACCACAAGCTGGTACAAGGTTGTCAACTCTCTCTTCATTCGGCCTCTAAGGGCAATATTCAGGAACGAATAAATTATACGGATAAGAATTCCAGTTATCTCGTGAAGGAACTAGAACGGGAAAAGCAGAAATTGTTCACTAAAACTGAGAAAAACGTTGGCAGTTTCCTGTTGGCAAAGTGCAAGACAGGAAGCCGCTAATTTGCAAATTTTACTGAACAAGAGGAAAGAAAACAAATGGAGGAGGGATCAAGAATTAATCTTATCTTCTTCTGCTCTCAACACACCCAACGTCCTCCCCCCCCCCCTTAAAAAAAAAAAAAAAAAAAAAAAAAAAAAACGAAGGCGGCGGTTCAATTGTTCTTTAAGGTGAAATAGGAGAAAGGGTTTAAAGAAGCATACTTTCTTTGTTACCCCTACCCTTAGTGAGAAGCATCTGCCCGTTAATTTTAGCCACTACTACTGCTCCACAGAAGAAATCTTGCTTCTGTCTAAAGGACTTTCTTTTTGTCCCACTCCCAAGGACGTGAATTGGGTAAAAGTGAGGGATGACCTCAATAAATTCGTCCGGCGACTTAGACTGCATGAATACTTTAACAAAGAATCTAACCTAGAAGATGAAGAAGATGCAGTAGGATCACCATCCATTTACCAACGGCTCAAAATTACTAGCAACTGGGCACCACCAACAGCTAAAGACCCGGCCCTTGAGAACTTTTTAGCTGCAGTTAGTGAGGACTTACTTAATCCTTTGGACAAAAAGAAAGTAAAGGACAACCTTTCTAAAGTTGAAAGAAGGGCACTTTATAATTTAGCTTTCGAGTAAGTATAACAAAAAGGTGTTGACCCAATCAGGTAATGAGTTACACTATTCTAAACTAAGGTCTGATTCCACACCAGGGTTTACTAACATAATTTCCAATTGGGCCAAAAAATGGCGACTAAAAGGGGAAATTGATGAAAAATAGCTAATTGGATTGTGAATCCCAAAGCTAAAGCAGACAAAGTATTTGGGAGGGTTAAAACTCACAAAGAGGGGAATCCTCTGAGACTTATCGCCTCAGGGAGGGGTACAGCTATTGAAACTTTGTCGGCTTACACTAAGGTCTTTCTTCAGCCATTAGCTACTCAATCGCCACATTATTTAAAAGACACTACCGACTTCTTGAATAGGTTAATGAAGTTTACTGAAAAGGGACCCCTGCCCAAATCTCAATTATTAGTATCCTGGGACATTACTGCTATGTTCCCTAATATTGACAATAACTTAGGTCTTGCATCCGTTAAAGAAGCATTAGATGGTCGTGATATTTGTAAGCCCTCAACAGAATGTCATTTTGAGGCGATGGAAATATGTTTAAAAAATAACAATTCCTCGTTCGAAGGCAGTCATTTTTTACAAATCCATGGAACTGCTACGGACCCTGAAAATGCCTGCAGTTATGCAGATATAGCTATGGGTAAATTAGATCGTATAGCTAATAATGAAGGCCCCTTTAAGCCGAACAACTGCTGGCGTTTCAGAGATGACATTTTTGAAGTGTGGACGCATGCGGAAGAAGCCCTACATATGTACACTGACTTCATTAATTCTATTTACCCCACGATTAAATTTGTACTACGAATTCTTACAAAGAGGTTGAATTTTTATATGTTATAATTAAACTTGCTAATGGCCAACTTTCTACTAGTGTATATTCTAAGCCTACCGACGGCCATCTTTATTTATTAACTAATAGTGCTCATCCTATGTGTGTGTATATATGCTTCACTTAAAACATGGGTTTACAGGATTTGCTACGTTAGAGAGGTACTTAGTCTAAGCATTTTGGTGAAATTTGAAATAAAATCCGATATGTCGTTTTAAAGATATGTGCACCTCACGTTTTCACATTTTCAACAAAAAGTGAAGTTAAATCAAGCGCATAAGACATATCCCCCAATTGGTTCACAGTCTTTTGTTTTTCTTCAAACTTTAGAGTTGATTTTCTCCTTAACAACCCCATATTATTAAAATGTGATTGCATAAGTGACATAAGAAGTTTACAAACTTTGCATCCCCAAAGGGAGGTCGTGTTCCAACTGATTTCAAGATCAACACAACAGTCTGATACAGCAAAGGGAAACAAAGCATTCTTTGTAAATGTGGGGAAGTGATATAACTCACTTTGTAACACATATCTACTGACTATATTACAATTTCTCGAGAATTACCATGTCCGATTTGAATAAAATTTCACCACACTGAGTAGTTTTGGTTCCTCTTTCTGATATCAAAATTAAATTTTTGCTCAAACGTCCATTTAAGTTTGGTTTCTATAGGATTACTTGCAGTACACCGATCTTTGTCACGATGTCAGAAGTTCTTCCCACTTTGGAGGAAAAAACCAACATCAACAATACGAAACAGATGATTGGTCAGGTAATGAGATAAATGCATTAATCTTCACCACAAGTGGGTGGGGCGAATTTTACTGGGTGAGATCAGGCGTTCCATGCATATGTTCATTGGTGCCACCCCGTTCTTGGCGAGAGTGGTTAATTAAAGCATCCCAGTTGCAGCCGGGGGTTCTTGGGTTCGTCTCCCGACCGGGTTATACCCACTGATTTATATGAAGGATACTACATATTTTGTAAAAAGTCCAATGTAAGAAGCTCACGTTGATTGCGATAGGTTGATATGTTGCCATACAACATAATTATTGTTACATCTCCTCCTAATAACCCTTATCTATGCATGTTAGGCTAATAACCATAGGCGTGCTCCTTTACACTCATTGCATGCATGTATTCTTGCAAATAAACTTTAATGCAATTGCATACAAGTGGAGTATATTTTGGTACTGGTTAGGTGCAGGAGCAAATTCGAGTCTGGCAGGACAGGGCAGACGGCTAAAGTTATTAACCAAAGTAGTCCCTAAGTTTTCATCCCTTATTATGTAATTACGTTACGAAAATTTGAAAGTTATAGTATTATCAACATTAGATAGAGTACTAAATAATTGGCTTTAAACTTCAAAATCTGTTAATAAGGTTCCATCCTTTACCAAATTAATATGAGTTACTGTAAGGTACCACAATATATTTTGTCTTAAATAAATAATAAAATTTCAATGGTTCCCATGCAATTTTGGAGGCCCGAAAATTTAGTCATAGAATAATATATAAATACATCAAAATAAGGATGAAACTGGATATTCACAATACAAAATTTTACAGCTTTGTTTAAACCTTTTTACATGTTTCCAGTATAAGGCAACCCTAAGGGCAACCCAATAGCGCGTATTCATTACTTGACGAACGAAAACATGCGGTAAACAAATATCGTATAATTTTGCAAACTCGGTGCCTGGGCCGGTGGGCGATCGGTTCGAGGCCACCCAGCATTGCCACAGAACTGAAGGCCACTCGTAAGCCGAGTCGAAGCAATTCACATTGAGGCTATGCCCTTGCGCAGATCCTCGATCCAAATGTTCGGGATAAACAAACCCTATCAATCCCGCTCCTACTAATTTTCAAAATTAAAGTTTTTTGTGATCATTCAAGTCAGGAATTATATTCAAGTCAGTCTTTCTTAATCCGTCCATAACGATACATCTGAGGTGTAATTCAATGGTTTTGTCTAGTGTACTGTCTAGTTAGTCGTTTGAGAGTAAAATTTGCATTAGTAATCTGCCGTAAAGTAGACCTGCACATTTTCCTTTCTCGTCAAAGCCATTGATTTATTAAGTACACCCCGTTCATTGAAAAAGTAAAGATTCATATATCTATCTACGAAAGAGTTATTATGAGAACAGCATTTATAGGCAATAATGATGAAAAATGGCTAACTTAGAGGTATCTTTATAGTTTCGGTATATCTTCTAATAATACTTCGTTTTGCCGTACAACGTTTCGTCTTCAGTCCATGGTTTTCCAAGGGCCGGAGGTAAACCGCTGAACTTGAAATGTTGGTACGAGCACTACAATATATAGTACGTATAGGGTAGTTTCTGCTTCAATGGTGGCGCGACCCAACAGGTTCTAAGACAAAAGTTTTGGTAATTTGGGAAACAAATCTGGTAGTAGCAATAAAAAATATCTTTATTCCTTAAGACAGCTAACTGTTTGCCTAGAGACAGGTATGGAAATGAACCCTTTTTTTCGATAAGTGTCTTAGCCATTAGCTCTTCTATATATATTTTAATCTTCTTTATAATTGTCAAAAGTGAGAATCATGACAAATACTGAAATGATCCATAATAACATCTTCATCATAAATATAAGCAATCAACCAAAACCGAGCTGATGCATAATTTACATATATTTTAGAAGCTAATGATAATTATAAATCTATGAGACAAAAGAGGGCGGGCGCCTAGAACTTTTGGCAATTTATCACTGACACAAGTGAGAAAAGTCTTCGACACTAGTAACTGATCTATTCGTGAATCGAGATACATTCAGTGAAAAAGAAACTAGCCAAGGGCGAGTATGTAGAAATTCTTAACGGAATTTCAGATTTTCCCACTATCGTCGCTATGGCGATTACTATTACTATTATTTTGGGGGTGGGGAGGGGGTCCCGGGGTTTTGTCACTTCCAGAGCATGGAAAAGTTTACCAGACTGATTTATGAGCGAGAACTAATGCATTATAAATTGTCGCTAAGGTCTTGCACATACTGACAAATAAAAGGAAACGTCGTACACTATGTGATGAGCTCGGTTTGTATATTCCATACGTGACCGAATCCACGCGGCAACGAATTACCTCATTCGCTTGTTGGCCACCGCTAGATCACCAGAAGGTTAAAATTGAGAAGTTTAACTCCAATCCAAAACTTAAACCAATTTTGTCGCGCTTCACTTGCTTGTCCACAAGAAATATATCATAGAACGGCCGTACGCAGTAGGCACTAGGAAAAGTTTGTAAGGGCTAAACTGCCCCTTTCATGAATATCGTGATAGATTCTACACTGTTAAGCGGTTTAACTTTCCTTTGAAGCGCTTTTATTTAATTAGACTA
The DNA here is from genome assembly GCA_037179385.1 of Holothuria scabra. Lineage (NCBI taxonomy): Eukaryota > Metazoa > Echinodermata > Holothuroidea > Aspidochirotida > Holothuriidae > Holothuria > Holothuria scabra. The sequence goes on from CM074197.1 coordinate 31,912,980, forward strand.
TATGAAAGATAAATGGACGGGCATGCGGGCGAACGGACGAACAGACGGAAGGACGGACGAACAGACGGAAGGACGGACGGACGGACGGACGGATAGGTCGACCAATCGATGGAAGACAATAAAAGCAGTGTAACCTAAATTTCCTACACTAGTGGGACATACTCATGGAATATGGGAACGATATGGAGCCGTTCATTGTACTTGGAAACGGACACGAACGGAACACAGTCGCAACCAAACACTGACGAAAACACCAGAACAAATTAACTGACAAAAAAAAATGTAGATTGGGAGATGAGACACGAATGCAGGCCTATGTATTATTTGATGTCAACTAGAAAAAAGGTAAAATACGGTTTTTAATATGGTTCAAGTTCAAGTTTAGTTTCAAGTAGCGTACGGCTCAAATACGGCGCAAGTTCTTCCGTTTAGTCTCCTGTTACGACAGGCGCAAAATACCAAAGGCCATAGGAGTATGAAGCGGGGAGAGGGGGTGCCGCGGGTGCAATAGCCCCCAGTGAAAGAGGCTGCGGAAGTATACTTCGACCGCCCCCCCCCCCACCCCAACTTTCCCGGTCAAAAAAAAAACCTTCTTTCCGTTTGTGTGATACTCTCCGCTCTTCTTTCTCATGAAATTCCGAGTTCTCTTTTATACAAGCCCCAATTAGTAATTCATTGTTTCTAAAGAGCAAATTCCGTTTCGGAAACTTCAAATTTATTGGAGAGCTTCAGTTCGTAGGCCTTCAAAATAACATAATGTAGCAACAACGGTCTTCAGTCGATCAGCGTGCAATCATTCTCAGATGTGCCAATGAACGAAGTACACATTCTTCGATCCATAAACGCCCAGCTTTTCAAAGTTTTTTTTTTTTTGCAAGAAACCCAGAATCCCCAAATTTCTGCATTACAAACTCAATATTCAATATTTGTTTCAGAAAGGTGACAGTTTTGGCGCCCCAAATTACGTTCCTGATACAGTGGTGTTCACACTTCGAAGAACACTCGCGATATATTTCGGTGCTGCCCATTTCCCCTGAAAAAACTTTTTTCTCTCCAAAATTTCCTCCACGCTCCGCGCCAACTCACGGTGGCGCTCTGCTTGGATAGTCTTTCGGGAAAGGCTTGAGGCAGGGAATCATTTGCCCACTGTACTTAAATGCCTTCATGTTCACTTTTCATCAAATACCTTCAACCCTGTCAGTTGAATAGTCTGTGAGTAGATGGATTCTTTAGCAACTTGAAGAATTAAAATATTATCAATGTTCCTGAGTTTGCAGAGGGCATTGATATACTGAAATTGTTGTCTAGTGTAGCATGGTTGGAAAAAACGCCAATTTCATTTGAAAAAAATGATTTATAGCATTTAAAGAAACTTTCTTACTGGTAGAAAAAGCGAAAAATTTAGCATAAAAAATGTACCTTTAGTTCAATAGGGTAGGGTGAGGTGCATAGTCCAGAAATTGCTCCTCCCCCCCCCCCCCCCCCCGTAGGAACACACAGTTTCATATTGTTTCCTAAGCCACCACCGTGGGCTTATTTCTCAGGGAATAGTTGGTATAGACATCATATAACATAGGAATCGAGATACAATCTTTCAATCTTCTTCATTGCCACCCTTAGAGCTGGAATGACTGCAATTTATACAACATTTATAATGAACCGATTCGGTAGTGTTAAGGTCTTCTGTAGGCTTTGATTCTGCTTTCATGTTTTCAAGTATTTCTTACTTGTAAAGTACTTGAAACTTGAAATGTTTTTTAAGTGCTTGAAAACATACCGAAACATGCTGCACGAAGTTCCAAACAAAGACCTGAACTCAGTGTCAGAAACAAAGATAAAACACTTTTTACAAAAATTGTTAACACACAAAACAACCATTTTCAGGAGCGGGCAGTGTGATGATGACATCCCTCGGAGCAAGGAAAACCCCAGCAATCTCTCCAGTATGAACACGGACACTCCGCGTCAGGTAAGCACATAAACTAAAAGAAAATTACAGTAAGTGTTTTGGAAATGGAATCTATAGCACAAATGATAAAATGCTCTTCTTTATATAAACATCGGCAACAACTAAAAACAAGTTTTAAAACTACTGACCAAAAGTTAGCTAGTTGAGGTTTCACGAGGGCTCAGTTTCTAACCGTTTCGTTAAGTCGACCTCTCTACGAGATGTTGTTGTGACGGTATACCTTTTAGAGATGGCTGCCGTACGTAAGCAATGAAATCACTACCCTGTACTTTAGTAAGACATCTATACTTATATCTGTTCTGAATGTGCTGTTGTACTTAAAGGGAAACGAGGGACAACAATATACTGAACAGTGGATCTAAGGTGATTACTGGGATAAACCACAATCCTCCAAATTTCCCTTGTCTTAAAGTTGTGAAAAGGTCAAATGGGCACCGAACCTAAAAAGATTCAAATATTTGACTAGGTTCGGTTCGAAATGAACCATTTTTAATTCAAAATGGACCAAATCTAGTTAAATATTTGGTCTTTTTTCGGTTTGGTGCCCATTGGACCCTTTTCCGGTTCAATTTGAATCGGACGTTTTTAGAGTGAATAACCTTCGAAAAAATATGATATTAACAACATTCCATGATCTTATTTGCCTTTTGCATGGGACAGTTTCAGAGAATCAATGACTGTAAATTTAAACCAAACTAGATGAAAGTGATACAACAACATTGGTTTTACAGAATTAATCTTAAAAGGACTTTTTTAAGGAAAATTATTCTCTTCAAAACTGAAAGGGTTTAAAGGCCAAGGTGCGGGAGGGGGCTAGAACACATAGAGAGAACATTCTGCTTATTTGTACATCTTTACGACCATCAGCTTAAACATTAAATTTCACAGACTTTTAGAACATGGGGAAATTTGACTATGTAGTCCTATCCCGACCCTCTAATAGCCAGAAAACCACTCGTAGTGGCGGTCAAAAATGCTGCTAAAAGGAACCATGAACACACATTTAGTTTTCACATACTAAAGAGGAGCTGAATCTACAACATTTAGTGAAAACCCCTTTCAAATGGGACATGTATTCCTTGAGATCAGCTAATAAAGTTACTTGAGTTATGTTTCAAAGTAACTTGAAAAATCGGACGAGCAAGCACAAGTAACGTCATATCCTCGTATTAACAGTCCTTTGTATTTCCTAACACGTCTATACCGATTTTCTCCTCAACAATTCCAAGCAATCGCAAAACGATTGCGTAAATGACTTGAAATCCCCCCACGGTTAGAGCCTGTGAAATTCAAGGTCAGCATCACAGACTGAAACAAGCGAAAGGAGGCAAATCATTCTTTGTCAATGTGAGGAAGTAATGTAACGTCTGCTGCCCTCAACTTCACTTCCAAGTTGCCAGCCCAAATTTGGATGACTGATATTTCGAGAAATAGATGTTCGATAAATATTAAAGTCTGTTACCTTTATTAAGATCTAATTCTCTAATAGTTTGTTTTAATTTACTTATTTTATTTATTTATTTATTTATTTATTTATTTATTTATTTATTTATTTATTTTTATTTTTTTTTTTTTTTTTGCTTTTAATTAAGATAACTGGCAGTCATGCGACAGTAGATTAAACTGTTAGCACGGTATTGCAAATGTCCTCTTTTATGCTTTAAAAATTTTCCCTTAATGTGGGGCAAATTTAACCCTACCCAATTTGGGATCACCGACATCAATTAATCAATACGTAATAACAAATTATGATACATATATATATCATATATACATTGTGCTGTCACCACACCGATCAATTAATACAAATTTAGATTTTCATCCGAAAAGTTATTCACCACAGAAGGTACAAAAGATAAACCAGTAAAAACTTAAAATATTTGTATCAATTATTCAGTTCTCAGCTGCAAATTAGTACATATTCATTTTCTCTGAGAATCTTATTTCTGGAACTTAACTGCTTACATTGTACTTCACAACATTAAGTTGTTTGCAAGTTCAGTTATACATAGGTTTTTGCTCCTCAAGTCCGACAAATTAAATTTTTATTTAACAATCCTTTAATAACAGCATTTCCGTTTAAGGTCAATAAGAACAGTCACACCAACTTGAGGTAGTTTAGTAGACTGTCCTGTTTCATGATTGGCTGAGAGTCATGTGGCAATATTTGTTCTCTTCGAATGTGAAATTTAACGGAAGTTATTGCTTGGTTTACCTTGGATATGCAATATTTAACTTTTATTAAAATATGTTAGAAGATACTTTTGAAGAGCAATAAAACGAAACTTATGATAGCTGTTGATTCAAAATAAGTTTGGACCGACTGCTCTTGACCTTTACACTAATTTTGCCTATTCAGTCACTTTTGTTACGGTTTCTGTGACTGAAAACGGGCTTACATTGTTTTATTAATAGCAGATAATGGTAACAGTGACAAAGCTGAACATAAAAGCAATATATGCGGTACTGTCAGACTGTAAGGAGTCACTACATCTATCTTGTAGGTTGGATAATTATTGGCATCATTTGCAGTATTGAATGAGATTTTTGCTATCTCTCTCATATAACTCAATAAGCATTTGTACAATTCAACAGTTGTTCATTTGTTACAGCTATATGTATCCAGCGTCTTTGCAATTAGCAGGGAGGCGTGGGCCCCATTTATCGGTTGGTTTCAGTAAGGAGGCGAGTCGCTGGAGAACAAAAAAAAAACCTGGTCATTTGGTAAAATAAGAAATAACAATTTGACTTAAAAAGTACAAAAGCCAAATCACGATAATTATTTTAAGGTAGGTAAGTTGGTCTTTTATTTTTAATTATTATGTTTAAAAATTACTATTCGGACCATAACCATTCAGTTAAGTCAAATTGGGATCAACTGGAGACCGCTCTTTGTCGAAATATGTCCAGCTAGAATTGGACCAAAAACGTGGACGCACATTTGCAGTGACTACAAAGCGTAAAGCATTTACATTACAATTTTTACAGGAATCATTGTCTATTATCAGTTGCATTATTTGCTTTTTGTATATTTGAAGATACAGGTGATCTGTCTATGCCTGTAAACAACGCAGGAGACAATTCCATTTTAAACCCGTTGAACAGGTTTAACAGGTACAAAAGGTACTTGGGATCAAAATCAACAGGTTTCAAAAGGATTTCAACAGGTTCCAACAGGAACCTGTTAGCTTCTTTGGTGTAACCTGATGACACCGGCTGGCTTTCAACACTCCAAAAGGTAACTGGAGCATTGCCTGCAACCTTTTACCTTTGAATACTTGTTTACACCTGTACGAATTTTTAGCACGTTTCAACTGAATTTTTTCTTATGCATTGAGAGTGTTATGACACCCTAGTGAGGGCAATTGTTATTTGTTACCCATTCGATCTTTTTATTACATGACCATAACTTTTATCATTTTTCATTTTTTTAAGCAACAATCGCTGGATCCACGAGATTTTTATTTTATTTTTGCAGCAATAATATGGGTTTATAAAAATAAGAAAACTACACACCTACCCTGTTTTACGGAACTTTTTTTTTGTTTTGCAAAAGAAAAATTATGCTTTGAAAGTATTATAAACTGAGACAGAATGATGAAACACGGTATCGAAATAAGGTAGTTTAGTAGCCTTATTCTTTTCCAGAAAATATATTACTTACAGACACCAATTAAATTATTGTAATTTAATATAATTAGCATTGGTTTATCACTTGTACGTCGGTTTTTCATTCATTCCCAGTCACTTGCCCAGACGCATGTTTCGCTAGCCCGGTTACTGTAACCAGGCTCGTAAATTGCCTAATTAGCAACGAACATGTGGGTGCTTGTATAACGTTAGGCCTATGTGAACAACTGACACAAATGTATAACCACAATCAACCTTCTTTTCATAATATATTGAAACTTGAAGTAAATGAATAACGCTTGGAAGGAAAACAGCTCGTTTACCTTATAGATGAAATGATGAAAATAAAAATCGCCGACGTTACAGTTATACAATGTGCCGTGTTCGCTACCCGGAATCTCGCGACAACTTGATAAGCAGTTAGTTGTGAACGAGCATTGACCAACACGTTTTTCATGCACAATCCGCACTACACACATCTATACGTTTACGTACCGTATGTAGTACTGTACTGCGTTGTACAGCAGTTTTAAAGCCATGATTTTAATTGCTTCCATCGGAAGTTTATTTCGGCAAAACTATAATACATTCGGGTACAGCCAGGAAATTGGTACGTAATATATCGAGAAACTAATATAATAACACTTACTTTGGCAATCTTTTTTTTTAAAGAATAAGCAGGGTTTCGACATGCCCGGCGGGCCTAGCTGACTAAAATTGTACTTGCCCGAACGTGCGACTAGCGCCGGGCTAGCGGGCATACGCTAATTTCGAACCTTCTAACGCTAAATGTTTCGAGAATGCGAACTTATTACTTCTGTTAAAAGTTGAGACTAAACAGGCTATAGTTTTGGTCATGTCTAGAGCTTTTCATCTTAAGCAGTTATGTCACCTTTAACATGCAATAATTCCCTTTAAACCACAGCAAGTTTCTATACGAGGATATTTTACTGCCACGACAAGTCCCACAACTCGCTGTGTATTCCCGTCATGCTCGTTTCACAGTGCGTTGACTCGGTGCTTTCTGTTAGTTTCCACCCTACCCATGATTATCCGGGACGCCCTTCAGTTAATACAACATTTGAGTTTCTTGAAAATCCCAGGGATCACATTTTATTCGTCATGAATCTCGCATACGTCTAACTCAGTCCAATACCACCAAAAGGTTGCTTTAGAGCCAGTGGCGTACGCAGGATTTCTCTGAAGGGGGGTCATGTAGTATGGTTAGTGATTGCCGGTCTGGGAAGGGGTCTTAAGAAAATTGTTAATTGAAAAATTGAAAATTTTTGGCGTTTTCTAGGAGCCTAGATGCAAAATGGTTCAAGATTTTCGACTTTCACAGGAACAGAGCTAAAAGTTGAATAAATTGTGGTGGTTCATGAGGACAAAACTGAAACTTCTGAGTCTTTACACGTAATCTTTTGCCACTTACGCTACCTTTTCATGTAAAACTTGTCATTAAATTTGCATACTTTTAGGAGTCAAAATAAAAGAGCATCGGTCGGTATAGGCGAACGGGGGTATTTTAATTTGCCGTTTGTTGGGGGGGGGGGCACAAAACTTTATTCTCCCATGAAGATATCTAAGCGGAGCTCCATCATTGGTTGGTGCGAAAATTTCGAAAAACCAGACCTCTCAGATGGCCAATTTTTTTTTGACTTGCTTGCCAAGAGAATCTAAACATAGTCTATGTAACTAGCTTTTATTTGCAATAAGAAAAAAAATCAGGAACATGATAAGTGATCAGAAAATTACCACGTAAAATGTACTAGACTTACCACTATTAGGCCTATATTAAATGGTCTTGATTCTTTACGGAGAAACTGTTCAACGGAATTGAAAATATTCTAATGCTCCTCCGCTGTAACACTTGGCTAAAGCTCCACAAATTAATCTAATTGTCTGTGACTGCTCGAACTCCCGGGTGTTAATGATTTTACCCCTAACAGCTCTTGCATGATAAATGGCATACTATTTCTCACCGCACCTGAAAACCTGTCCCCGTCCCGTACGCCGGCCGGAGAAGGAGTCTAAGGAGTGAGCCCCTCCCCCTTTGAAAATTCTTACAAAGGTGTGCATCCTTGGACGCAATCGGTGCCACAAAGGAGATACAGAGGCTACTTTATTCAGTAAAGTTTGCAATTTGACAGAATTTGCCTTCTTGTAGGAATTAAAAAGTAGCCTTGCAGTGACAATCCTTCCCCATTGAAAATTTGTGAAAAATTGGGTGTCCTTATGTGAAATCTGGTGCCACGAATGCTACCTTTTGAAGTAAGGCCTGTGTTTTTAAATATGGCTTCGTATTTTTAGGATCTAAAAAAGAAAACATCCGTGAGAGGGGGCATGGACCCTACCCTCCGTATGCCATTGTTCAGAGCCGTACGATAAACTTGATCAACACCAAGCCTTTTTACCCTTACTCTCACTCGTCGTCGGTCTATGTTTAAAGTAGTTCTAACACCAAATTAGCTTTCCGTTCAAGAAGAGCGGTTTTCTCCCTTATTCAAATGAATGACCAAGGCAACAAAACTGGAAAAATATAAAGCCTGCCTCATCGGGGGCCATTTAGGGGAACATGTTCTCTCGTTTCAATGGATTCAAATAAGTACTTTACACAGCGGCTTATCATTTCCCTCAGTATCTATGGACAAAAGAAGAAGAGATGCACATTATCGATTTTCCTAAACTCCCTTCAAAATGAATGTCTACCTGTCTACGGAGAGGCACTGAGTAAGAGTGAAAACTTGCTGGTCACAACTCTATGATCATCATTGGTGACTTTTAATCCTCAGGACCACTGGGCATTTTCACCCAGCCCGCTACATGCTACGCCGCTGACTTTACAGAACAAGTTGTGGGATGACAATAAAGTCCTATTTGATCTACAGTTTGGCTTTAAAAATAGCCCCGACACCTGCCACGCCCTGCATGAAACCATAAATTTTGTCCGTTCCTTTCTGGGTAAAGGTGAGAACGTGCTTAGTCTTTACTTGGATCTTCAAAAGGCTTTCGCCACTGTTAATCACAAAATTCTTGAAACAATGGGTATTTGTAAATGGCACCATGTCTGACTGGTCTTATGTCACAACTGGTATTCCTCAAGGTTCTGTTCTGAGTCCCTTGTTAATTTTGATTTACGTTGACGACATTAAGAATGGGGTCCCTAATAAATCGCTCGGATTGTCTGCCGACGACACCAATGTGTTTGTACATGACAAGGATTGTAGCAATCTTATTGTTAAGGCTAAAAGTGTCCTCGGTAATCCTAAACATTGGTTAGGTGCAAACAAACTCACGCTTCATCTGGGAAAAACGACTTACACAGTCTTCCATACAAAAGCGCGTAATGCCCACTCATGTCCTATATATTTTTTTTTTTCACTCTTAATTCCAGTATCCGAGAGTGCAAAATACTTGGGTCTCATTGTTGATGATGAGTTGTCAAACCACACATTGATTACCTTTGTTATCGATCGTTAAGTACACTGGTATATTTTATCGTCTAAGGTTTTCTGTTCCTCTCTCCGTTTAACTTCAGATTAATTATTCGCTTGTTTATTCAAAGGTTGCTTTTTGCATAGAAATTTATGTGATGACAAACAGTTCTGTTCTAAAACCGTTACAACTATTACAGAATAGAATCTTAAAAACGATTTCTTTCAAACATCGACGTTTCTCAACCAACCCTCTCCATTGCAACCTTGGAGTACTTAAAATCGATGATATTCACATTTTCTAGATGCAAAGCTTTATTTTCAAATATGTGGACGACCTTCTGCCCAATGTTTTTAGAACTATTGTTCATAAAAATAGCAATTGACTCTCACAACTGCCCTTTTATCCCTCTCGCCATTACGAATCATGTACCAAATTCAATTTCTTACCGAAAAATTATTATATGCGGCAGAGGACCAAACGTTTGTTCACTGTTCAGAGAAGATTCCTTCATTTAACCCACGCGATTACAGCCCGTGAGACCGAAGATCCGGGGGACCGAAAATGGTTCACGAGACCGAGAAGGCCCCCGTTGCCTCTTCTATTGTCTACATTCCAAACGTATTCTTAATGTCCTAAGGGCTGCCTTACCATAATTTTCCCACAACCGCTATAGTAAGTGCCAATATGGAAAACGTTGCAACAACGGTGATCACTGTCCATATGGCCATTTTTCTGAATTCCCTAAAGGATTGAAACTAGCATCTGATACCCTAAAACCTTGAGTTTGTGTCACACACTTTCCACGCATGCCATTTTTTTTTTCGTCACCTCCACAATCGATTCGCCTTCCGTCTTTGACATGACAGCATATATCATGTACACAGGAATAGCAACGAATGAAGACAGGGAGATCATCCACCCGAAAACATGGGCTGATGTCGGAAAAATGTATTCCCCATACTTGGCAGGCGAAAAGTAGCAGAAATTTGACAAGGTAACCAGCTAAATGGGAAGTAAATAAATGACAATGGTTATTGGTTATTTTAACTTCAGATGAACTTGCGCTAGCGCGAAAATAACATTAAGCACTACAAAAAGCAGCAACACAATTACCCGCCAAACCTTCCTAGCTTGTATTATTGCAATCATTCTACCAAAGTACGTTTTCGTATAGGCTGGACAAAATTAATTGCTTTCAAGTGACACATCGAATCAAACTCTTCCAGCGCTATGAGCCTGACACTGTAAGAAAACATACTGTGACTTATTCAGCTCACATGACTTATTCAGCTCAACAAAATGGTATAGTTAGGCCCGTATTCAAGAGTGGCAATGGGTGTCGCCCCATATTAAAATAATTTCTCCCCGTCTAGAAGTTTTTTGGTGGGGGAAAGCCAACGTGTATTTATGAATGCATAAGGACTGATTAAACGAAATTAAGCACCAAATTAAACATTACCGGGTAAGTGCCTCAGTGTTAAAAAAGCTGAGGTTAGGACTTAAGCGCTCCCTCCACCAGCACCACGTGCTTCTGCTATCCCAGCCATCAACAGGAACAAAATGAAATCCAACATATACGGTACTCTAATTTGTCGGTGGGCCCTTCCCCTCGCGTAGATTTCCCCTCTTCGGAATCTGTCCTGGCCACGGCCTGGATGTAGTTTCAGAACTAAGTTTTGTTCCGTCAGATAACGACCTTATCTTAAACTTAACTCTCACCTATCATCATTGTCTTCTTGTCTCTAATTTGCTGATATCCTAACAACAATCGATACTTACTGATAATATGAAAGGCGAAATCACCCCAAGCAGGTTCTCCGGTACAGATTTGGTTCATACCCCATCATTGTCTTTATGTCATTGCTGAATCGTTGGAAACCTATAAAAAATGGGAACTTCAAAGCTCAAGATATTGTTTTTGTTTCCATTGCTTTTAATATTGGTTTGTCTGAAGCTTTTTCAAATTAAACGATTTTGAACCAAGTTACTGTATAAACTTTCCTGCACGAGTTTGTCCTCACGAAGGCATCAACACCGTACAATACATTGCAAAATAAACATCACTTCAATCAAATTGGCTTAGACATTTCTTAACTCAAACAAATAACAAGATGGGATATACAAAATATTTATTGAAATTGGGATCACTAGTCCCGATGCAGCAGACGTCAAAAGGGCTAATGATCAAATACGGATATGAAACAATTTATTTAGTTCAATGTTAAAACATGTGCGCACACTTCATTTCAATTACAAGGTGGGAACGATTTGACACAGTAAATTTCCGAAATGTGTCCTCTAGCACAGGTAGCTGAGAGCATTTAGAAACAATTGAAAAGCAGTGAATGTATTGACGTCATGGAACGTCAATTTGACGGCATTTATACAATTAATAATACCCGTCAGACATCATGAAAAATTCTCACTAGAGGATAAAACCTATACGTGTTCCCTGACTGACAGGGGCGACGTCAAGGGGACAGGGGGATACCCGAACCCCTACATTGGCAAAAAATGTGAAAAGAAAAGAAAGGGAAGGGAATTAGAAAAAAATCAGCAATCAACCCGTGTTTTGCCCCTCCGGTCCACGATCACAATACCCTTGCCGACCGGCGCACAGATAGCCGTTGGGGTTAGTGGAAGTTGCAATGATACGCGCTTGCTTTCATAATTGGGACTACATAATTTCGGTAAGATGATCATGTGTCCATACCATATATATACGAATGGAGAGGGAAAAGATGATCGAGAAGATTGTCACGGAAAATCTTGCACAATACCAGTCAATCAACACGAATAGGTATAAGCCACTCTGGAAGATAGAAAAATGGTACTACACAAAAATAATCTCCATAATTTAAATGGTTGGTTTTCCAACGTTAACAAAATGCTCTTACTAGTTTGGCTTTATCCATAATATTTAGCATATTTGGCATATCCATAATATTAAGAGAACATTTCATGTTCTGCTTATGAATGCAGAAAATGATCCATGCTACATGACAGACCAATAATGTAAAAGCTCTGAGGACCATGAGGTTGGTCACGTATTATTCTTCAGTGTACATCATAGCTTCTTTAGGAAGCAGTTTGGAGTTTAGTTTCGCCAAACAGCCCTTCTCCAGAGGGTCGGGAGGACTTTCGAAAAAGTAGCACAAAATGATCCATGCTAGTCCACCCTAGCAGAACAGAAGTAATATTAGAGTATAATAGACATGTGATTGTACCACATGGCCTTTCAAACCTAAACAATAGCCGAATGACCCGGTTCTGACTTAAAACATCTATTCTATCGATTTTTATATTGATTATTTAAATTAATTTACTGTTCAATTGCAGAGAGAGAGAAAATATATTTTTCTTCATTTATGAAACATCTAGACACTGTAACCATTCGAAAGAGTAAGGCATGAAAACATACACAAACATACGTCTAAAAGACACATCAAGAGTTGGGGACAAAGATGCACACAGATGAAACACGTGGCGTCAAGGACCACATAAAAACTCGAAATTTAGGGTTTAATGTAAGTGGCTATTACTAGCTCTTTGTAACCCTGTCGAATAAGTTGCAAGCTTCTAATGAAAAAGATTAAAGAGAACTAAAGTTAAAAACCTTCGTCACCATAGTGATACTGAGCAAAAGTCCACAACAACATGTCACAAGCGTCATCTGTGGTTTCCAGTCAAACTTAAAATGAGGAAATACAACTAAGTTTTACCTAGTTAGAATTGCTGGGTTAACAACTTTAAGTTCTATGAACAAAATCGCCTACGATCTTGGACAAAACTGTCGGAACACTTTGTTATAATATTCGTTAACTCAGTTATCCGACTAACATGAAACCTCCGCTCCCTACCCAATGTTGCGCCACAGAGAGTGGCTCCGTGCCGTAAAGAGCCTAACAGTGGTCAACGTTGAAAGGTTGGAACGGGGTGTTCCATTGATTTCTTTTGTCCAAGATTGTATCTTATAGTAAATACCTATATGCAGTAGCGTATCAGGGCAGGGGACAAAGAGCCCCCCGACCTGTCCGACCGGGAAAGCCAGCTCAATCTACCGGATTGAAAAAGGAAAAAACAAGGAAAGAAGAGAAAGGAAGAAACGAAGAGAAAGGAAAAAGAAGAAGAGTGTGGAAGGGAAAGAGATTATTTAGCTTCAGAGAGGATTCCACAAAGTCTTTTTCGTTTCTTGTCCATCGGGCTAGCTGTTCTTCAAGTCTCCTTGTCCGCATGCATATCTATTTGTTCACTTTTAATATGCCTTTGTGGAGACTTTTCTAGGATACTCGACCGGTGGGCTATATGGCATTGAGCAGTGTAAATGCCCGAGTAACTTCTTACTTGTTCCACACTGTGGGACGTGGGATTTGTCGAAGCCTGCTTTAGATAATAGGGAACTGAAAAGTTTTTACCGTTTTCTTAAAACCCGTTGAAGATTAAAGTAAAATTCAGCATGAATGTCCGTCAGAAAATTCGTAACATTTTTTAGCAAATCCAATCATTTTTTTTTATCTGTAACATAACATAATACAAGAATCGCGATACCGGTTCTTGAATTTCGGGCAAGGGCCTGCAAGAATCGGAGAGCCAGTTTGAGTCTTAAAAAATCTGGCATGTTTTTAATTACACTGAAAACTACGAGTGCACCGATCCTTTCAAAAAATTGTCTGAACAAAACAACGCATTATAGTCACAAAAAATGTTCATGAAGAGTCAAAATGTTTACAAAAGTTGCAATTCATTCGAGCAGCTTATAAAACAATTATTCCTCACCCGCACTTCAGAGTCTTTGTCAACGTTCTAGTCGCATCGGTAGAAGATTCGGGCAGAAATTGCACAAATGTCCTGAGATGATTTCAATTGCTAGATTATACGGAAAGACGGGAGTGTACAGTTGTATACACGTGCTGAAAATGTTGCGTGAAAAACGGTAGTGGTTCATTTTATGTAGTAATTTTCTAATCATTTTGAAGGCTAATTTAAGCATGTGATTTCAAAGGGAATCTCAAAGTAACGACTGCTAAGATTCTATTCACAAGCCTGGGAATATTATTTCCGGACGTCTGAGGGGTCGCGATGTTTCAAAATTTTCTGAACGCTGCGCGCCAACTGATGGGGGTGGGCGATCCGCATATGAAGTCTTTAAGACAGAAAAATATTTCAAGCAGAAAAATCTGTCCAATACTGGAATGCTCCTATGCGCCTATGGCCTAGCTTCACGTAGGTTTCTTATCAAAACTTCAATAACCCTCGGTCTCTAAATAATGTATAAGGCTTTTGCGAACGGGGCGGGGAGAGGAGGAAGGAAAGTTTTCACCGTGAAAATATGGCCATTTGCCCCCTCCCCCAGATACGCCACTGTCCGTTTGTTGTTATTTTGGGAATAGTTACTGAACTAGCTGCAACTAACAAATGTATGTAAATGTTACAATTATTTCGGGATCCTGATATATTATCAAAATTAAGCAAATTTAAGCCGACACAATTAAAGACAGGAAATCACTTTGAAAAACTGAAATAGCAATAGTATGTATTAATTCTTTATGACGTAGAAAGTGTTCTCAATTAATAAAGTGATAACTGATTCCTTCCAACCTTCTCAGTACATGATTGACGGTTATGAAAGTTAAACGATAAATGAATTAGGCCTATATGTAATCTGATGGATAAATTAATACAGCGTATCTTAAAGGACATATCTACTCACCCCAGACAATATCAAGTCCTAATCTACTTACTTAAGCCCCTCCCAAACCTGTCTAAACTCATTCTATCACTATCTCAGTTTGTTGCCTCATAAGATGAGTATACAAGACACACTGCGTAATAGGAACACTTCCAGGATGGGCGCATTACAAGCTGTGTAATATGAGCCGCAGAAGGCTACTCTTCATCTTTTGAATTGCTGTCAATCAAAGAGCTGTACCAATTGAGAACTTCTGTATACCTACCAAAATTGATTTGGGTGAGATGAACTGCCATTAATTTTTTCAAGAGGCACGTAAGACAGTTCATACGAAAAAAAAACTTTTGTTGTCCTTCAAAAAAACTTTGTTAAGCCCGCCCAGTTGTATATATCTTTGTGGGTATGCAATGATTCGAACTTCTTAGATTAATGACAGATCGTTAAATTTAAGGAAATATCTATAATCAGGTTCATACAATTAAAGACAATCTTACCTCACTGTCCAGTCCTAAAGTAAACAACATTATAAAGAAGAAAAAAGACCACACTTGGGAACCGGGCATCCTGGCCAACGCCTCTGGATAGGCTGTAAATGCAAGTACGGTGCCTGTATCGCAAGATGATATTGCATTAGCAGTCTAATTTAGGCCTACAAATAAGTCGACATATTGCGAATTCTGCATTTCTGAAAATATTCTAAAAATTTTGAAACCTTCTTTCTTTTTGAAAAATACCTCTAACTTCAAGACAAATTTGTTGGTTCAGGGGGGAAAAGATTCGTCATGATACATGTTCAAAACGATAACATAAAAAATACTTCATGGGGTAAAATGGTTTCGGCCAAATTTCTAACGAATTGGTTGAAGATAGGCACAATGCCAGGAGGTTCCGTTTTTAAAGTCTCCGGTATGACTCGGCCAGGACTCGAACTCCCGACCACCCGACCGTACGTCCGGTGCTCTAACTACTTTACCACTTGACCGCTTGACATGCTCTTTAAAATGGGACCTACCACCGTTGATGATGATTCAAAAAGGAAGAGGAAATCAATGCAGTGACTCACTACTTATAAAAAAAAAAGTAATGGACGAATCTCGATTAAGTGAGGATGTTAGAAGTTGAGGCACCCATAAAAACAAAAGAGGACTTAATTAGTATCTCTCTAACACATTAACAGAATGCAAGCGTGTTGCTTGCTCTTCGACCCCCAAGGGTCGAGTAGTAGTTCTTCAGGTTGAGTTCTTCAGGCTGAGAAGAATACTCCACCCCCCCCCCCCCACCACCACCACCATTTTCCAGGGGGCTTGGTTCCGGTTATCTACGCGAACGTTTATTTTTATACGTTTAAATGGTCCATCGGGAACCAAAAGACTGTAAAATCATTTTTACACAGAATACATTAAGAAAAACTGACCGCTTTGGACGACGTCTTCGATAGCCTGATTACTATCGTGAGCTATAAATCTGAGTACGGAACAAACAGCAAACCCTGCAAAGGCACTTGTGCCGCAATTTATCATAACAACATACACTCCATCGCTGTAATAGAATGAAGTATACATAACTTCAACGATATCATGGGATGGATATGTCCTTTGAAGTTAACAAACCTCCCAGTGATTAATCTAAACAAAAGGGTGACTTCTTGCTGTGTCTAGTAATTGACAGTAATCCAGGGTCCCCGTTTGAATGCCTGATTTTCCAAGTATGTGGTTATACTAGTCTGAGTTCTAAGGCATCCCTCTTCCTAATAAAACGTTATCTGATCATGGACAACATAAAAAAAATTTCTTCAAAATGTCAAATAATTGGATTTGTAACAAAGAGGTTGGCATTCTTCCCCGACTTTTGTATTTTCTATATTCCAGAAGTGAACCCATTTCCAAAGGGGTTGTTCGTTTTGTGTAGGAATCTAGCTGTTTTGATCTTCAAAGGGGAAGTTTAAGCAAGAATTTATATTTCATATGTGAAAGAGGAACCAAACCCACAGAGTGTGATGAATGATCCATTGAAATCGGACATGTATTTCTTGAGATATCAGTATATGAAGTCAGTAGATGTGTGTTCCAAAGTGAGTTTGTGGGCAGCAGAGCTTATAATCACTTCATCACATTCACAAGGAATGTTTTGTTTGACTTTATTTTATCACACTGATGTGTTGACCTTGACATTTAATAGGAATAGGACCTCCCTCTAGACCCTCACTTCAAGATTAAACTAATAGGATGAAAAACAAAACAAAAAAAAACAAAAAACACTAGCCAACAATGTCAACCCATGACATTTACACTGCTCGCTTCAAATTCACTTTTTGCTAATATCTCGAGCACCGAACACGGTAAATGAGTGAAATATTCAACAGGATGCTTAGAATTTGTTCCTCATTAACACATAAAACGAAAAATTGGTTCCGGACTATTCTTTTAATTGATCAATACAGTCAGGCGTGCATATTGCACATGGTTTTCAGATAGCGTCCAAACTTCGTTTTGATACCAAGTTTTATTTTAAACTTTTTTACACATTCAAAAGTAAAAGAATTTATTGGATTAATAAGCCGTGCAATTTCTTACCGGTAGCAGTTATTGTGAAAATCGTTGTAACTTGCTAGATTAAGTTTCGTTCCAAGGGATATTCCAAGTGAAAAGAAAATTTGTACAGCAGCATCAAGCCAAGGCTTTCAAAATGATAGTCGTTCAAGATGAAAAGGAAAAAAATAATCTTAATATTTTTAACACTTCTCAACACTCTAAAAATATTTGTCATTGAAATAAAAAGATCACCAGCATTTGGTTCCATATGTGACGATACTGAAATTTGGTAAGATTTGTAGAACATTATTGTAGATTTGTGAGCTAATTGTAACGCTGAATGCCAGCTTTGTCTATGACTTTTAATTTATTCTCGTTAATTTTTCAGTCATAATCTCCAAATAATAAGTATAAAGCATCACGACTAAACCTGGAAGGAATTCAGGAGAAATCCGAAATAGGCTTCGTAGAGCTTTTATCTTATGAGCCCTCGTGGAACAATCCACAAGTTGTTTGGGGAACCTTCCACGTGGGAGACAAATTATGGAATGAAGTAACCAATTTCAGTACTTTGCATACGTGTCCATGTGTTGGTGATTAATTACTTTATAAAACTGAATTTTATATTGGGTGGATATTTTGAGTTTATTACATCAATTTTGGGAAATAGAACAGGCAAACATGAAAAACATACATGGTTTGTTTTAAAGAAAACAGCATTAAGATGTCAGGAACAGTCAAGCGACTTTTTTAGCAAATTTTATACAAGAACTTCCGGATTTTACTGGTTTTTAACTAGGTTCTTACCGGATTCCACCTTGCTTCAGTTGAATGAACGTTAAAAATGTATCTTGGCAAAACTCAAAGTTTGGACCTGTACAATTTTACAATCTTTCTGATTTTTATTTAATTTACAGCCTGTTTGCATTTTTAAAACGTTGTGAAAAAGTTGTAAAGAATATATTTTTCGTCTTTTAGTATCAAGTTTTGAACTTCGTAGACCATTTGAAAATAAGATGTATGGTTATGGATTAACATTATTTAGACCTCAGATGTTGCAGCATTTGCAAACGTTGTACCTTGATAGCTATAAGATCTCCAAACTTTGGGATCATGTAAAATTTCATCCCATCCCAAGCACCTGGTTTATAACGTTATTCCTCTAAGAGACAGGATAATTAGCACGATGTATGGGAAAAGGGCGGTAACATATACAACCTGAAACAACACAAAAAATAAAAACCTTTACACGATATTATGTCAATTTCACACAACTCCCTATCATTTAATTAAACCTGTATGTCTTATAATTTTTGTATATTTCGCACCTCAGCGTTCTCGTCATGGTGCAATTGTGAAAACGGTATGCGCCATATATGGATCCTTGCTTTCTTGGTTGGAGTCCTGCTAATATTTAGTCTTTTTATACCTTCTTTTTAGTGTTTTTCTTATAGGATTTGTGTAAGGGGTGACTTTTACAAACATCGAATTACCACCGTGACGTTAGAAACTTAGCATATATAGTTTTAACTTCGAAAAGAGTTACAGTATTAATATTTTCTGTACATGCAAGTAGGATTACTGTCAAATATAGTAAATGTTGCGTTTAAGTATCAAAGAGTATTCAAATTAAATAGCATGAATTAAAATGGTTCACCTTTCCCAATGATTTTATTCCTTTGGCTATGCTGACATAGCAGGCAACCCAGGATACAATCAGACAAGCCAACAAGTGCCAGTTTATACCACTGATCTCTCCCATTGAAGATGGCAGGTCATGGACTCCGTAGATGAAATACAGAAAACTTTTTCCTATATACCATGACAAGATTTCACAACAGCATCAGAAGTGACATTCAAATGCTACAATGTACTACTATAACTAAATACGGTATTATTACATCATTCCCTGTAACGATGACGGGAAGAAGTCGATTTGCCATGAGGTATTTTGACCATTGCTACTGTTAGACGGTTCAAAAAATGTAGAAACAAATATTCGATGGACATTTCATAATTTCAACAGACTGACTATAAGTTGCGTTTCAGGGGGGAAAAAAGCGTGTTACAGGCTCTTTTCCCCTCACGTGGACATTCTTCGCTTTCTTACTCGGTGAGAGATATGATCGACCCACCAATAACCAACTTCATAATATAATCGTAATACATTTTAATGATCACACTCACGTCCAAAATTCTTCACTGGCTCGTATCCGCTCTCCCGTTCGTCCTAACCTTTGTGTTGTATTGTGAAGGTCATCGAAATAATACTCTGTACTCCAATCGTTGTCACATGTTGCTCACGGTAGAGTAGGAAATGACAGGGATTTGATAACAAAATAAACTGACCAGGCGATGATGACATTATAGTAGATGAACAAAATGGTAGTTACTATGACGACCCCGATACCAACACCTATCATTGAACATTTTGTACGGAAAAGATTACGGTATTTCTTTAAATAATGTATTTCCTTTTTAATGTGTTACTTCGATCTGGTGTATTCATGAAATACAATTGACTTAACTTGGACAAAAATATTTTAAATTTATTTTCATGCATATTGCTGCTTCCTTTGAAGATAATCAAATTAAGTAGTTATGACAGGGGCGTCGATCGTGCTGGAGGGGGAGGGGGCAGGGGGGCAATCCCCCAATGGAAAAGCTGGAGGGGCAAACAAATCGTTTTGCGCCCCGCCATCAAGTAATTTAAGCCGATTAAAAACAAGTAGAACAAACAAAATATAACTTTGTGGTACACAAATGACATTATGTCTTCGAAAAAACGCCTGTTTGAGTCTGTTTGGAAGTAATAGCACTGCATTCATAAAGCGCCATCTATCTATGATATGTGTTTGATGTGCTTAATTGTCAATGTCAGTCATGTACGCGTGTTTGTTTGCGCGCGCATACGTGTGCGCTAGCGTTCGTGTTGGTAGGATTGCAGGAATTCCTGTTCGGGACATTATCCGGGTTCATGCTGTTGGAAAATACCCCCCCCCCCCTCCGCCCCATTTAAAAGCAGATCGACGACTTTGATTTATGATAATGGCATCCTAAATTGTTAGGTTAGAGCAAGTTGATCAATAGTTGTTTCCTCTTTCTACGTATGTACGCCTTTTACTTATCATCGCAGCTTAGTCAATGACATCAGGGTAGGTTACAGAAAAATGTATTGAGTCAGAATGATGTAACATATTCATTTTACTGTCCATTTATGTTTAATATAATGAATACATTATGTCTCTCTTGATGTTGACACCACGAACTTCCTTTACCCCATCGTTGTTCGACTTCTTAATATCTGTAGGCTGGGTAGGCCTACATTTTCATTCTAGAGCAGTGGCGTAGCCAATGGGGGGGGGGGGCAGGGGGGCAGGGAGGGGGGCAAGTTGTCCCCCTCGGAAAATATTTTGGGGAAATTTGTGGAATTTGGAGAAATTTCAAGTTGACGAAATAATACTTCCTTTTCCTATTTATTTAAATTTTTCTCAGTATAAGTAATCGTGAAACTTTTCTCATGCATAACTCGTATTTCCATGCAACGTATTTCCCAGATCTCATCTGTGTGACTGCAGCATGAAGGGCACTTGACTCGCGTTCCGCAGAAATGCCCTCTCTGTAGTACCGTGAATGTTCTCTGGTACACGTACAGGGTATTTTAATCAGTTCAACGTATACTGCGCAACACTGACAGGCTGTAGGACCGGAGCATAGGATACCATCATCGAGATAGTTCCCTACGTATTGTTGAGCTAATGTTATGTTCATCAACTTAATGCACTATTGGATAATAAAATATTAACGTAATCTTAGCCTCGTTAACGAAATATACCCTCATTTAATTATCACAATTACCGTTTGATTTCGCTCCACAACCATTATATTTATATTCGATTTAAGGCTGTCAGCAATACATACCGGTAGGATTCAGAGTTTCCAATTTTTCTTTTTTATATATATTGTGAACAAATTGTCTCCTTAAAAGTTTTCAGAATAAGAAAAATATGGCACTCTAAACATGCGGGAATGAGGCACAGGGGGTGTCATTTCCTGCAATCTTAGGGTGCTTTTAGTGAAATTTCCCCTGGCGGGACGCTCCGCGCGAACTGATGATATCACTCTCACCCGTCACTAAAGTTGACAACGCCCTGGGTTAGGTTAGGTTAGGTAAACCGAGGTTTACAGGTTTAACAGCCCAGTTTCGAACCTATTGGTTGACAGCGACGTATGTTAAGTTTAAGCATTTAATGGCCTCCCATCCTACAAGCTACCAGGCAGGTTATAGACTGATCTTACTCTGTGTTTAACCAGGGAGTTGCTAGCAATTACTCCCTGGTTTAACCATGGATGGAACTAAAAACGATAGCTAACCGTTATCTACATAAGCGGGATTACGGGGGGGGGGGGGGGGCACTTGCCACTCCCCCCTTTTTGTCCAGAACTTAGTTTTTTTTTTACGTCTTAGTCTGGTTGCTTCTGCTACAGAAACAAAAATTGGAACTGATAGAGCTTCGCAAGTGATACTTAATTACGTTGTATAATGTTTAAACAGGTCATATACTGCACTGAAAACTAAATAAAAACAACATTCTTCCATTAAATGTCTCAACGCTGTTTTTTTTTTTTTTTTTTTTTTTTTCGACAGGCTTCCGGCACACCCGTTTTAAATATTTCAGTTCCGTTACTGAGATGTCTCAAACGTTAAATTTTTCGGCGCGCTTCGCGCGCCCCATCATAGACAATGGCTGAATTCACATCACAAGAAAAGCCCCCTAGCTTTAGTTCTGAATAGACGATCCTGGCCCCAAAGGAGGGATCCCCCGAAGAACCTCAATTTTTAGTAATCCATTCTCCCTTCCCGCACGCTCTGCATTATCGATTCCGGCCGACTTTAATCATGCGGAGTAAGGATATAATTGAAAAAAGTCAAATTGTGATATTTGCGGTCTGTTAAGTGCCCGTCTTATGAAATTTTAAGTTGAAGATAAAATGCATCATTTTAATGCCTGCAATTTCATAAATACCCGGGAGCTTCCGGGGGCCTCGCCCCCGGGCCCCCACCGGGACTTTGCCCCTGGAACCCACCAGGGGCCCTATGGCGGGCCCCTGGACCCCACGCCGTTAGGGGGAGGGCTTCGCCCTCTCTCGGCGTCTTCGGCACCGTTAAGTAGTCTGTCCAATGTTTCCACCCACTTTCAGAGATCAAATCCCGCCCTGGTTCTCTAGACATACACTCTTAAATCTAAAGAGTGAACTTAGTCACTCTTTGAACGAGTGAAAAGTGTAAATTCAATCCATTAGAGTGATAATTCACTCCAAGAGGAGTGACGTTCCCTCCAAAAAGAGTGAAGTTCGCTCCAAAAAGAGTGAAATCCACTAGAGGAAGAGGGAAAATTCACTCTTCCACGAGTGCCTGCAATGATTGCTCCTTTTTTAAGAGCGATCACTTTGGGCACTCCATCAAGAGGGAAACTTCACTCGTTTCAAGAGAATTTCACTCTTTTTGGAGTGAACTTCACTCTTTTTGGAGTGAATTTCACTCTTTTTGGAGGGAACTTCACTCCTCTTGGAGTGAATTATCACTCTTATGGAGCGAATTTATACTTTTCACTCGATTAAAGAGTGACTAAGTTCACTCTTTTAATTTTAGAATGTAACGTATGATGTTTACCTTATTTTTAAGGGCCTGGTTCGGAAAATTAATGTATTTAATCTGTTCGGAAAATTAATTTAATTATCCACTGTGGATGGGGTGACAACGGGCCCATGATGACATTGTCTTCATTCTTTGTACATAGTAGTCATGTTCAGTATCTTGTAGGCCATGTATTAACATTACATTACATGACGTCATGATAGTCTTGTTGTTATCATAAATTTACGTATTTTGTATGCACCTTGACCTTGAAAATATACTGAAGCTGAAAATAAACTGAAACTGAAAAATTTGGGGGAAATTTTCGAGCTTTGCCCCCCCCCTGGAAAATATCCTAGCTACGCCACTGTTCTAGAGTTATACTTCAGTATACCTAAAATATAAAGAACGTTTACAAAATACTTCTTAAGCTAGAACAATGTGTTTTCTACAAGGTTGGAGGGTTCAAATCAAATTTATTGCATTCCAAACATTTATAATAGAATATTGATTCCAACTTAAAATGTGAAAACACTTTCGTTTATTTTTTTTAACGAAAGCATATTGTACATAAAACATGTACGTGTCATAAAAATAAGAAAGCCGTAATAATTTGAAACGATTTTAGTTTCTTTGAAAAATTATCCATGAAAACGAATTGAAACATACAGACAAAAGACGCGAACCTTTAAAAAGAGAACAAAAGTTCCAAACGGTGATTGGACCCTGACTAGAAAACTGACCGAACGAAATTTCCATGAAAAATAGAGGCACTGCGCAAGTGCAGACCATTATGGTGTATGGCAGGAGAAATGCTCCTGTTGGAATGAAAGGAAACACATAAAACCTTCATTAAATAATAGGAATTGATAGAGGGCGCGTATTCCTTCTGCGGCATTCTTGGTATCGTTCTATGATATAAAGTGGTCAGACATCATATCCGTTTTTCTAAAAAAACATATTCACAGTTCAATACTCGCTATTTAGTATGACTTTAATCAGACAAATGAATTTATGTTGAGAGACTTTGAGACAGCTAAAAGTTCTCCTTAGTCCTCGGAGCGGACGGAGCCTTTTCGTGCAACTCATCGCTTGGGGCCGGCAGCCTAAGCCAGCGGCAGCCACAGAGGCACTATATGCAGGCTAAGTTTTCTTTTACTTGAGACACACCCACTTCAAATCTTAACCGAAACCAGTCAATTAGGCATTTGAATGGAAATCCGAATGTAATTTAAGTTTTAGCTGAATGGCATTATTTGAGTGGTTCTCACCCAGACCCTGGTTAATTTGAATTCAACGCTTAAAGGTCAAGAGCAGTTCCCCAAAACTTATTTTGAAGCAACAGTTAAATATCACAATTCTCGTCTTGTTTCTGTTCAAAGAATCTTTCATAATATTTTTTTACTTCAATATAACATATGAAAGGTAAACCAAGCAGTAACTTCAAGTAAATTTCACATTTGAGGTGTTAAAATGTTGTCACATGACCCTCAACAGCCAATAATGAAATTGGGCTACTACTCTGCTTCAAGTCTGGGTGACTGCTCCTGCCCTTTAAAGTAATGATTTGCATTTAACCAATCCAACAAGCCTGTTTAATTTGTTTCTCATTCCTTTTTTATGATCCCAATGGTTTTATTTAGTTCACGTGATGGATCATTTTTAAAAACTACGTTACGATACGCTCAGCTTTGAATTGCTCACTATTACAACTTAACAATTTGACAAAAATAACTACTAAATTATCCAAAGACTTTAACCCTTCGCCTCAATGTATGATATGAGTGTTGTTGCTGCAGTAGGGCGGCTGATGCTATAGCATATTGTCTTGGAAAATTTTAGAGATTCTCCAATTTGAAGGAAGCGGAAATAATATCGTTTGTGGGGAACCCTGCGCAATATATTACAACTTGACAAGTAGGACTAGCGCAGTACAATCCGCGGGAGGTTGGGTAAAAACGAAGAACATTCATATCAGTCATAGAGCAATGTGTTGTTACAAGGGAAGAGAGATAGCTTACACATAATAATATATGAACATACGGTGAACATTTTGCTACTAATTGCACTCTAAAATCAAAAGAGTGAACTTAGTCACTCTTTGATCGAGTGAAAAGTATAAATTCACTCCATAAGAGTGATAATTCACTCCAAGAGGAGTGAAGTTCCCTCCAAAAAGAGTGAAGTTCACTCCAAAAAGAGTGAAATTCCCTTAAAACGAGCGAAAGTTTCACTCTTGATGGAGTGCCCACAGTGATCGCTCTTAAAAAAAGAGCGATCGTTGCAGGCACTCGTGGAAGAGTGAATTTTCCCTCTTCCTCTAGTGAATTTCACTCTTTTTGGAGCGAACATCACTCTTTTTGGAGGGAACTTCACTCCTCTTGGAGTGAATTATCACTATGTAATGGAGTGAATTTACACTTTTCACTCGATCAAAGATTGACTAAGTTCACTCTTTCGATTTTAGAGTGTGGGGAAATAATCCAGTGTACGTTATTTTTTTAATAATCTCTTAATTTAAATAAGGGGGTCTCGAACTCATCGGGACTACGTACGGTGTGGTATTTCCTATTTTTTCCTTGCGATGTGAGGGTTTAAAAGATATTATTTACACAAGTTTATTGTATTGGTATGAAAAATTTAAAATACCTCCTCCATTCTCATAACACAAGTAGGGAAACCTCCAAGCGTTTCCCAGTCCTACTGCAGAACCAATACATGCAAACAGAAATTCCCTGCGAGACTCCCACTGCTCTCTCTTAACATCAGGTGTAACCAATCCGTCTGTTTGAGAAGGAACCTCCTCTTGCTCCTTCGATTCAGAAAAGTTGGCGTCTTCCATTTTAAAATCTGTGTGTTAAAATGTATGCAAGTGATAAACCACATTGGTGGCAGGTAGCAACGTTTTCTTACATTACACTTTGACACATTCAGTTAGGCCTACTTAGATTTTATCTTGGTTAATCCCACTGTGGGCAGGGGGTGGAGAAAATGTCCACGGTATTTCCCGCCCGTCGTAAGAGGCGACTAAAGGGATGAACTTAAACCGTTTTATCAATATGACACTATTTTACACGTTCGTGTTGGTGTTTCGTTACATCTCATTAAAGGTAGTGTGACATGAAAATGACGAAATTGGGTGTTGGATATAGAAATCATTAAAAACCATGAAAAGAGCCACATTTTCCATCAAAATCCATCAAAAATTGACCATTTTACAGGACCATTTCTGATTTGCACTTAATAATAAAAAATATGAGCTCAATATGCAAATCTTGTGATGTCATGGGAGGGACATACCATATATGGCTTTTGTTATCCTTTGTTTTTACAACCTTCATTTCAAGGAGAGTTGTAACATTAGTTTGTCCTGAAGGTTTTATTTTGGAAGATTAAATTGTGTCCTTGGAAATCTTCAGTATCAATTACCAAACCATAAACTAACTGATGTGAAATTAAAAGATAATTTATATAGGGTTAACAAAAGAAATGACAACACTACGCAACACTCCACATCATTAATTTCCATGAGCAACAACTTTCTTCAGAAATGTTCTAACTTTGAATAGGTATATCCTGAGAACCGTAAA